>ML677382.1:4932501-4973121 GCA_007922305.1 Dermatemys mawii
AGCTTCCCAGTCTGCCCTGCGCCCGCTACCCGGAGGAAGAGGGACCGAGCCTCCCCAGTCCAGGCTACCCCGAGGAGCTGCCGCCTCTGCCTCCAGACAGCGACTCGGAGGAGCCCATGGAGGTCACCACACCTCACCAGGTACCCTTTGAGGGGGAGTTAGGAAGTGGCCCGGGGAACGAGTCTGAACCTATGTCAGTGTGTTGCAGTCCGGATCCCCACTGACTGCAGCAGGTCCGTTACCGCTGCTAGGGCCCCGGGCCGGGACGCAGTGGAGCGGGTGGGCCTGCGTCCCCCCTGCCACCCTTAACCGTGGGTGGCAGTCTCCCCCTCAGCCAGACGCCAGTGCTAGCTGTCTGGTGCCGCTCAGCCCCTGCTTGAGGGTCTGAGCCCCTGACTCTCCCCTGTGTTTGTGGCCCCGCCCTGCCTCAGGGCCTGGGCCTTGCCAAACTGTTGCTGCTCAGCCCTGCTTGAGGGTCTGAGCCCCTGACTCTCCCCGTGTTTGTGGCCCCGCCCTGCCTCAGGGCCTGGGCCTTGCCAAACTGTTGCTGCTCAGCCCCTGCTTGAGGGTCTGAGCCCCTGACCCTACCCTGTGGGTGTGTTGCCCGCCCGGCTTTCGGGCTGAGGCGTGCTGAACGGACGCTGCTCAGGCCTGGCTGAGCATTTTGAGCCCCAGGCCCGGGTATTCCCCAACCCGGCTGAGGGGCGTGTAGCGAGGCGGTCTGGTGCCCAACCGCCCCGCAGAGGGACGAGCCCAGTGGCGGCCCCCTACACGGCCCATGTGAAAATTCTTTATTAGGATTCCCTACAGGCTTCAAATTTACATATGTACTTCAGGCTGAAACAGATATTGGACTAACGTTGGACTAATGCTATAACAGTCAAGCCGCTGCTTCCACACTGATGCTGCACTCACTTGTGTGTGGCACTAAGACTTCTGGGGGCATACACTATGGCTCTTTGTGCTACAGGAAGAATTCATAGAGCAGCTGAGATTTCTCAGTGAATTATGAGAGAATAAAGAGGTTATATACCCTGAGTACACCCTAGGTGTTTCAAGTTGGGGTCCCAAAATTTTAGCTTTAATCTCTTTGCCTCAATTTCCCAATAGCAAAATGCAGACATTAATACCACCTACTCTTATAGGTGTGTTGTCAGGATGAATTCATTATTGTTTGTGGAGCACTCAAAATATTATGAGAGCACTGCAGAAACAACCAAAAGAAAATGAATACATTTAGTATTCAGTGCAGAAGCTGGATGGGTGTGCATTAAATAAGGCTTGAAGCAACTGACTGAATGAAAAAAAACTGAATAAAGCAGGTGGTGTTATGGGAAAAATAGTATGCAATCCTGTAATTATAATGCATGTGCACAAGGAGATCAAATTTAAACTCCTACAGGCAACCTTGATTCTGGATTTCCCTAATTTATGAGTACTTGACTTTTCATCTTCAAAAGTTTTTTTTCCCCATCAACTTTTTTTTTTTCCAATGTAATATAGATGTGAGCGGGTGTCACATATCACACAAAGCAATAAAATCTACTTAGGTATAAATACGCCGTTTCAAAGAAGCGTACTGGCAGTTTTATAATTAATGACACAGATTATTTCAATCTTCCAATGTTAAATTTGTAGGTACTGTCGGAATAGGCTCAAGCAGTTTTAGATTAAAAGTTTGTCAGCAGTACAGTGAGGTGCTACTAGGGTACTGAGACCTAGCTGATCGTAACCTTCTTACGCTTTTCAAATAGGTAACAGCGGGTAACATTTAAGGCCTTAAATATTCTTGCAGAGTGTAGATGGCTAATACTGTCACCACTTGTATTCCAAAACCTCTGAGTTGTAAACCATAACTAAACAGTTACCAAGAAGTTTCAAATGCTTCCTAAGGATACTATGATCCTATTTTCCTGGTCTACAACTTTGCAGATGTTCTCCATTTTAAAACAGTATAAACTAGGGGAAGCTTGTTGAGGAGCTTTCATTATTCTCGGGGTTCTACATGACCACCTAGCTTAGTTAAAAGTTCTTCCTCTCTAATTTCAACTTTCCAAACATTTTTCCATTAGCATTAATCTTTAGCAAATATGGATTAATAATTTTGATAGGAGAATGCCAACTGCAGCATGCTAGCCTGCCTACATAGCTGCGTATATGTTTATTTCATGACTGTCGCATAAGAAACTTAGAATTTTACATCACTCCAAATGGGTTACACCTACACAAAGCTACGATTTTCTCAACTCCCCTACTTTAAGAATGGGAAGAAAAAGTTAAACTGTTTATTAGTTGAAAAGCTGTCGCAGAGAGCTGCATTTTGCATTTTTTTCTGAAGGTGGCCATTTTTCTGATCATTCCTAATTTTTGTGGCAGGGAGTTCATAGCTGTGTTAGAAAACTCTGAATTCAGCTCTCACTCATATCAACCTGGCCATTGAGAAAATTCTATTGTTTCTCAGGATTGCAGCTACCATGGAGGGAGAAGTGGTTTCTGAGATATCCTGGGTCCAGTCTATTTTGAGAGTTCTCAAAATCAAATATCAAGACTTTACACCCAATCCAATATGTAACGGCTAGCCAGGGCAGTAGTTGGAGCAGTATACTAATGGCACCTTTATGTATCAGTATATTCTACACCACCTAGTTTCTTTAGTCTGTGGTTTTATTCTCAGTAAAGTACATTAATCATGCCTGGATATATATGGACAAGTCTGATCTGATAGGATGAGGCATAGTCTCGTTTGTGAGTAGTTTAGTAGTATTGGTCAGAATCCAGTCATTATCTTTGAGAAGTGAATTATTTTTCTAACAACTTAGTATGGTTATGCATTTTACTCCCTTAAAGTATTTCCTGAACACTGAATAGTTTGTTTGCAAAACTAAAGTTGCACAGTTACTTGAACATAATAAATTCCTGAGTCATGGGGTTCGCACACGTAGAGTCAAATTTATATGCAAAATCTGAAAGGCACTCCAAGATAACAATTTAGTGAACCATTCTATTATTCATGACTGTCTATAATATGGTGATTACTATTAGGGTTTGCAATGTCATTATGCATGGAAAAATGTTAAGAAAATAAAGTTTACCCCCCACCCCCAAATTATACAAAAACAGATAAGAAAATCTGAAAACCAAACTAATTCAAAAGAGAAAAAATGCTTCAGAATATTTTTGGCACCTTTGCTATTTTCAGACATGCAATGGATTTTCCAGAGTACTCAACAAGTTAATGTCAAATAGTACATAAATTAAGACTAACTCCATAAAGAGGTTAAGATGACATTTGTTTTACCAGGACTTTTGATGAAATTAACAGACCTATATGCCCAGTTGTACCAGTGCTGAATTTATGCACATGAATACTGGTGTTTTAAGTATGCACATTACTCCTTCCAAGTACCAAAAGAACAGTTTAGCTTTTAAACACACCTCAAAAGCACAATTGTAAAAATGTATTATTATTATTATTTTTTTAAGGTAAAAATGTTGCTGATACAACTGATAAGTGAAATATTAAAAATAAAATTGGAATGAAGATCTGCATTTAAATGTCTTAGTTTGTTCACATTTGGCTAGTAACTCTGTCACTCTCTTCCCTGCTTGTAAGTTTTAATCAAGTGCCTTATAGCTGGCTAGCTACTTTTGTACTTCTTTAATAAAGCATTACACCATGAAAACATCATTTGAAAAATCAATAATGGGCATTTTGTTCATACACTAAAACTATGCAAACAAAAAGTGTTTATTGATTGTTCTTATGAAAAAAATTTCATGGCTGAGATATTTCCTCTAGCTGTGATGCAGGCTGAAGTTTTGTTTTGTGCTGTTTTGTTTGTTTTTGAGTTAATCTCTGGAAAGGGAGAAAAAAAATCTTTTGTTTCCTTAATCCAACTCACGGGACTCTGCAGTATCTGAGTGACTCTCTTCCTTTGCTCCATCATGTTGAAGTCTTGCCTCAGATCAGGGGACATATTTCTCTCACGGATGTACTCTGGGTCATTTTCATTGATGCGGTCAAAATACCTCTCTTTGTGAGGCATGCTGGGAGGGGGAGGGGTGGTGATCACCCCCTGACTGTCATCAGCACTCATGCTTCAATACTGCAGATTATGTTCGTCACCTAGAACAATAAGAGGGCAGGAGATAATTAATACCATTTAAAAAGAAGAATCAAATAGTTTTTACAAAACTGGACAAATACAATCCTCTCTCCTCCCCAGCAGAAAGATAAATGACAATTGCTTAAAATGCAGCAACTTCACAATCAGCAATTGGGGGTCCAGGGTAGGAGGAGCGGTGTACCAAAACACCCCACACAGAACACAAGTTCCATAACACAACCACTCATTTATTTAAAAGTCCTTTAAAGTCCTCGGTTATGACTATCAATCATTCAGATTCAAATTTTTAAAAACAAGTCATTTCAACAAAACAAGTGATAATGTACATAATGCACTTTAAAACAGATCTCTCCCTCAACATTTTATAAAAATCTATTCACACTCTGGCCCCCAGCCCACCATCATGTGTAATTCCACTGGCACACGGAACTTCAGCTAAATTCTATTACAATATTGGATCCTATGTATACAACACAATTATACGCTCATAGCTCACTGTGCCTAACTTTAACTAAGGAAGTGCAGGCATTTCTCAATTACAGCATTTCCAAGCCATCCTGTAATTTCAGAGGAAAGATTAAGCACTGGTCACATTAAATATTCCCAGTAGATCTCAACAGCCCTCCAGATGGTGCATCAACCCTGAGACAACTATAATCATAAACTGTTAAACTGGGGGGAAGATCATGTGATCAGTTTCCCAGGACTGCAGCTTTAATATTCACTAACAATAAATATACAGTGCTAATTTTCTTTCACTTGTGTGTTGTTACAAGATACAATTTATCAAATTTCAGCTTGGCAAGAAAGTATTAGAAAAAAAAACATGTAAGCTTGATTTTAAAATATGATTTAAAAAGCCTCATAAGAGTTTCTGTGAAAATGTTGCAGAACTGGTTTTAAGAGAAATCAGAATCACCACTCATGGAGATCCAGGTTCTGACACAACTCTTTATTCTTTATTCTGACACCTCTTTATTCTTTATTCTGACACAACTCTTTATTCTTTATTCTTTATTCTGACACAACTCTTTATTCTTCAAGTCGGAGAGGACTCAGTGATGTTTTTTTCAGTTTTGCATTATTTATGAAGAAATAGCTCCAGGTTTCATGACTGAAGGCATGATTACACTTACGGGATTATAGCACTATTGGTTGTAGCGGTCCCCTTATACAGCAATACGTATAGCGGTACAGCATGGCCATATTTGCGGCACTTCAGGCGGCATTAAGAGCAGCGCATTAGGGCAGGTATCCCAGCATTCAGCTGGGTGTAACATGCTTTTCAAACGAGGAGGGTGAGGGGGATGTGCTGTGTGTATGCGGAGGGAGAGAGCCAGTGGTTTTTCCGTCCTTCTGAGAGCCTGTCAGCGCGTGTCCGTTCACAGGGTGCTTTGTTTTCACACAGGCTCCCTCCTTAAACATTTGCATTGCTTATCTGCCGAGTTAAGAGAGAAACTCTAAAGAGGTACTTCTGCATTCCTCCAGCCGAGTTCAAAAGAAAGGGAAGAGACATCAATTGCCTTAAATGGCTCTAGCCATCTCAAGAGATCACTTGTAGCGCAGTGGGTGTCCACATTCTTGCCATAGTGCTACAGCAGGCGCGCTACAGCCCTTATTCCCTGTGCCGAGGTGGATTACCAGGAGCGCTATAACTCCGCGGTTATAGTGCTCTACGTGCCTTGCCAGTGTGGATGGGTAGTAGGTTATAGCGCTCCTGGGGGCTTTATAGCGCTATAAAGTGCCAGTGTAACCATGGCCTGAGATTACTGAAATAGAGGGATGCTGGGACTTGTGACAAGTGCCAGGGAACAAACTGGCTTACAATGAACTAGGTATTCATTGCACTTCAGCTTCCCTGTCTGCTCGTTCAGGAAAAGAAACTTACATTTCTAAAAATCCTTATGTATATTTGTGCTCAATAAATAGAGGATTAAAAAAATACACAGTAGGCTCCCTCTCAAAAATATGGATTTAATCCCTCAGAAAACACAAAGTTAACTACAACAGATTTACATCAGACTCTACACACACACTGGGGCAGATCCTCGGCTTAGGATCTGCTCCCTTGTATTTTTTCTTTCTACTACAGATCCAAAATTGCTGAACTCATCCTTTGGCCACCAACTAGCCTCAGAGACCACCTCCAAAGCTATTCTGTAAATTGGCTCCGCAACAGCCCATCTTGAAAGAGTGGCAAACTATAAATCCTGCTCTGTACTTTTTTTTCTTCCCATGAGCTGGTCTATCCACAAGAATTAAATTCCCTAAAATGCTCCTGCTCCCTGGTAACCAAGTAGCAAATTATTGCTCTGCTGCTAATCCACTTGGCTGGATTGAGCACACACATCATACTTTAACATTTTAAAAAGTTTATGGGATATAATTAGTTCTAGTCTGTTACTTTGCAATGCATTCTTGTGGTGACAGTAAGGTATAGTGATCTGTAGAAAGAAAAGAATCAAATACATGACTGGCAATACCTAGATTTCCCAAGAGATATTTTCTAATTACAGGAAAATTCACTTTTTTCTTCACTCCCCTTCCTTTCTCTCTAATATGTTGCCTGGTCAATAAGGGTGTAACATTTAAACCTTGAAACTCCAATTAGACATGTGCACTACCTGTGTACAGTGCTTGCAGCCATATCATTTCAGGCCATAACTTAGATGGAAGACCTCAAACACAGGCAGCTGCATGACATGTCACTTGTGACTTAATAGTTGTCACTCTTCTTTTCAAGTCACTAACAGACTAATGCTCTCCACATGGTACTGGAGGTTCTATTTTTCACATGGATAGAAAATTGAAGGCCTGAACACCTGTGGTTATTGAATATCCCATGGCATTTTTCACAGAGTGGGCATGTTAATCTCATTATTTTATAATTTACCCAAACAGACATTTGGGCAAATTACATTCTGTTTGCATTTTAAACTGCACAGTACAACTAACTTCATACCTTGTCCTAAACTTGTGTGAGGTTGCTTTTCACCCTTAAACAACTCCCACATAGCCATCTCTGTGGGTGCAAACTTCCACTGGCAAAAGGAAAGGCTATATTATCCAGTTTGACAGATGCTTTGGAAATATAAAGTAACAATTCCTCCTTTCCCATCATGAATAAAGAAGTGAAGACAGACACATGGAAAAACATGTAAAGATCCAAAAACCATGCAACTGCCTTATCCTCTCCCCTTTAGTATGGGGTTGGTGAGGATATAAAGGTCGGGGACTTGCAGGAAACCCAGACCCAAGCTACATCAATCACTGGGCATGCTGCATGAGGGGGTTCTCTCTTTCTGTGCTTATATAAAGGGTCCTTAACCCAGCTAGCAGCAAGGTCAGCCCAGTTGCTGTGCTGCTATTGGTTCCTGGCCCTTCCACTGGTGGTCAGGAAAAAAAAGGAAAGTGGAGCTAAGTATCTCTCAGAATAGTGTTAGCTAGTCTGTTTCCTGTTCATGCTATGCAGCCCAAGTTGGGTGGGTAAATGGGGTATATCATCTCATCTAGATATTTCTCTTGTTTTATGACACACTACATAAAAAGCGCTAGCAAAGTCAGCGCAAACTAAAATTTCATAGACAATTGCTTGTTTATCCTGCTCTATATACTATACATAGAAATGTATGTATATTCCAATTGATTTATTTTATAATTATATGGTAAAAATAAATATGCAATTTTTCAGTAATAGCGTGCTGTGACACACTTGTATTTTTAGGTCTGATTTTGTAAGCGAGTAGTTTTTAATTGAGGTGAATGCTAGGGATACGCAAGACAAATTAGACTCCTGAAGTAGTCTGGAAAGGCTAAGAGCCACTGGTATAGAGCAACGTAGGAAAAAAGGGCAAGAAATGTAGACGAGAAGAATGTGGGGGTGAGGGAGGGGATTTGATAGCTGCTTTCATATCTGAAAGGAGGTTCCAAAGAGGATGGATCTAGACTGTTCTCAGTGGTACCAGATGACAGAACAAGGAGTAATGGTCTCAAGTTGTAGTGAGGGAGGTTTAGACTTGATACCAGGAAAAACATTTTTCACTAGGAGGATGGTGAAGCACTGGAATGGGTTACCTAGGCAGGTGGTGGAATCTCCTTTCTTATAGGTTTTTAAGGTCAGGCTTAAAACCCTGACTGGGATGGCTTAGTTGGGGACTGGTCCTGCTTTGAGCAGGGGGTTGGACTAGATGACCTTCTGAGATCATTTCCAACCCTGATATTCTACAAACTGAAAACTAAATCTCTCTCCAACAGTCAGGTGATGCGATTTCTCTCATGTTACAGCAGGTCTGTTCAGCCACCACCAGATCTCTTGTAAATTGACAAGATGGATAAATTACATATCCAAGCATCATCTCTTTCCCAAATCATTCGTGGAATTAGGAAGATATGAAATATTAGAGGGAGGTTATCATTTGTTCAAAAGTATATCATCTGGTTTAGCCAATATATAGTAAATACAAACATAATTCTACAAATATTTTGCAGAAAACGTATACCTAATCTGGTTTTATAAAGGTAAAGAGAGGCAAAACTAACACCTGACAGTTACCAACAGAATAGCTAAATATAGTGCTGCACATTTGAGCCCTCTCCTATGGTTCTTTTCCACTTAAGCTACCTGAGCTGATGGAATAGTTTTCCTTGCCTTTGAGGCTCCACTTTAAAAACAGACCAGACACTGCATGATAGTTTACACTTTTTTCTAAGTAATGAGTAAAAATTGGACCTGGAAAACTGAATGTGTGTGTTAAATATTTGAACCCTTGTTACTTTACAGTAAGGAGCAACCAAATTACCTGTCTTCACTGTAACTAGCAGGACAACCTACCCTGAAAACAAGAACAACAACTTAGGTAAATTTACTTTAGAGTCTAGACTGAATGACTTACCCAGTGTCTGGTTGAAATTGGGGCACAGACAAGGGCTAGCTAGCTGTGGTTCAAGCCAGATAACACTGAAGGAACTTTAGTGGATATGAGGAAGATATCTGCCCCTTCAAATGAGGGTGTGAAATTCTTAGTCTTTTGAGGGAGATGCTCTGTGGTGGATCCAGTACCCCTGTCACTTTACCTCAGCAATAGCAACAATCCATTGCAGGTGCAGCTACTGCTAGGCCACATTATCAGAGTAGCACATGGGGATTTAGCAGCATAACTCCTACTGAACTGAAAACAGCTAACATGCTGGCTTGTACAATATACTCAGCAAACTAGCCATAAATTACACTTGAACATGTCAAATTAAAAGAGTGACGGTGACCATGCACAGTAGACTACCTATGCCCAGACTGTACATGGAAGTTGTGATTACCCTTTGATCTGAGAAAGAATAAAATTGCAGTGCTGTATGAAAGCTTATACCAATGGTGACAACTCTTACTGAATGGGTTCTTAAGAGGAAGACTAAGGCAGAAAAACAAAAATAGTCTTCTGTGAAGGCAAAATCCATGACATTTCATGAAAAAGTTTTCATGGTTTTTCTATTTCTAGCAAATAATGCTAAGGTTCGGTAGATTACCATAACTTTCTGATTTGAAAATATCTATTTTGATTAGGGCTGTCGATTAGTCGCAGTTAATTCACGGTATTAACTAAAAAAAATTGTGATTAATTGCATTGCTGAATAGAATATAAATTTTAATTTATTAAATATTTTTGGATATTCTACATTTTCAAATATATTGATTTCTATTACAACACAGAATACAAAGTATACAGTGATCACTTTTATTATAAGTATTTGCACTGTAAAAATGATAAGCAAAAGAAACAGTAATTTTTCAATTCACCTCATACAATACAATAGTGAAATCTCTTTATTGTGAAAGTGTAACTTACAAATGTAGGTTTTGAGTGCAGTTATGTAACAACAAAAAAACAAAACAAAAGTAAAACTTTAGAGCCTACAAGTCCGTCCAGTCCCACTTCTTATTCAGCCAATTGCTAAGACAAACAAGTTTGTTTACATTTTATGGGAGATACTACTGTCATCTTCTTATTTACAATGTCACCTGAAAGTGGGAACAGCGGTTCACGTGGCACTTTTATAACAAGCATTGCAAAGTATTTATGTGCCAGATATGCTAAATATTCCTATGCTCCCTCATGCTACCGCCACCATTCCAGAGGACATGCTCCTATGCTGATGATGCTCATTGAAAAATAGTGCATTAATTAAATTTGTGACTGAACTCCTTGGGTAAGAATTGTAGGTCTCCTGTTTTTTCTCCATATATTTCATGTTATAGCAGTCTCAGATGATGACCCAACACACATTGTTCATTTCAAGAACACTTTCACTGCAGATTGCACAATACGCAAAACAGGTACCAACATGAGAGTTCTAAAAATAGCTACAACACTCAAGGTTTAAAAATCTGAAGTGCCTTTCAAAATCTGATCAGGACAGGATGTGGAGAATGCTTTCAGAAGTCTTAAAAGACCAACACTCCGATATGGAAACTACAGAACCCAAAACAAGAAAAAGAAAATCAACCTGCCAGTGCTCTGCTTTAGATTGTTATCAAGCAAAACCCGCAATCAGCATGGACACATGTCCCCTGGAATGGTGGCTGAAGCATGAAGGGCATATGAAGCTTTAATACATCTGCACCTAAATATCTGTGACACCAGCTACAACAGTGCCATGCAAACTCCTATTCTCACTTTCAGGTGACACTGTACGCAAGAAGCGGGCAGCATTATCTCCTGCAAATTGTGACCAAACTTTTTTGTCTGAGTGATTGGCTGAACAAGAGGTAGGACAGAGTGGACTTTAGACACTAAAGTTTTACATTGTTTTGGTTTTGAGTGCAGTTATGGAACAACAACAAAATCTAAGTTTGTAAGTTGCCCTTTCATGATAAAGAGATAGCAATATGGTACCTGTATGAGGTGAATGGAAAAAGATTTCTTTTGTTTATAATTTTTACAGTGCAAATATTTGTAATAAAAACAACAAAGTGAGTACTGTACATTTTGTATTCTGTAACTGAAATATATTTGAAAATGTAGAAAAAAATCCAAAAATATTTAATAAACTTCAATTGGTATTCTATTGCTTAACAGTGCAATTAACAGCGATTAATCACAATTAATTTTGAGTTAATCGCATGAGTTAACTACGATTAATCGACAGCCCTAATCATAATGCTATACGATGCACCCACACCTTGAGTACCACATATAGTTCTGGGCACCAAATCTCAGAAAGTATAGATTAGAATCGGAAACGGTACAGAGAAGGGCAACAAAAATTATTAGGAGGTATATAACCTGGGACTGTTCAGCTTGGAAAAGAAACTACTAAGGGGGAATATGACAGAGGTCTACAATATCATGAATAGTGTGGAAAAAGTGTTATTTACGCCTTGATATAACACAAGAGCCCAGGGTCACCTAATGAAATTAATAGGCAACAGATTTAAAACAAAGGGAAATACTTCACACAACACACTAGGGGTTGGCAACCTTTGAGACGTAGTGTGCCAAGTCTTCATTAATTCAAGGTTTTGTGTGCCTGGAAGCAAGGGCAACACACGGACCCCTGTGCCCTCCCTCCCTCTCTCCCCCAGGTTCTGGCCACTTTCCAGAGTGGCGCAGAGGCAGAGCAGACAGGAAGCCTGTCCTGCGCTGCCCCTGGTGCACTCTGACTGGAGCCACTCGAGGCAAATGGGGGGCAGTGGGGGAGGAGCGGGGAGCTGGCGGGCTGCAGATAACAACCCTGCGGACCACGTGTTTGAGACCCCTATTCTATTCCATTACTTTGATGTATTCCTTCCAGTTTTAGGGAAGCTTCTATTTGATTCCACATCACATCAGAACTCTGATTTTATGGTGTCTTGATTATCATTAGAAATATCATGGCAAAAACAGCTGCTCCTTTGGTTTAATGAAGGGTCAAAAGTTGGGACGGGCAGGCAATCCAAATGACAGACGTGAAGCAACTGGTACATTTTACAAATGTTTACATGAACAACTGATCTTGCACACTGCAATATGCTGCCAATTCTTTTTATAACCCAAACCTCTGGAACCTCTCCTCTTCATAACATAGTAGCAATACTGACCTTTAACAGTTACCAGTTTAGCAACCTCATGCCCCAGCTAAAGGTAAACACTAATGCTTTTTTAAACACTGCCACCTATAGACAGTTTAGAGATAGAACTCAACTGTTTAAATGTTCCCAAAGAAGGGATTTGGAAACCCAACCAGCAGTGTAGTCTACAAGGGTCATTTGTAACTGGATATCTGTGGCAAAGATAAAATAGCAATAAGTCTAGATAATAAATTCTTCAAGAAAGGGATTGTGTCTTTATGTGTATTTATACAGCACTCACACGATGGGTCCCCATTCCCAGCTGAGACTTCTGAATACTGCCGTATTACAAATTTTAAATAAGATGAATGCAATTCATGAAAAATCTAAATTTAAGCTGGCAAAACGTCACACTTTTTTGCAAACAGACACTGGAACATGTTTCTGCAAATATAAATATATTTTTGAGAATCTTGTGAAGCTGAATTGTATATTTAAACATTAAATTTGTGACAGAACTAGACAAAAGCCAAGACATTTTAAGGTAAAAATGATATAATTATATGCCCTTAACTCAAACTAATAAGAAAGGGAAAGGTGACAACAGGAGTATTAAGGATTGTAGTTTAAAATATTGCTTTTGGGCTACTGAATCCAAACCCCGTAACTTCCCTTATGGGCAAGACTATTTCATAGTCATTGAACTCCACCTTCAGTGCTGGCACCATCACCTATTCCCATACACAAGCCAATGGTTGGTTTGGAGTGGTGCAGATGAACTTGGACTCACCCTTTATATTGGAATGAAGCATTTTAGTCTACATACATTATTTTATCACCACCAACTCTTTGTAGATACATATTTTAAAACTAATTTAAAACATCAACTGAAAGGCCATAGTGAATTTAATCATGTTAATACCTAAGATTTTGTAACAGATATTTGCCATAATGGAACTGAAATCTATTCATTTGAGAGTTGGAGTGTTTCAAGAATTTAGCAGACAAAGTGGTGAAGAATTTTCCAGGAGGGCAATGAACCACCGTCACTGAACCCAAAGAGATTTGGTGATGTGTTGTATAAAAAACACTTTACTAATCAATATGCTCTCCATTGCTTTTTAGAGATGCAGTTTACTCTTCCAAGCACAAAGTCAGAAAAAACAGGTTTTGGAGGGAAAAAACTCAATGAGGGTTGCGTGGGACTGAATCCATGCCCCTACCTGAGTGCACGATGCAGAGGTGCAATGCGGAGTCCTTTTGTGCTCATACATGTAGATTTCCTGACAACAGATTTTTACAAAGCAAATCCTGTGACCTTTGCCAACCCCTACACACTCTTTCAGGGTAGATCAGGGGTAGGCAGCCTATGGCACAGGTGCCAAAGGCGGCACGCGAGGTGATTTTCAGTGGCACTCACACTACCTGGGTCCTGGCCACCGGTCAACGGGGCTTTGCATTTTAATTTAAGTGAAGCTTCTTAAACATTTTAAAAACATTATTTACTTTACGTACAATAGTTTAGTTATATATTAATGACTTATAGAAAGAGACCTAAAAACATTAAAATATATTACTGGCACATAATCTTAAATTCGAGTGAATAAATGAAGGCTCGGCATGCCACTTCTGAAAGATTGCTAACCCCTGCGGTAGATGATTTGGAGCTCCCAGCCTCATAGCATTTACATTAGCCTTCTTCTGGGCTGAGGAACGTTCCTCCAGAGTTATGCAGCAGAAAGGAGGAAACAAACACTTAACCAGTTTTTTTGCATATATACTTTTTATATTGACAAACGTGCCAAAAGAAAGCACAGGCCTTATATTCAGTGGGGAAGGATAACATCAGGAAAGTAAGTTTGATTTAGCTGGAGATTGATCCTGCTTTGAGCAGAGGGTTGGATTAGATGACTTCCTGAGATCCCTTTCAACCCTGATATTCTATGATAAAGGGCTTAACCTACATCAAAGGATATTAGGAAAAGCTTTCCAACTATATGGGTAGTTAAGATCTAGAATAGGCTTCCAAGGGAGGTTGTGAAATACCCAAAAACGAAGTTTTTTAAAAAATGGTTGGACAAACACTGGTAAGGGATGATTTAGGTTTATCTGGTCCTATGCCAGAGCAAGAGGCTGAACTTAACTTCTCAAGGTCCTTTCCAGACCTACATTTCTATGATTATGTGATCTTTAGAAGATGCTGTTGAAACGGGAATGCATGTTTAGACACAGAATGGGATTTTGATAAATTGCAAACCATAGTAGACAAGATTTACAGTGGACATGCTCACATTTAATAACTGCTCAAAAATCAGTGACATAACTTCATAATTCAAAATATCTTGCTTCACTACATGAACAGAAGCATCGTGTTTAAAAGAATGTCACACATATATGACACAAAATATATAATTCCTAAGCCCGTGCCAGTTGAATCCAGTGAACAACATTGTGCTACTGTCTCAATAAAACAGAACAAAAACGTTAGGTAAATAGTAGTAACATTCTGGTGCGCAATGTATGTCTCTTGACTCAGCAAGTGGGTGGCTTGCTTCTTCTAGGGTAACATGCTCCAGTGATTCCTCTCAGAGATTTTGTAGTTGCTCAAAGTACTCACAAGTGTTCCTGTGCATGGCTGCACTGTGGGACAGGGAAAAGCTATCTTACCAGACTCCCAATGAGCCTTCTATTGCAAATTAAATTTGTCTCTCTTAGTGGACACCTTGAGGGTTGATGGCGACAGCACATGCTACCTCTTCTGTGGTCGATTTACACTCTACAAGGTTTCCTCAAATAATTTAAAAGCCACTAAACAAAACAAAAAAAACTTGAACTAATAAGTTCAGAAGCAACACAGGATGCCTTAAGAAAGCCTGCCCCTTCTTGTTCTGGATCAAGTTCTACTTACATAAGTGTGCACACGAATCCCAAAGTTTTGAGCTACCGATTCATTGTATTAGAAAGCTTGACCTGGTTTCTTCCCCTCTCTAATACCTTCCACTGAAGTGATTACAATGTAACTACTACTAAGAGTTGAATGGGGGTCCTGGAATGTCATAAGCCTGAATAATAGAAGATAATTTAACCAAGTTCTTAAGGAAGTCAATTTAAAGTCAAATGATCAGGTTAGAGGCAGCCAGTGTAGTGAATTGTGACTACAGAATGATCAGTAGTCCAAACCAATGAACGCATGTATCCCTGAATTCTGAACAAACTAAAGGCTTACTGTTAGAAGCCTTGCTAGAACACGAGTGATACAGTTGATCAGCTATAAGGAGGAAAAGTAATAATATTTGTCCTTCTCACACATTTTAAACACTCCATGTGAAAAGTTACTATTGCTTTCCAGTGAGATACACGAGATTCTCATTTACTGGTATAATTCTCCCTCATGTCTGGGCAAAACAAAAGATGCTCTGAAATGAGCCACACAAATAGCATACTACGGGAGCTACATGGCTGACACGCTAAGCAAAACACTCCGGACATTGCAGGGATTTCAAACATTTTTTAGGATGCAAAACTAGCTCGACTTCAAACCTTTTTCCTGTGATTTAAACTGTCTTCACTCTCACCTGGACTTATTCAATTTAAAAAAATAAACACAAAACCAGAAGTGTGTCTACATAGCTGAAGGAAAGCCTGTACCATGTGTTCGGGATATAATCATCCTTCTAAAAGCCAGGGTAGCACAAATGGGTACTCCTTACTATACACCATGTATAAACTGCATTTATATTCCACTGAGGGCCAAGATGTGGTGGGTAGAGAGGATTTCTTTCACAGTCTCTCCTCAAGGAAAAGCAAACCAAGCACATTAAAAGTTTGACAAATTGTAAGCACTAATGTTGGATTGGTTTTGAATAAATCCATTATTTCTAATCAAATACAACACATAGCCCCTGCTCATTTTCAAACCCACAGAGAGTCACAATTACTGCTGCTGAAGAGTTCTTCCCTAAACAATTATTGCAGGTTATTTTGTTTTCTAATTTCCAACAGAACAGAAAAATATGTAGAAATGATTCTGTATTTATTTTATTATGTGAAAAAGTCACTGTTGTTCTGACTTTTATTTTGATTATAAACAACAACATTTGCTCATGCTAAGCCTGGAAACAAAGTCACTCCAGGCTCCTTGATAGCCTACCCAGATAAACATGAAATTTCCAGTTACAGCATAGAAGGAAAACATTGCTCTGTCATCAAAGCTTGAGGGCAAATACCACGGTCTGCTTTACAGAAGAAGAAAGCATGCTTGATCTTTTCTATGTTACTCTATTATTCTATTCATGCTCCTGTTTTTTGTACTTCTATGGAAGAAGTAAAAGCAATGATAGATTTTTTTTTCCAGAATTAGAGATGTCCGCCTTAGCCTAAGAATGTGCAAAAAATATTATGGATGATTTACAGTATGTAGAATAGATGCCTGCCAAAGATTTCCATCATCTTTTTATCAGGAAAAAAGAATGTGCCAAACTAGAAGCCGCATTTGTAAGAAGCCCAATAAGCATTTTGGGAGACTGTGTGTAGTCACATAAAATCAAGGAAGCCGTAAGGCTTTTCTTTCATAATACTGAAGGTGCATTGTATGCTTTTAGGAAGTACTGTCTATTTCAAAGAACCATCTGTAGAATCATACAATAACAGGGTTGGAAGGGACCTCGGGAGGTCGTCTAGTCCAACCCCCTGCTCAAAGCAGGACCAAACCTCAACTAAATCATCCGAGCCAGGGCTTTGTCAAGCTTGACCTTAAAAACCTCTAAGGAAGGAGGTTCCACCTCCTCCCTATGTAACCCATTCCAGTGCTATAAAGATATAAACCTGTAGAGAGAATCTGGTGAAGGGTTAAGCTAAAGATTGTTGGAAGGAGGACGGTTGTTGGTTCATTAGTGGAGTTAGTATTTGAATTGTATGTCCCTGCTTGGCAGTTCATTGTGTTTGTATTTTTGGGAAGGGATGGAAGTAGGAGTTTACAATTATTGATTTTGATCACTGGGCAGTACTTTGAGTTTGGATACAAATGAATGTCGATTGGAAAGAAATATCTAACCTGTTATCAGCCTTTTTGTTTGTTTTTTTAAATTACAGTAGTTGCATCATCCAGATTTCTACCGGCCGCTTCACTTTTATTCTCCTTTTTAGCTAGAAAGGACTCAAAACTGGTCAGGATTGGAATTACAAAGAACACACAGATTAAATGAATTCTGTTAAACTCCACTCTATGTGGAGTGACCAATATTTTTTCATGCATTTTTGATTTAACCTCAAAAGCCAGAAATCACAAATATAAAACACTCCAAACATGGCACACAAAACCCTTGCCACACAAGCGTAGGCATACTATTAAGTTACACGGCCCTTGCTGATAAATTTGCAGTGTATTTGAGACAGATACATTTTTGTATTAATTCAAATTAATAGACTCAAAATAGATCTTTAGCCCCCCAAAACCTGACAAAGCATAAGGTATTTGAAATGTGGAAGGCTTTTACTGCTTTGCAGCTTCACGAGGTGACCTGTCAGTTATGCTGGTAAGGATAATGTATACAACCATAGAGAGAGCATTTAAAACAATTTTCAAACTAGCCTATTTTCATGAGGAAGAGGTAGAATTACAGGGTATATACATTATATTCTTGAGTGACAACTTTTATTTTTTCCTGCTTTTTTTTTGCTAATTAATATTTAAAATGAAATAACCGTTTTATATGCAGCTAGACTTAATTTTGTTGGCAGGAGATAAGGATGCTCTGGGATACACATAAAATTGTGTCTGATCTGGATTGTTTGTGCAAATCGTCATAACCTTCCACAAGGCAGACAATCAGTCATAGAGAACGCATTCAGGTACGATTCCAGAAGCAACTATGTAGAGCTGTTGACCAATACTAAAGCCATATGAAAATTTATTAGGCTAAGATGCAGTGTACCTCATCTTAAACAATCATCCAAAAGACTGGAAGAAGGGACAGGAAAGAGAATGCATTAAAAATAACTAGAGAGGAGGGCAATGACACCCTCTCTCCCTAACTCCACCACAGAAAATACCAAGGGTTATTGAGTAGCCCTTTGGCCTTCTGCTGGCCCAACAGCATATGAGTAACTATGTTAAGTTACAAGTTCTTAATAAAAGAGTGAAACATATCAGAAAATATCACCTATGATAATATATCTCAGGTATTTCGAAGGCCTCTGACACTATGGTATTTCTATTTAGGTAACTGATTATACAAAATCTTGGTGGACCTTTTGTAAAACACAATAGCCCAACTGCAAATATGTTGCAAGCTTTAAGGAAGTTATTTATCTATAAATCACAAAGAATCTTCTTCATATAGAGAAGAGGTTTAAGACATAACCAGGAAAAATAGCCTCAAAACACTAACATCTCCAAATTGAAGGGCAATTTCTTCCAGTTAAATTGAATTCATTTAAAAACCAGAAATGGTTTAAAGTTGTCCATTTCTTTGAGATGGATTAAAAATTTGATGCATACCCAGGCAGTTTACAACAAAAAAGTAATTTTGCAAGTCTGATGAAGAAATTTAATGAGTAAAGCAATGGAATTTCTCTTCAGAGTTCAGTCCAAGTTTCCAAAACCAATCCATCCAAAAGGCATTGAGAATACTATTTTCCACAAAAAGATACCTATTTTTCTGCTAAATATTGTAGGAGGAGGAAAAAAACTGTCTCCAAGACAACTAGTTTGTTATTGACCCATTATGCAATACATGGATCCAACAAGCCATGCACACCTCTCTAGTAAAAAAAAAAAAAAGTGTCAAACTGATACCTGTAATTCTGGCTGAAGTAAATGGCTGATTTGCACACATCTGAAGGCAGAATTTGGTTCATAATAATTTAAGGGAGAACTGTCTCTTAAGAAACTGAGATTTTCTTTTTTAAAATTCTTTTCAAGGAATCATTACAAAAGTTTTCCTTTAATTCCTGAATCTCTAATATTAGTTTTCAACAAACTGTGCCACAGGGTACTTGTAAATGCTGGATAGTCTTTATTTGAAATAAAAAGTATTTGTGAAATCATTTTTTTAAGAGATGGATCCTAAACAAAAAAATATTTTTCAGTGGAAATAAAGTATTACATGTTTTTACAAAACTCTTCAAGAAACTGCAACAAAGTCTGACATACGACAAAGAATGCTAGGCTAAATTTTCAAACATGGACAGCCACTTTAGGGCTGCCAAATGTGTCTCAGATACCAAAATATCTTATTAAGATGGTTAAGAAGTTGTATCATTGTTATGATTATCTAATATATTCACCCATGTGCAGGGAAAGTTTCATAAATTTAATGCAAGGTGGTGTTTTATAGGAATATATGAAGGAATTACAATCTGTAAAACAAATTTAAGGCTGGTAGGAACAATCATAACAAATGAAAAGTAGTTGAACTACTTATATTTGATTTCTGTAGTAAACAGCATAGCTGCTCAATTTTCTAAGGGCCTAAGACTGAAGGATAATAAGTATCCAAAACTCCCAAAAATTGTCATTGGGTGCTGATCTAGAAGAGTTAATCCTATCTAGACTGACTATAGTGTTGAATACAATAGGGAGTATACCACAAGTTGGAGTGTAATAGGCAATTACTAGAAATGGTTATTTACCTGTAACTGGAGGTTCTTCAAGATGTGTGGTCCTTATTTGTATTCCACAAACGGGTACACATGCACTCCATGCACCTGAGTAAGATCAGAGATTTGGGGCAAGTAGTATCTGTTGGTCTGCACATGTGCGGTTGCTTCTCTTATGCTCTAAACTGAGGAAATAAAGGGTGGCATGGACTAATGCCCCTCCGGTTTCTTCTTTTAAAGCAAATCAGATAGGAACCAAAGTAGAGGGGATAGTAAGACAGATAGGGACCACACATCTTGAAAAACCTCCAATTGCAGATAAGTAACCTCCATTTTTCCTTTGAGTGGTGGCCCCTATGTGTAATTCCACATGTTGGTGATTGGTAAGTAGTATTTAAATAGGAGGAGGGTGTGAATACCGTTGGCATGAATTTCTAATACAGCTGTTCCCACAGCTGCATCTGCCAAGGAAGCCTGGTCCAGAGAATAATTCTTCATAAAGATGTGGATGGAACTCCAGCCTTACAAAAGGTCCAGTATTGGAACTTCTCAAATAGCTACTGGTGAAATTGCTTGTGTTCTCGTAGAATGGGTCCTCATACTGTCCAGGGGATGAATATGTTCTCGCCATAGACTAGAATCATAGCACTGGAAAGGACCTCAAGAGTCCTCTAGTCCAGACCCTTCACTCAAGGCAGGACCAAGGGTGCAGTCTCCTCTGCCTCAAGCTCTGAACGTGCCTCATATACTAAGCCCAGTGCCATTGGTGTTGCCAGCTGCTGCTCCAAAGCAGCATCCGATGAGTGGTGTGAAGGGGGCATCACCATGAGTGGCATTCTCCATATGCATCAATAAGGACCCCACACTGGTCGTGCTCCCAATGTGGTGCTGATGTTGACGCAGTCTCCGGTGCTCCTTTATGCCAGTGGAGTCTAGGCAAAGGGCTGAACTGCCCTTCTGCACCAGAGGAATCCCGTTCCATTGACCACGGTGGGGCCACCGACACCCGAGTCTGCCATTCCCGTTGGAGACCAGTGCCTAGAGCGAGGGGACTGGTGCCAGGGGGACCAGAGATATGACAGAGTGCTCCCACAGGGTAGGCGACTGGGACCTGCACCCAGAGGACTACCATTGGGAGGGCAAATGGTTCCAGTAATATGGACACTGGTGTCTCCCTCTAGGCAATCCATGTTGGGATGGCAGGGACCGTGACTGTAGTGCTTGTGACCAAGGGTGAGCCCCAGAGGATCTAGGCTATGACTCAGGTGATCTGCGGTATGGAGATAAAGAGCTTTGTTTTGTTTTGGGGGATCAGCAGCACTCCATTGCCCCGAGGGATCTTAGAGGCTGGCTTGCCCTTGCGGGGGACCCTTTGACGATTTTTGTGGCATGTGCTGGACAAGCAGTGTGGGTGGAGGCCTCTCCTCTTTCAGCACTGCGAGAGCTTGTGAAAGCATTGGTGCAGTCAGGGGCTTTGGGCCCATGCTGATCCAGAGAGTCAGTGGTGAACCTTTTAAGGGGCTATTGGTCCCACCTGGAAAGGCAGAAACCCGTGGCTCCAGAGCAGCTGGGAGGCCTGACGGGGCAACCCTTACCCAACGACCCATGGCCCTTCTTGCTTGGTGCCCAGGAGTCATACTTCCTCACCATCTTTTGCTAGCCCTTGCTATGCAAGGAAAAGTGGTCTGACTAATCACCATGGGTGGTAAGAATGAGCAAACAGAGGGCTAAGAGCCAACAGCACCTGATATACTGATACAGAATTGCAGCATTCAAGAGGGCACCACTGCCATCCGTACAGATATTGCTAAGGCAAAAATATCTGACAACTGCGCACGTGGGCGCGCACACACCTAGAATGGAATCTACATGAGCAACTACTCAAAGATGAATGACACTTTTGGAAGAATACCAGTAAGTGAACAGGTTGGTTCATGTGAAATTCTGAAATGAATTTCAGAATTCTAGGGTGAATTTTGGGTGGAGACAAAGGGAGAAATATGAGAACAGTGGGACTGCTAGGAGTCCTTCCAATTCACCCCTCCGGCTGGCCGATGAGATGGCAACTAAGGCAGCAGCCATCATGGAGATGTAGAACATGAGGCCAATGGTTCAAAAGGTGGTCTGGTTAGAGCTGATAGTACCAAGTTGAGGTCCCATTGCGATGTGCTTCATAACTGCCAGGAAGATCCTTTCAAGAAGGTCATGAGGTCTTCCAAGGACTGAACTGTGGTAGGGTGAGTAAAGATAGAGTGGCCTTCCACCAAAGGAAGGAAGACACTGAATGTTGTCGGGTGAACTTTCAATGAGTTAAGAGAAAGCACTGACATTTTGAGGGACAGCAGATAGTCTAAACTGACAGGAACACCTGCTGATTCTAATAACTGATTCCATTGTGACCAAGTAAAGAAACACCTCTACTTAGTTAAATAGCATTTTCTAGTGGAGATTTTTCTGCTGTGATTTAGTATAGATTGGACAGCCTCTGAATATGAACATCTCAGTTTTGATGCCCGTCCAAACACCAGATTATGAAATGAAGATAGTCTGTGTTGGAATGTCTGATCCTGCCCTTGCCCTGAGTTATCCAGATAAGGTAAAATATAGATGGGAGGACAGGATGACATTTGTAGAAGATCTGGAAACCAAAACTGTTTGGGCTAATTGGATGTGATAACACAATTGACCCTGTTGTGGAGAACCTGACATAGCAGGGGATGGGAGGAGAGACGTACTTCAAATGGTCCATCCAGAAGAAAAGAAAAGCATCACCTCTGCAGTCTTGACCTAATGCTGATCCAGAGTAGTTAAGATTTAATTTCTTGTTTGGGAGATGAACAGGTCCCAAGATTGTGTTCCTCACTCAGTGAAGATTTTGGTCAAGATAAAATTGTATAGTTCCCACTCAGTCTACAGAGAAGTGCCTACTGAGACTGTCCGCCACGGTACCTACATCACTGAGCATGATGTGATTCTTGATGCACCAGTTGCACAAGTCCACTGCCTCTATACATAGTGGACGAGATCTTGCTCCACTCCATTTTATATAAAAAAGTTATCAAGTTGTCCGACATTATTTGGATGTGGCACGACTGTATGAGAAGGAGGAATTCTTATGTTTCCCTAGCCTCTGTTTGCCAGATGCTGGGAATGGATCTCTTGATTACCTGTTCTGTTCATTCTCTCTGGGGCACCAGGCATTGGCCACTGTTGGAAGACAGAATATGGGTCTAGATGGACCTTTGGCTTGACCCAGTATGGCCACTCTTATGATCTTGTAGGAATGTGTTGCAAACTAGGAGAACTGCCTCCATCTCCAGCAGACTGAAATGCCTTCCGGCCTCTATGGGAACCGCAGAGCTTGGTTAGTGTGATTGTTCATACAAGACCCTCATAGCAGGAGAGATGCATCCATCATTATGGTTACGTCAGGGGTGGGTGGAAGAAAGAGGACTCCCACTCGCATCTGGTCTGGTTTTGTCCACCATATGAGAGAGTTTTGACTTTTGGTTAAGATTGCTATCTTGGTATTCATGTTGTTCTTATCTGGTAAGCCAGTCCAGCAGCCAATAACTGTGAACTATGGTGAATGGCATCACGTATGTATAGGCAGCCAAGTGGTCTATTATGGAAAGAAAGACCCTGATAGTGGTGTCAGGTCTGAGGGTGACTTGGTTTATCAGGTATCAGAGGGATAGCTGTGTTAGTCTGGATCTGCAAAAGCAAAAAAGTCCTGTGGCACCTTATGGATTAACAGACATATTAGAGCATAAGCTCTCATGGGTGAATACCCACTGTGTCAAATGCCTCAGATGCTTCGTTTATCAGGCTGTTCATAGCCTAAAAATCTGTCTATAGGGAGGGTAAGCTTCTCAGGAAGATGGTTTAGGGTCGCTCCTATGAAATCTATAGTCCACATGGGACTTGACTTTGTTTACAGACTCTCAACAATGTCAGAACTGCAGTAAGCACAGGGTTGCCAACTGGACCTCCAGATTTGATCCGCTTATGAGTAATCAGTCATCATGATATGGGAAGACCGTATTTCATCTGGCCCCTACTACAAAGAAAATTCTGTGAAGACCCGAGACACCAGCCTGAATTAGTAGCGCTTGTCCTTTCATGAATCTGATAAATCTTCAGTGTGGATATTCACCAGTCCCACAGAAGTGAGCATCTTTTGTGTGGAGGGCTATGAAACACGTGTTCTCTTCCATGGAAGCAATTATTGATGCCCTGTGTTACCACACAAAATTTTGATTTGCAAATAAAGACTTTTAGTTGGCATAGCTTAGGAATTGGTCTCCATCCTCCATTTTTCTTGGAAATTAAGGAATATGAGAACTAGAACAACTTCTAGTTGGGATGGCACCTGCTCTATGGCACCCTTCTGGAGAAGAGAGTTCACCTCCTGACAAAGGCTCTCCTTGTGAGAGTCATCCCTGAGAGGGAGCTGGGAAAAGGGCATGTGACAAGGAAGTGAGATAAACATTTCATTCCCAGCCCCACCCCAGAGCCTGAACCCCTAGCTAGAGCCCTCTCCACCCTCCAACTCCCTGCCCTGGCCCTGATCTTCCTCCCGCCCTCCAAACCCCTCGGGCCCAGCCCAGAGGCCCCTCCTACACCTCAAACCCCTCATCCACAGCCCCACCCCACAGCCTGCACCCCCAGCATCCTCAATCCCCCCCCAGACTTCACCCTCCCTGTCTCAGCCCAGAGCTCCCGCCTGCACCCTGAAATTCTCATTTCCGCCCCCATCACAGAGCGCTCATCCCCACTCCAATTTCATGAGCATTCATGGCTCACCATACAATTCCCATACCCAGATGTGGTCCTTGAGCCAAAAAGTTTGCCATCCCTGTTCCACAGACTTTTTGTCTGTGGTTACCTAGCTGGAAACATTTTTCAAGAGTGGTACAAAACTATAAATAGGGGGACCCTTCTCTATCTTTCTGTTTATTGATTCACTATACCTGAAATTTGAAAAAGCAGCAGCTACTGGACTGATGGAGGGGTTCTGAGCTAAGAAGTTCGGTCAGTAAGGCTGCTGAAAGTACCTGGGGAGAAAACCGCTTTGAATTTAATGTAGTTTAAGTTAAGCACCAATAGCATTTCATCTTTATTTTTCTTGTAACCATTTCTGACTTTTATGCCTCATTACTTATATTTACTTAAACTTTCTCTCTCTGTGATCAGTAAACTTGTTTTATTTAATCCAGAGTGTTTCAACTGACGCGTCTGGGAAACTATTTGGGGTGGCAAGTGCTATGCATATCATTTCTACTAAAGAAATAAACAGACCTAATAAAGCTTCTATTGTCATAAGTGATCTCTCTCCTGCCATCCATCAGAGGCTAAGGACACCACTCCTTACCCATCCTGGCTAATAGCCATTAATGGACTTAACTGGATAACCTCCATGAATTTCTCTTTTAAACTCTGTTACAGTCCTAGCCTTTACAACCTCCTCAGGCAAGAAGTTCTACAGGTTGACTGTGCGCTGTGTGAAGAACTTCTTCCTTTTATTTGTTTTAAACATGCTGCCCATTAATTTCATTTGATGGCTCCTAGTTCTTATATTATGGGAACAAGTAAATAACTTTTCTTTATTCACTTTCTCCACACCACTTATGATTTTATATACCTCTATCATATCACCCCTTAGTCTCCTCTTTTCCAAGCTAAAAAGTCCTAACCTCTTTAATCTCTCCTCATATGGGACTTGTTCCGATGTGCATTACTTTACATTTATCCACGTTAAATTTCATTTGTGATTTTGTTTCCCATCACTTAGTTTTGTGAGAATTTTTGGAAGTTCCTCAGTCTTCTTTGGTCTTAATTATCTTGAGCAGTTTAGTATCATCTGCAAACTTTGCCACCTCATTGCTTACCCCTTTCTCCAAAACATTTATAAATAAGTTAGTTAAATAGGACTGGTCCGAGCACCAACCCTCGGGGAACACCACTAGTTACCCCTCTCCATTCTGAAAATTTACCATTTATTCCTACCTTTTGTTCCCTGTCTTTTAATGAGTTCTCAATCCATGAAAGGATCTTCTCTCTTATCTCATGACCACTTAAAGTCAGAGCCTTTGGTGAGGGACCTTGTCAAAGGCTTTCTGGAAATCTAAGTACACTACATCCAATGGATCCCCCTTGTCCATATGTTTGTTGACTACTTCAAAGAACTCTAATAGATTAGTAAGACATGATTTCCCTTCACAGAAACTATGCTCACTTTTGCCCAACAATTTATGTTCCTCTACGTGCCTGACAATTTTATTCTTTACTATTGTTTCAAATAATTTGCCCAGTACTGATGTTAAATTTACAGGTCTGTAATTGCCAGGATCACCTCTAGAGCCATTTTTAAAAATATTGGCGTTACATTAGCTATCTTCCAGTCATTGGGTACAGAATTTGATTTATAGATCATAGTCAATAGTTCTACAATTTCACATTTGAGTTCTTTCAGCACTCTTGGGTGAATGTCATCTGATCCCAGTGACTTGTTACAGTTTAGTTTATCAATTAATTCCAAAACCTCTTCTAGTGACACTTCAATCTGACAATTCCTCAGATTTGACACCTACAAAAGACGGCTCAGGTTTGGGAATCTCCCTAATGTCCTCAGCCATGAAGACTGAAGCAAAGAATTCATTTAGTTTCTCTGCAATGACTTTATCGTCTTTAAGTGCTCCTTTTGTATCTTGATCATCCAGGGCCCCACTGATTGTTTAGCAAGCTTCTTGTTTCTGAAGTACTTAAAAAACATCAGAAGCAAGAAGAGGGGAGGGGTGGGTGGTACAGGACATACATTTCTGGGGGGGAAAACATAAGATCGGGAGTGTGTTGGGGGTCCAGTCAAAGCTGGTAAGACCTGAGTGTAACCCAAGTGTGACTGGCAAGCTGCAGTTACACTCAAATAATCAGGATATGGCTTGCAAGCTGGAAGGATGTTTGTAAGCAGCATAGGTGGAAGCTCCTTTAGCGAGGCATTGTAAAGAACCCAAGGTTTCAGGGCACAGTTGACACAGCCTGCTCTTTAGTCAGGATTTTACGGTGTGTGGCAAATGGACAACGCTACTGTGGTGGGTCTGGGTGTCACCTCTTGCCCCTATTCTTGGGCATTGTGGGCTCTGCTTGTGCCCAGTGGGGGAGGGAGAGAGAGAGAGAAGTGGGAAAGGGCCCCCGGGTCCACCCACTACTCTGGGTCCCACCTCCATCAGCTCTGTGGACTGCTCACCCTCTTTCTGGTTGGGCAAGGTTTCCCTTCTCCTGGTACTCTGGTTAACAACAGTACTCCAACTCTTCTTCCCCTCCCTGTTTGACGGAAACAGATGTTTTTATTAGGTCTCAGATGGGGCCTTAATTGGCTTCAGGAATTCTAATTACCCTGCAGGGACTAAGGTTCTGATCATCCTAGGGCTTATCTACCTCCCATCTATCACTCTCCTGCTGCCCTCTGGCCCTGCTGCATCACACCCGGTCTGTTACAGAGGAACAGCAAATGCTACACTTGGTGGCAATATGAACCTCCTCTAGGCAATAAAGGCAGCACTGGTGTTGGTTACTGACACAGAAAGAACAGGGGCAGGAGACAGTTCTTAAACCCCCGGAATCTTGGCATAGTCCTCCTTCATGGAGAAACTTCCTAAGGCAGGAAGACTAAGCTACGTTAACTATAACGACACTAACACACACAGTCTAAACTTAAATATTGTAAGTAGTTTTTAGTATTTACAAGTATAGAAGTAGAGGACAATCATAGTGGACGCAGCAAATTCCAACTCAGGCCATACGGTGGTTAGGAGGAACCAGAGAGGAATCGGTCCATGCCACCCTTTATGCTCTTGCTTTGAAGCATGAGGAGAGCAACTGCTTATGCACAGGCCAACAGAACTACTTGCTACAAATCTCCAGTCTAAGGTGCATAGTGCACATACATATCCATGTGTGGAATATATATAGGGACCCAGTACTCAAACAAGATCAGAAACCTACTGAGCTAAAAATATTTCTAAGATCTCTGGCCATATCTTGCCAAATTATAGCTTCTAAACCTAAAGATAACCAGTTCAAAGCTTAAGATTCATGATACTTTAAGTATTATAACCAAAAGATGCCTTAAGCAAGAAACTGAAAGTTAATCCTTATTTTGCAACGACAATAAATCCATCACCTATGCATCCAAAAAGCATGTTAGTGCCCTTGAGCTGAAGAAAATCATAAAAGAGGTTTAGGATGATTGTAGAACCAGAATAGCACAAAAGAAAATTACTATGAAAGAAGTACAGAAAATATAATAGGGCTCCCACAATAGTAAGACCTTTTCTTCTGTCTGTTAACATCAGTTTACAAAGTTTCCATGGGAACCTGCAGCTAACATATGAATGTTCTTGTTACATTATATTTTGAACAGAAATTCTTTTGTGAAAAAGGGCCAACAACCACTGCGAACCACCTAATGAAATTATAATGACCTTCACTATGCTCAATATGGCAGAGGCATGACACACTATCTCCTGGTACAGCTACTGCTATAAATTTGTTTTATATGTCCATACTGAATTGAAGATGTACACAGTGACTTAAATTCTTGATGCAGGAAAAAGTGCCTGATTTTCCTCCCCATAAAGTCAAATTGGGAAAGTCCCAGTATTTCAGAACTGATCTCTAATAGCCCTATAGAGCCCTCTAACAGCCAACAGAAGTCAGAAAAACACCTCCCACTTACTTCAATGGGCTTTGGATTAGGGCCTCAATGAACAACCTAGTATTAGTGTGTGGAAAGTAACTCAAATTACATGTAGCAATCCCACAATATTAAATATATGCAAAAGAAATTAAACGGAAAATTTGTTTTTATAATGTGTATGCCACACACACACAATGTGAGAGAGTAAACTAGTCACCTTACCTTAATTTTTATTTCTCATAATGGAATGCATCCACTGGTCTGGACACTTCTCATGGATTAGATCTGTTCATTCCACCACAATGGAGGCAGAAAAATTCTACCCTGGAAGGAGATGTGGTATGAAATTTCAGGAGGATTGGTTTGCTTTTGTTAGTTAAGGGTATGTGTCTATGTGCAAACAGACTGTAATGTGAAACAAGCTTCAATTTTGACTTTCTTTAAAGAGCCGTTCTACCCCGAAGAAAGCATCGACATAAAAATGATACCTTTTTATTCAAGGGATCCACTTCATATGGGTATAATGTGGAGTTCCTGTCTCTTTATTGTATTGACTAAAATGTGCTTTCACTACATTTTACTCCTTGTGAGGCTACATAGGTAGAGAAACTGAATTCTTTTCCTTTTAGTACGTCATAAGCATTGTTTACTAAATTCCACGCATTTGTGTCTGTGCAAAATCATTAAAGATTACGTGACTGCAGGGTAAAAAGTGAAAGAGAAAATTAGCCATACAGATTCTTCATTGCTGGTAATGGGGCATTAGACAAAGAACCCAGCTTGACTTTCGGATTCAAGGTGGAATTTGAGGGGTTGGTAATTAGAGATTTTGATTTCTGTATCAAATGTGCTCAATTACACATTGATACATACACCAAAAATGAAATCTCATTACACCATTTATGTAGTCAGTCATTCTTCAAAATGCAATGAGAATTCCATAAAATGGTGTTTTATTTTCAAAAATAATGAATTTAGATTTTCAAAAATAAAAAACAGCTTTTCTTTGCCAATACTCTTGAATTACTACGTTTATTTTTATAGTTTTACTACAGGAAACTATGACAGGGAGCTCTCAAACTAAGTTTTTTATTTAATATTTGAAAAACAATGGTTAAGGCCTTTACACACTATTGCTACGGATTTCTGAATTAATTCTGAAGACTAGCCAATGCTCTCTTTCAGGTTAATACTCAGAACAAAGTACATATTGGGTTAGTTATGACACTTGTTATTCTAATGCTTTAATAGTCTATTGTTCACTCTTGGTTGCCTCAGCAAGATAACACATTGAAAAAAGAGCACTTCCTGACAGGAAGTGAATTCCCACTGTGTGTCACAGGACTCCCGCCAAGATCTCTGCTTCAGAGAAGGAGTGGCAGCCCTCTTCAGAGATTGCCGAATGACAAAAAAATCATGGCTTTTGTTTATTAAACAAACTCTACAGTCTGTGGATACTGCAGCTCAAGATGCAAATTGCATTGTATTCTGCATGATTTACCATTCAACTACACTTATTATACCAATCCTGAAAAAAGTTATTAGGGCTGTCAATTAATTACAGTTAACTCACAGGATTAACAGTGTGATTACAACTGTGATTAATCGATACTGATTTTTTGAGTTAAACAACAGAATACCAATTGAAATTTATTAAATATTTTTGGATGTTTTTCTACATTTTCAAATATATTAATTTCAATTAAAAACACAGAATACAAACTGTACAGCACTCACTTCACATTTTTATTACAAATATTTACAATGTAAAAATTATAAAAGATATGGTATTCTTCAGTTCACCTCATACAAGTACCATAATGCAATCTCTTTATCATGGAAGTGTAACTTACAAATGTAGACTTATGTATAAAAAATAACTGCATTAAAAAAATGTAAAATTTTAGAGCCTACAAGTCCTCTCAGTCTTATTTTTTGTTCAGCCAGTCACTCAGGTTATGTCTAGACTACATGCCGTATCAGTGGGTAGCGATCAATCCAGCAGAGGGGTCTATTTATCGCTTCTAATCCAAATACGATAATTCACACACACACAACCCCGCCAGAGCGCTCTCCCATTGACTCCTGGAGAGGCACAGGCCGAATCAACAGGAGAGAGGCAGCAGTCGATTCACCGCAGCAAAGACCCTGCAGTGAGTAGATCTATGTACGTCGACTTCAGTTACGTTATCCTCGTAGCTGCAGTTGCTTAACTTAGACCAATCCTCTCCCCACTGTACACCAAGGCTCAGACTGACAAGTTTGTTTACATTTGCAGGAGCTATAATGCTGCCAGCTTATTGTTTACAATGTCACAGGCATTCCCATGGCATTGTTGTGGCCAGCATGGCAAGATATTTATGTGCCCGATATGTTAAAGATTCATATGTCCCCTCACGCTTCAAACACCACTCCAGGGGACATGCATCCATGCTGATGATGGGTTCTGCTCGATAACAATCCAAAACAGTGCACACTGACACATGTTCACTTTCATGATCTGAGTCTGATTGCTACCAACAGAAGGTTGATTGGGGGGAGGGGTCATTTAGGTTCTGCAGTTTCCACATTAGAGTATTGCTTTTCTAAGACTTCCAAAAGCATGCTCCACACTTTGTCTCTCTTAGATTTTGGAAGGCACTTCAGATTCTTAAACCTTGGGTCAAGTGCTGTAGCTATCTTTAGAAATTTCACACTGACAAACTGCAAAGAAGATACCAAATTGGCAGTGAAAGTGTTCTTAAAATGAACAACATGTGCCTCATCACCATCTGAAACTGCTGTAATACAAAATATATGGCAGAATGTGGTAAAACAGAGCAGGAGACATACAATTCTCCCTCAAGAAGTTCAGTCAATTTAATTAGCCCATTTTTTTTTAACGAGAGTCATCAGCACATCCTTTAGAATGGTGGCTGAAGCATGTAAGATGCTAAAAACATTTGTATGCAATCTGGCACATAAATACCTTGGAATGTCAGCTACAAAAATGCCATGTGAATGCCTGTTCTTACTTTCAGATGACATTGTAAATAAGAAGCGGGCAGCATTATCTCCCGTAAAATGCAAACGAACTTGATTGTCTTAAGTGATTGGCTGAACAAGAAGTAGGACTGCGTGAATTTGTAGGTGCTAAAGTTTTGCATTGTTTTGTTTTTGAGTGCAGTTATGTTACAAAAAAATTCTACATTTGTAAGTTACACTTTCAAATAAATGAAGTGACAAAGAGTCCTGTGGCACCTTAAAGACTAACTAAGACTAACTCTTTGTCACTTCTGCAATTCCAGACTAACACGGCTACCCCTCTGATTCTTTTTCACAATAAAGATATTGCACTACAGTACTTGTATGAGAGGAATTGAAAAATACTATTTCTTTTATCATTTTTATTGTATAAATATTTGTAATAAAAATATGAAGTGAGCACTGCACATTTTGTATTGTGTTCAATTAAAATCATATTTGAAAATGTAGAAAAGATCAAAAACACTTACTTAAATGCTATTCTATTATTGTTTAACAGTGTGATTGTGATCAAGCTTTATAACCACTTGACAGCCCTAATTAGTATATCAAAGTGCATCCTCAATTAGAGTTATCCAATGTATGTTACATCTGGAGGATTAAGCTCTCACCTGAGCATTTCTAGAATTCAGAGACAATCATTCTCAGCCTAAAATTATTTCTGTATGATAGTCTAGTATCCTTTCTAGAATGTTAAAATATTAGATGGTATCAAATTTACAGTGAAATTACTGGTACTAAATAGCATTTATTCATTCAGAGTGTGCCTTTTTAGCAGGCAACATTGATAAAGTAATAATTTATAAGTAACATATGCTGTAGATAAATGCTCAGACACGATGCAGGGCATGGAATAAAATACCAAACAGACAAATTAATCCGAACAGTACAATAACTATGATAAAAAAGTTGCTTGTTACACTCTTCCAATTAACAAGAACATTAAAGTTAATTAACATCCTGCTAACAAGACATCTGACTCTCTGCCATAATACAGTAATAATGAAAATGTGCTCTGTCTCCATCAAATGTACCAGCAACATTTTTAAGGGTTTGTCCTCCCATTGGTATGCACTCATGACTCATTAGTTTTAATGAGAATGAGGCAAATGCAATCAATGGCAGAATAAACTCCAGGAGATTGCATAACTAAATTGCACCATGCCTGAGATGTAGAATCGACTTCTAAAGAAAGCAAACTTTCTGTAAGATAATACTCTTGCCGGAATTCTGCACCACTGTGCAGTGCAGAATTTGCACAGAATTAATATTCCCTGCAGATTCCCCTCTTCCCCCCACGCACCTTCCAGCAAGAATTTATTATTTCCACCAAAGTTTTTTCTGTTTTTACTGCCCAGGGTAGACTGGGGGAGCCCCAACCAAACATGATTGTATTGTGTTTTTTGACAACACAAGATATGCAGTATTTTAAAATATTGTGTGGAGAATTTTTTTTTTTTGGCCCAGAATTTCCCCAGGAGTGAAGTTAACTATAACAGAGAAAGTTCTTTCATATAAGATTCCCAATCAGTGTTCACTACCTACAATGCAGTTTAGAACCTCATACCTTTGGGTAGGGAAGACACTCCTATGCAGCTTTTGTTTCATGACAAAAATTATGGCTAATCAAACCAAAATGGTAAAACTTTGTAACTTGCAGGATTGCCTGAAAGCCCAATTACAAATGTACACATGCTGTATATTTTTTTTTAAAAAAAACAACTTTGATTCACCCCACAGCAAACATCATGCTACGTAAATTCCTGCTTCTGTAACCATGTAAATGTATTGGAAGGATGGTAGGGTAAAGTTCACCTCTCAGGCTGCTTCCTCAGCACCAAATCAGCAAAGTCTAGTTATGTCAATTTATGTCACTTTCAGTGCTCAATGAGGCAAGGAAATGGATTAGAGTGCTAGTCTGTGGAAACAATGCTAAAAAACTATGCCAAAAGTGAGTAGCCAAATCCCAGGCTCAGCTTTATATGCCCGACTTCATAAAAGTTAATGAAATAAATGAAGTTTAAAAAACCCAAATAAAACCCATTTCCAGATGGTGAAACAAGATTTGCCTGTAGGAAATATTTCTTAGATCGAATATATTTTTGTGAAGAGAAATGTAATTTTAAATACAATTTTACAAGAAAATCTAGTTTAAAAGACATTTAAAATGTATTGGTTTTAGAACCTGCTCATGACATAAGAAGTATGAAAATATATTTATATGACATTACATACAATACTCAAGACTATTAAAAAGCCCTCAACCTTCTCTTATAGTTTTAAATCAGAACATACCCCTCTGATAAGTCCCTATTTATAGTACCATGCATTATGCAATTTTGATTTAGTTCATGATATATTCTGGTTTTACTCAGTTTTAAACACATCCATTTTGTTTGATTTATAATCGTTCAACTGTAAATCTTAAAAGGTAGTGTCAATAAATCACCGTATCATATCACAACTGAATTCTTTTCCGAAGATAGTGTTGAAATGCACGTCTTACTGTATTCTAAAACAAAAGCCCCATCTAGCTCTTACTGAAGCAGAACTTTCCATTGATTAAAATGGAAGCACAAGCAGGCACCATGTTCCCAACCCTCCCCATCCCCGTCAAATGAACAGTAACAATAGAGAAAAAAAAAATCTTAGCAGAAGAATTAAACCTAGAACAACTGAATACTGACTGCATGGAGAAAATAATAGTTCAAACACAAAAATTCAACTCACCATTCACCTAACTACATACATCGAGGATGAAAACAAAAATGTTTGAAATAGAAGAGAATCAAAACATATGCTTCAAATAACTTTCTCCTGCATCCCTCCCCAACAGCTCTGTGAAATACACAGCAGCAATAGCACAAAAGCATCTTTATGGAAGGAATAAAAGACTCTTTAAATGCTCCTTTCATTTTTTATTGAATGAACCCACTCTTACACAAAGTTCATGCCACAATGTCTCAAGCTTCAGTATTGCCAGATCATGGAGCTGTCAGTCGGTTAATTCTGGTAAATTACAAACAGAGCAATCTGAAGCATGTATGAAATTCTATATTGGATCAAGTAATTACATTGTAATTAAGTGGTTGATTAAAGAGATACAGCATTTTATGATACTTAGTAGTCAGTAAAATGTTATTTTTTCCCCCCCAAAAAACAACAAGAGCTTCACACATACAAACTGAAAACAGTTCTTTCAGAGTCACTTCCTTGCATGGAGAAACTAAGGAGTTTACTGAGATACAAAGCCACAGACTCCTCCCAACAACAGTATTAATCATTTGTGTGGCTTACAGTTGCCATAGAATTAACAAATCTATACTACCTATGTTTGTTTATATGGAAGCGTATTGGAACACCTTTTTTTGTATTTTTTTAAGCAATGGGATAAGAGAGCTGCAGTTTAAACTGATATTGTGTAGTGTAGCAATTCTGGAGAAACCTTGCCCTAAAGATGACGTTTCTAATTTTACAAGTTATCGAAAGTATATGCAAAAAAGCAAGGGTGGAGCACTTTCAGAAGAACCACCCATTATTACAAGACTTACAGAACGCAAATTCATTTGCAAGTTTGGCAAACCAAGTATTGCTACCAAGTATCTATGTGTGGAACATCCAGCTGCAAGCACATCAGGAGACTGGAGAATCCCGCTCCTAAAAAAGTGGGCTTTTGCTCATAACCCATCATTTCTTAAGAGAAGTGCATTTTCCCATCTTTAAACCTTTAAATTAGGCAGCTAGGGCATTAGAAGAAAATGGGAAAGGACTGACAAGAAGGTGGAACAGAAATTGGCCCGTTTCTAAGTTGAGCCTTTGCAGGTTTCACATGCCCTTCGCAACGATGAAAGTTTCCTCTTGTCTGCAAAATTCTGTAGTGCCTTCAAGTCAACAGGAACACAAACATGTTACCAGCAACTAAAACAAATACAGTAGTTCTTTCATATGTTAATACTTACAAATACTGTAGGTTGCTTTACTGGTCTTTATCAGACAAAATATACATAATAAATCAAAGTATGCTTTATTTTCAGGATCATCTGATAGAAATTTATAAAAACAGACCACATAAAACAAGACTAAAAAAAAGGCAAAGATTTCTGGTGAAAACTCCCCAGATGCATATCATTCCAAAGCAAACAATTTTTGTTTTAAAGCAAAGAACTGTTCTTTATTTCCCAAACACCACCCACTCTTCCAAATAAACAAGTGATCTAATGTTGCATGAGAATTTTAATTGTTTCCATAACTCTTATTACCTGCCAAAAAAGTACTTAACGAGATCTCCACTACAGTGGGCTCAAAAATACATGCATATTTAAAATAAAATAATTCTGTATTTGTACATAAGCTTGTTTTACATAAGGACTTTAAAGCTTTTTTTCAAGTTGCAAAAAAGTGAATTAGCTGTGCAAAGTTATTCTATTTACTATTACTAACCTAGACATTCTTAATCTTATTGCAGTTTTCCACAATCTTAAAACCATTTTAGTCCAAATTCTGCCACCCCTACTCACAGTAAATAGCATCACACACTGCAAGCAGTTCCACTGGCTCCAGTGGGACCTCTTGTACTACAAGTGCTACTCAACACAAACAGCTGGGGAAATCTCGTAACATGAAATGCTTATAAAGCTTAAAGTTATTCAGATTCACAAGACTAGGTCACATGAAACTATTTTCTGAACAGCAATGTCAGTTGGGGGAGAGGGTGATTTTTTAAAAATGACATTTCATACCAGCACTGCATTATATCTACACTAGATATTCTAGTGTAGGTGCAATTTTATCATGAAAAATGGTTTTTGCCAGTATAGCTTATTTCATTTGGGAAACAAGAAGAAGATACAATGCCAAGCCTCTTGTAAATCTGGAAATCGCTCTGTTGCAAGACTGATTTAAACAATTTTATAGACAGTGAGGAAAGTGTCTTTGGGAGCTATGGGTGGAAACCAGCAAAATATTATCTTTACAATACAAAGCAGATTTTTCCACTGAATTTTAACACAATCAGCATGTCACAGATTCTCACACCTTTGGTGTTTGCAAGCTGCTCTTGAATCCACTTTTTGATTTGTGATCTGTTGAGGTAAGGTTGACAAGCCTTTGGTTTGGCATGCAATGTTGCTGATAATGTGCAGCTTTCTGATCCCATGATAATATTAAAATCCCCCGACTGCTCTGAATACTGAGCATTCCTGGCTTTAAACAATTTAACTTCTGTGACTATCATATCTGAATGTAGTAGGGTCATCCCATTGCTATTATTGCCTCAAGGCTACAAATGTAGACGTATTATTTTCAAAAACTAAAGTACTAAATTTCAATGCTCAACTCAAGAAACCCTAAAGCTGCCTTATTTTGAGATAGTGTTGAGTGCTCACCCTCTGCAAGTGAAACCTCTAAGGTTTTTCAAGATGGGCACCCAAAAGTCAGTAGGTACCCATGAACATCTTGGCTAGAGTTTTTGCGTTACAGTTTTTATTTAATAGCATGGGCTCTTAGAGTTCAGAGATATGTTTATATGTTGCATTTCTAGCCAAATATATAATTTCAGTAATATGGAATTATTACTGTTGAAAAAGTGTATGTTTTCAAAATCTAAAAAGCTTGCCTTTTACAGCTGCAAAGGAAATGACAAGAGAAGAAGGGAAAACACACCCCACAAAGTCGGTATATATCAGCAATTAATTCCATCCACAACCACCCAGCTGTTTGCACAGGGAAGAATCAGCCTGTTTCCTTTAGGGACTTTTGCCACAGAAAACTGATATTGCACTTTCACAGACACAAGCTGTTTGTAACATGTTAGGAATGTGCACTAGATCACACAAAGTTAAAGAAGAAATGAAATCCAGATCTGATTCTCTTTACAGCTTGCCAATATATTGCATATCTACATTAAAGATAAAGTTATCCCATCCCTCTCCTTCCATTCCCCCAGATAAGAATGGAAAATTGCCAGCAAAGTCAGATTAAGTGTACAGAATGGACTCTATTGTGATTTACTGGCAAAGACAAGGTGCGACATTCTCAGGAATCCATGTTCATGGCATGTTAAATTCAGCCAAGACATTAGTATTTTATAGTTCATTGCCAAACTGGTCAATTCCAGGACTTCTCATTACAGTAGGTAAGTTTATGGGAAACCAGTACTTTTACCATGAAAATGCATGTTCTTTCCGGTTAGCATACACAGCCATGTTACATACAGTAAACAATACTTTGTCCCACTGGAACAAATTCACTATGCTCTAAAGGTAGTGTACCTTTTTATTTAACAACATGGGTTAGGAGAGGTACACACTGCACTACTGGTCATGAGAAGAAGGCCTAAAACAAACTGTTGGCAGTAAGGAAACATTTCATTTTCACAATTTAAAGGGGCAATGCCAAGCACTAAGTAGTAATCGTCAAAATGCACTCTCTCAATTTGACAGAAGTGTCCTTTAGTTTTAAAAGATCAATAGGTACTAGTTTGCATGTTTTACTGGATTCATAGTTAGTTAAGTAAACTACATCTGTGTGCATGCCAGTGGGTTTGAGAATATATTTTGCAGAAGTGGGATAGGGAATAACCTAAAAATAAGGTTACATGTGGTTTCAAGTGACCTTAGGACTCACCCTGAGGAAAGTACTTTATATGGTAACCAATCCAGCCAAATACAAACAACAAATACGTTCATTGTTAGAAACTGTATAGCCTGTATCATTGTGTCTGTGCCAGAACAAAGAATGCAATATAAAAATATACTTTCACTTTAATATACAAATTATTCTATATTAAAATAGTACATTATTATATGGAGTTTTTGTACAATTTAGACATGTGCTTCCAGAAGACTGATGGTCTCAAACACTCAGAATGAAGGGCTACCTTAGCTGGGAAACTTCAAATTATTTTGAACTTTCAATTGTTTATAGTCTCCCCTGGGATCTAATCAGTCTCCATAACTGACCGGGGATGGGGTGAGGCACAGAAAGGATGAATTGTTTATATCACCTTCCCCTCTCATCCCTTTAAAACCAAATCAGTCAAAAAGTAGTAGGTGAATGAGAGCAACATTTAATTTCTCTATCTTTAAATTATTCAATACCTGTAATCAAATGATCTCACTATATTACAGCAGGAGTGGCCCCACACTTAATGGGGCCACTCCTGCTGCATGCCAGATGCAACATCTCTTGCATGCCACTGGTCCCACCTCCATATTTTAATTTGCTCATAACCTTCTTAAATAAACTCCTTTGGAGATGGTTTGTTTCTATGCTCTGTGTCAGTCCTGCCAGAGAATTTTTTTTGAAAATTTAAAAATCATGGCAATTTTTGAGTTTTGTGTATGTAAAAATAAATTAAGAACCTTGTTTCCCATATGTGCCTAACTTAACATGATTCATGGAAAATACTCAGTCAGCCCCTATGTTTATGAATACATACATTTCACCGAATGCACAAAGCATTCTGTATTGTTTAGAAAGTATGCCGACCTATAATATCTACAAATCTCTTTGCTTCAAAGTAGCAAATTCTGTAGTTACTATATGCAATACAAGATACACACACTTGTAAGAGAAAGGGCTAAGTTGATCCTGAGTGCAACTCCACTGAAGCCTAGTGGATGATTTTGGTCTAACATGTCTTTTGCCAATGAAAAACCTGACACCTTAGAACAGTCCTTCTCTTTTATGTAGACTTTCCTCACTGCTGGAATTTCTTTGTATGCTATTGGTATACCCTGCTTCACATACATTAATGAAATACAATTTCCAGCTGTTTACTAAGACATGTTTACATGTGTGTGTTTACAATGCTTCAAACTGGTACCAGAAAAATTACTAGAAAACTGGCTTGGAGAAACCAGAGATTTTGAATGTTTATAAGCATTGGAAAGCTTTAGGGTGTTTTAAGGAGGTCAACTGTGGGGAAAAAGAGCAATGCTTTTCTTCTGGCTTGCAGTTAGGGTTGTAGGCTGCTGGGGGGTCGTTTTTTGTTGGTTTGGAATCAGTCACCTTCTGTCACCTCACATTCAGGATCCAGTTCTGATCCGGGATACAAGGTTTCCTTTATTAGGTGAACTTTTAGATGGCAGGCCCTCTGCTAGTAGGGAAGCATGAATGTGCAAATTGTATATTTGTCCCTCACATGTTTTTCCCCTAGGTAGTTTAAGTAGCTGTTTTGTCTGTCCATGACAAGGGTAACCACCCTGAATATAGCACACACCTTGGAACCTGATTTTTTAAAAATTATCTAGGGACTTACTATCTATACAGAGCACTTAACTAAAACACTAAAAATATCTAAACTAGATATAAAGTTTTTCTGAAAACACTGTCTAACTTAGTGGTTCTCAAACTTTTGTACTGGTGACTCCTTTGACACAGCAAGCCTGTGTGTGTGACCCGCATTATAAAACACTTTTTTACATATTTAACACCATTATAAATACTGAAAGCAAAGCTGGCTTTGCCTTCAGTATTTATAACCCCTAAATATATTTATATATATATATATATATATATATATGGGTTATACATATATAACCCCCATATAACCTTGTGACCCCTGAGAGTTCCGACCCCAAGTTTGAGAACCCCTGGGCTAACTGAAGCAAATGGCTATCGGAAGCTCTGACTCTCCCCATGGGTAGTGAGAAGGAACAGAGGGAGGTGGTGGATACGCTCATTTTATGTCACTGACTCAATGCACTAGGAGAGCAGAGGCACATGTGCCACCTAGTAGTACTGCTTACGGAAGTCTCCTAGTCAATTGTACTTAGCACTCATACACCTGAAGTGGAATGTATATGTGCACAATCACTGGTATGAGAACTTGGGAATAGACTTGATTAAGCACTCAATAGCCAGCAATTTGTGTAGCAGCACCACTGTTAACGCTGAACTATAAACAAGGGCAAGCTGAGGTTTACACCAATTGAACCAGAGTTTACTTCAAATACAGTGCAATTGAGCTGATCAGCACAAACTCTTGCACATTCTTTACTATACTGAGGGTCAGCACTGACGCAGCAACGATTGGTGGACACTAACACTGCTCTACAGCCAAAATGCTTCTGAAATAAATGCAGTCAAACTTTACTAATTCTGGGTCACTGAGAACAAAAATGATGCTT
>ML677382.1:4988121-5038351 GCA_007922305.1 Dermatemys mawii
TTTTGTTCTCAGTGACCCAGAATTAGTAAAGTTTGACTACATTTATTTCAGAAGCATTTTGGCTGTAGAGCAGTGTAGCCAAAGGAAATATTAAAACCTCCTATATGAAATTTTTATATTCCCCATTTGACAGTGTTAAAGGATAGGGAAGAATTCTTCCTGACTCTCTCTAAAATCCAAAGTGAAGCTGCAATTCTGATGTTCTGTATATGGACAAGCTTCCACACAGAGAGTTTAAATATGACAAGGGAGAAACTTATGCTCTGATGATGCCTTGGGAAGTAAAGATTACCACTACAAATTAAAAGATGCACTTTATACTAATTTGCTAGGTAACAGGAAAAGCATTCATTTCATATATGCAATAATAGTGAAATAAGAGATGCAGTTTGCTAGAGGTTATTAAAAGGAAAACTGAGCATTGAGAAGTTAAACAAACTTCTGGATTTCTTGCTCTTTACTTGTCAAAAGAACATGCACTGTAGTCTAACAGCACCCTATTTAAAATGTACTAATTTTTATCAGCATGTAATATTCTGGTTTAAGATTCCAACTGTCAAACTTCAGAAGTTTTCTGTAGTGTGTTTTCTCCTAGATCTTCTGATATTACAACAGGTAGAGCTATTATGTTTCACGCCAGAGGGTAGTGGCCTGATGGAATTCTTCAGATATAGGGTTACACTATGATTTTTCAACTACTGCTTAATTAAGCTGGCATAGGGGGACACCATACCAGCAAAACAATTGCAGGGCATTCTGTTAGCAAAGGAGAGAGGCAGGCAGAAAGCGTCTGTGGGTGCTGAGGGAGAAGTCACAAGCACAGATTGACAACACTGCACCCTGTAAAGGAGTACAGCATTTCAGAGCTAAGCATTTGGTTCCCAGTCTTCTCAAGCAGAATGTCAGCTGTCTCATTAAAAAAAATATTAAAAACAGCAAAAGGCCCAAACCTGGTTCTCCAGAGTAACAGAACACATCACATCTGACAGGGCCCCTAAAGATTACAATTTCCTGGGAGAAGCCTCTGTGGTTTTCTTCTGTCCACTTTTACCTTTCATTTTCTATTTACTGTCCCCTGATATTTTACTGTTTTTCCAGACACTTGACAGCTTTGCTAGAGTTAGACAGGGAAATTTACTGAGAAAAGCAAAGAAGATCCCTGTTCTGCAGCCCTAGGAATTATGGGGCAGTAGTTTGTTCTGTGTTAACACAGATAGCTGGTAAACTTTAGCCTTTTTATTAAAATATGGAACATCAAGACACACTGGTACAGTGGTCCCTAAATAGTAGGACCACTAGGCGGCGACGGAGGAATGTTCAGGGGAGGAGAGGGTGTCACATAGCTCCACCCCCAGCCAGAGGTCTCATGACCTCTCCGCCCCCAGGCAAGCTGAACTTCTAACCCCAGCTCCTCCACCCTCCTCAGTTCTGCTCCCAGCTCCACTTTTGGTCCAACCGCCTCTGCTGAGCCAACTGTGCAGTAGCAGAGGAGAGGCATGGACCGATTCCATTACTTGTGTGAGGGGGAAACCTGCAACAAGTGTCTGTCCAGCAGTCCATAGGTCTCAGGCCAGCAATAAATGCGAGACAAATATACACTGTAACAGAATATAGCTATTAAGCTATCAAATGACAAACTGCTATCTAATGACATCAGTACTTTTCTGGTTATTTTCCTATGTAGTCAGGGTAACAAAGCACCACCTAATCTGCAAAAACACTGTAGATGGATACAAAACCCACTGATTATAACTAGACATGCCAAACCTGCAAGGGGGGAGGAAGAAAATTGGGCTTGTTTTTGGCTTAATTGGCTTACGAGTTGCTTGTTGGCTATCTTTTATTTATTTTAAAAATAGTCTCCCACAAGCAGGATCGGAGGGGGAGGGTGGAAAGAGGGGGGTGGAAAGAGGCGGGAACAGTCAGGGGTGCACAGTGGACCCACCACAGTCCCAGACTGCATGCACGGGGGAATCTAGTCAGAATGTTAGGGTTCTTAAGGACTGGCTTGTTTTGGCGCTGTTTTGAAATGAGATTCGCTTGATTTTTGGCTTATTGTGAAAGTTGGGGTGCTTATTTACTGCAGAAAAGTTGGCAACTGTGATTATAACCTCTCTTCTGAGCAGTCTTGCAATGAACAATAATATCTTAGGAAAAGCATCTCATTTTGTTGACAATGACATACTGAGGATTACTCAGTTTTAGATTACCCAAAATATGCAGGCTTTAAAGCAAGACAGTATTTACAATACACCACATATTTCTGTAATGAGGGCTGAATAATGGAAAACTATGCAAAAATGACTTGCTAGTTTCATTTCAATTCATCCCCCACTATTTTCTCTACCAAGTCACCGCACCAGGTTATAGTTTTGTGCCATTTTGAACATATACTTAAGCAAAATCTTGTAACTGTTACTCAGGCCAAGCTTCCATTGCAATCAATGGAAGTTTTTCCCCCAATTACAGACCACACAATTTCACCCGTAGAGAGATAATTGCTTGAGATTATAGAAGGATACCAAACAGTTTTTAAAACTTGCTAGAGATTATTTTTTCTGTCTCAGTTTTAAAAAAAATAATTTTTTTTAATCGTAAACATTAACAGAACATAATACTTGAAGATTTACCTCAAATATTTACCAAAAAGTTGTCACATCCTCAGTGTTAGATTCGGTGCATGCGTGTGTGTGTTTTTAAACACAAGTTGTTCAAAAAGCATATGATCTCACTGAAAGAGGTTCTATGGACTTAGAAAGAAGTCATCTCTAGAGATATACAGTACTATCATGAACTGAGGCAGAACCTTCTTACAAGTTGACTATTTTCTCAGATACAACTGAATCTTTCTTAATGGGCTACAGAAAGATAACATTGTAGAACAAGTCTGAATTAAACATACATTAGAAAACGGAAACTAGGTAGTGGATGTGTTTTGATAAGTTATCTTGAAGTAGAAGAATACAAAGGTTTCATCTTAATTAGGCAATTCCACACTTTTTATAAAAAGACAATTATAATGAAACATCAATATGATAAAGCAGTAAGTGGCTGCTGCAAAAAAAGTTTCCAAAATATGAGGAGGAAATGTTGGAGGTTCGTTCAAGAACCCCATGTACCTTCATGGGGATACTTTGCACCAAAACAAGCCTTTTACAGTGTCATAATGAAATATTACTGATATAAGTTGTCAAGCTTATAATCAGATTCTAAATATTGAAAATGTTTCAAGTTGCTACATTTCTAAAAATAGCCAGATTTACCAGTATACTGAAATATGGGCTCTGAGCTCAATAATTCTCACTATGCATTATTAGGCATGAAACTGAAGAATCTATAGGTCTAGGATAATAAAATGGCCCTTTGATTCTGTAAATGTTCTGAAATCAGATTCTGTAATAATGCACTATTACACCAAACTAATACAATTCTTAAGTATAAATACAGTATGAATTCAGTAAAGAGAATGAGTGAAAAAGCCTGTGTGTGAAGAGAAAATGGATACCAGTTGCACCTCTCTCAAACCTTCTATGTGACCGTGGCCATATCATTTGACTATCATATGCCTCAGTTTCCCCATATGTAAAATGAGATTAATATTGATTTCACCAGGGTGGAGAGGGAGGGTTGGTCAGACTTAATTCATTAATATTTGTCAAATGGTCTGAGATCCCTAGACGACAAGTGTTAGATATGTAATATACAAACTTCTATTAATAATGAATCAGAGGGGTAGCCATGTTTGTTACTTCTGCAATCCCAGACAGAGTCCTGTGGCACCTTAAAGACTAACTAAAGTTTTAGAGCATAAGCTTATGCTCTAAAACTTTAGTTAGTCTTTAAGGTGCCACAGGACTCTTTGAAACTTCTATTAGTGCATTTTTGTAACGATTGTCAGTGATTCCCAGAGCACTGGTTGAGTGCCCTTCTATTCTAGTTTAGGGGGTGAGAGGATCAACATATTAAGTTTAAATAAGTATCTTTTGAATATTTATCCAGATTTAAGTAAGTAAAATTGGGAGTACAGAGTCCACCACTTATATAGTATTTTACATCTTCTAAATGCTATACAAATAGCAACTAATCCTTTTGGCTCTTAAGTTTAAAGTAAAGTAATCTTTCAAACAAATTTGGAAGTATCCCAGTACTAATTTTTCTAACTCCCTTTACGCAATGCTGCCAAGTTTTCAGGAACCAATAATTTTCTGTTTTTAATTTCTGGTGAAAAATGGTCAACACAGCCTCCCGTCACTACTACAGAAGCTTCACAACTTCTCTCCTCCTCTAACTCCACATCTCCTAGCCTTCCATACCCATACTCTCATCCCTATCTCACTTTTCTATTGAGCCTCTCACTCACATCCAGTTCTTTCCTCTCCCAGTACAAGCATTCTTTACTCTCCCTTTCTCCCCCTCCCCCAACTCCGCACACACAATCCTTCAACTCCTCAGCCTCAAAACAACCATACTCTCTTCTTTTCATTTCCAAATTCCATTTCTCAATCTAAGACCACTTTGCCGCTTTTGAATTTGTCAATGATTCTTAAAATCCTGTTCTTTTGGCTTTCATGACTTGATCCTCTTATTCCTTCAGTGTTTTATATGGTAAGTCATAGTCTTAACTCCCTGTTTCTGTAGATTTCGCCAGCGGCTCGGTCCTCGGCTCCCCTCTTATTTCTTGGTACTTTTATCCACAAGTATGGTTTTGAATACCACCTTTAACCCAATGACTCACAAATCTATTTCCCTACTGATGAGCTACCTCACTCATCTAATCTAGTACTTTGACCTCTCTCCGCCATCCTTAAAAAGAGATGTCCATAGTCATCTCAAACTCAACATGGCCAAAACTGAATTCTCAGGCTCCATTCCCCAATCCTCCTTTTTTCCATTGCTGTGGATAACAACCATCTTCCCAAACACTGAAGCCTGTAATCTGGACAAATTTGACTCATCCCTCTCTCTAGATTCACAGTAGACCACTTGCAAATCTTTCCACTTCTTCCTACACAGCATAACCGAAATCTGACCTTTCGTCTGTACACACAGCTAAAACTCATACAGCCCTCATTTCACAATTACTGCAACTTTGTTCCCCCTCAAGGCAGCAGCATTTTGAATGGACAAGATCTTGCTTCCTGTCTCAGTTGTTTTGACAACACCAATCGCTGATTTTTTTTCTTGCTCCCCTTTCAGTACAACATAAGCTCCTTAAGGTTCTTCATAAATTAGCCTCACATCCAGCAGATTTAATATAGCTATTAAATAACTATTTAAACTATTAAATAACTATTTGATCTGGTTGCAAAGTCAAAGCCTGCTACACTCTGCCAACTGTGCCAGCACTTATAGAGCATTAGTCAGCATCTGTCCTAAATACCTTCATTCTTACACTTGTGTTTGGCATGAGAGAAAATGCTCACCTCTGCTATGTGTACAGAACCTGGCTGCAAGTGAGTAGGCAGGTGACAAGTTGGGAGTATTCCTCTTTCTACTCTCCCACACACTACCCTTCCATTCCTCTCCTGACCGCTATGCCCAATTAAAAAAATTAAAACAGTAAAATAAAAATACAATACACACAATGGAGATCAGTCTAGCACTAAATATTAATGTCTTCTGTGTGTGGTCTCTATTTCATTGCTGTGAAATGACCAGAAAACATTTTACAAGATAAATTTTAAATGGAAATACCAATGTTTTATAGTAATAATTTCTGGGTAAAGTAGCTTTGATGAAGCTACGCAAGTTCACTAACAGCATACATACTGACAATATAACTACTACTTAGCACTTATACAACAGTACTTAGTTTTTTCAAAGCACTTGACAATCACTGTATGTATAGACTTTAAAAAAATTCAACGATGAAGTGCTCCAAGAAAACAAGTGTTTCAACAGCATATATTTCAGAAGCTAAAGGACTCAACAATGTTTATTGTTCACCAACTACTTAGCTAACAGGGGAAAAAAAGAGATTTGTATTTTTTTTTAGTTCAATAGGAATTCATAAACTTCATCTAGTCCAAAATTACTGATTTATACACTTGGATTTACTTTGAAGATTATACTAAAGGCTCACATCTGTTCCTGGGCTGGAAGAGGGACAGGGCAGGACAAGAATGTTTTTCACATTCTAACTTTAAATCTATATTTTCCACAAGTTTCTTAGCAATTCACTACTATCCGTCAAATTTATTTCTGCAGCCATCTCTCCCTCCCCACCCCACCCTGTTCCGCTAGGACTTTGTGTTCTCCAACCATCTGGATTACATTTCCTTTAATATGAAGGAAGTTAAAATTTGCTCATCAACAATAAAAAAAAAGTAAAGTCTTCTTGTCATGTTTGCACAGTTATTTACATTAGTTCTTATTTTCCCATTAGAATTATTATGCCCTATAGGCTACCCTCTTCAGGCCTTTATTATCTCAACTGAGATAAAACAGGACTTCCATCAGATTACCCTGTAGTTTTCTACTGCAACATAAAACTTCCTAGTCTTTGTCCTTTTAGTCTAACTCATTTTACAAAACACTAAATATCATCCATAATAGTCTGGACTGAAATCATCAAAGTGTTTATTCAGCAAGTTAAAATGATGAAGTGTTGCACTTGGAATTATCCTTTAGTCAGAAAGGTTCAAATTACATTATATTATTAATTTTAGAGGTTGCACCTATTTTCACAGTAGTTTCTAGCTAGTAACTTCGCCAGCTGCTAGAACCAAATTTCCACATACGCTTCTGTGAGAGCGGCACAGCAGCTTCTGCCAGGCTGACATTGCTTCCACCAACATATCAACTCTATGTATGCAGGAGACTCAGTAAAGACTATATACCTATGTGGAAATCAGAAAACTAAATTTCAAAGTACTTTTTGAAATTGGCTCTCATTCTATCCTTTATATGTTCTAGAACAGAGCTTGATTTTTGCCTGGCATTATCTATGCTGACATTTAACTTTTCTCTGAGGTATTTGGTAAATAAGCTTTCCATTTAATATTTCAGAAAGTGTTGGATTATGTTGTCTCTTTCCATCAGGGGTAACTAGTTATTTCTCTTATATCAACTACTTTCATGGCCTGATCCTACTCCTACCAATATGAATGAGAGATCTGCATTAAATTTGAGTGGGTATAGTATTGGGCCCTGTTAACTTAATGTAGATAAATGTACCTAATCCTGTGCATTTACACAATTAAATTTAGATGAGAACTGAAGGCATGTAACACTTTGCAGGATCTGGCCAAGTATTGAACTCAATATGAAAACAGATCAAATGTTATTTTTATGCTTACAGTTGCTAAAAAACATCAAGTGAAAGAAATGCGGTGACATCTACATCATTGTTAACTAGTTTGTTCCAGATTTTAGCCACTGGGAACAAAATAGCATCTCTTCTAAAAACTGGTTATTTTCCATTGCTTTTTCCATTAATTGGTTAATTATAAATGAAGTTTAAAGTAACGGATTCTCATTCCCCACTTTAGTTCCCTCATTTAATTAAAGTATTCTGTGTACCAAAGGTGTGTATTTGAGTTACCACTCAAAACGTTTTGTTATTCATTTGTGGTTCTTTTTAGAATTTGAGAGATTTGAAATGTACAGTCCTTCAAATGCAGAAGGCTGCAGTTTTGGAAATGATTTCCAAGAAGAGGGGAAATGTAGTACAAAGATCTGAATGAACTTAAAAATGGGATAAAATTTGTCCATATAAGGAATTACCACAACAACAAAAAAACCAAACAGCTTTCTGTTAGCATTTCTTAAAAAAAGATGTATTGATATGAACAGAATATCTAAATGGCGAGGATATCAAAAAAGAAAGAACAAAACCTAGGCAGGCTGCCATAAATAATAAACTAAAGTGAAGAGGAAGTTCCTCAAAAATGTTACAAGAAACAGATCGCTAAATGTATAGTATAGTGAGGGTTGTAAAAATATCCAAAGCACTATCCTGAAGCGAGACTGGAAGAGTAAGAAGAGTAAAGCAACAATAAAAGCAGCGACATTCACCTGAGTTGTAAGTTTCCAGTTCCTGAGCTTGTTTTATCAACTTCATTTCCCCTCACCTTAGGAAGTAGCACCCTGGACGAACAAAACATGTGTTAACATACTAAGTGCCCTGTAGTTCAATCTCCAGGACTGCTACATTTCACCGCCCATTGCCACTCACATGGGTGAATCCAGGGAGTGTTGGACATGGCGCTCTCATGAAGGTTGGTCCATGAGTCCCCTGGAACAGGGACTGAACTTGCCAGAAGCCCTTCTTACCCCAGACCATCTGGGAGGCACTCTGCTTCATCCTAGCATTCCTTATAGGAAAGATATACTTCTCTGCTTATGGAACTCTATAGGGCCTCAATACTTCACACATTCTTCACAAGCAAATCCAGGAGATAAAAAATAACATTTCCCAGGAACTCCATTCACTAATTGAGGAATTTCACTACTATCGAAAGAAATGAGGATGCCTGGACATGATTTTCAAGCAATTATGAGTTTAAGAAAAAATGTGAACAGAACTTAATCCTTTTTTGCTAACAGAATTAGCATGAAAAATAAAATTATCTAAAAAAAATTTCCTTTTCTTGGGACACCAACCATCTCGTTCAGATGTACATGCAAGCTATTCAGCTAGGCAATAAAATTTCATTTCAAGGTATGGCAAGTTCTTACAGCTCATCAAAATGAATAAGTAATCCCAGATTAATCAACTCCATCTTCCAGATGTTGATGCATTTGTCCCAATACAGACTAAATGAAGTCTGCTTTTCCAGAACTCAATGAAGCATGGAGGATCAATATACACTGCAATTATATACACACTATCTAACTGATGCACACCACAGTGGAAAGAGGAAGTAAAGCAAGTATGCTACTCCTAGAATTACCACTTCCAGAAGAGTATCACTGTGAGATGAGGAAGAAAAAGGATTGTTTCTATGGAAAGTTCATAGGACATTTCCACTTTGCCAGTGTTTCTACCATGACTTTGCCTATATAGGGTAGGTGACATGAAAAAAAGAAAAGGAAAAAAACTACCAAGATGTGATCATTGGTTGTGGTTTTATTTTTTAGGCTCATGGCTAAGGCAAGCACTCTATCCAGATTGTTTCTGTTCCCAACTTCTTGAGCTTGGCTACAGGATCACCACATGAGTAAATGAAACAAAGGGAGGTCGATTGTAGAATGAACTCTAATGGAAGGCTGAAGCACAAGCAGAGCATTTTCTCCCCTTCCTTTTATTGAAGATTCCTTAGGCTTTTCTACAGAAACTTTGGAGATAACGCCTGCAGGCAAAGACAGCACTGTGCCAGCTGCAGCTGCTCCAGTGAGGTTTTAGTCTTCATTACAAAACTTTCTATGTGTTAACATTCAAATACTGAAGACTTAAGGTAACCAGCATGATGCAGATCATGATTTTGCAGTTGGCATATGCAAGGGCAAAGACAGCAACATGCCAGCTACTTATGTTTAAGCCCATGTATTAAAAACTACAAAAAACAGCTAGAAGATTGCCCACCTACTGGGAGAAGAAGGTTGGATGTAGAAATCTTGGCTTTTAACTGGGCCTCACCCTCCCTGATTGAATTTACCTTGCTTTCTTGCCTACATATTTATACTTGCCTCTGGAGATTTCCAGAACATTCATCTGATGAAGTGGGTCTTAGCCCACGAAAGCTTATGATCCCTAAGATCTGTTAGTCTATAAGGTGCTACAAGACTCTTTGTGGCTGTTAACTGGATGTCATCTGATTGTTGAGAGGAGAGACTCCCAGCATACAAATTACTGGAGTTATTTCCAACTTTTGCATTACAACAGATAATGTTAAAGAGAGTTTTGGAAGGGAAAGAAAACCTCATGCTTCAGGCTACAAGGCAATTTCTAAATTTTAAGAATTAGGACAAGACCTTCATGAGAAGCAGATTATTGAAGATCTTCCTACTGGTGGTGGGTGTGGTGTATGTTCTTGTACCTTCCTCTGAAGCATCTGGTACTGGCCACTGCCAAAGCCATGCTACTCGACTATACGAACCCCAGGTCTGATCTGATATATATTCTTATGTTGGAACTACATTGGAAGCCACTTTTTCAGAAATAGGATCCAATATTTTATTTTTTAAAGTTGATAAGGAATAAGTCTTAATCTACCACAAAGAACAAAAGGAACTTCTATACTAAATTCCCATTAACATTACATGACAAATAGCAAAGACATTCAAATTCAGCGTCACTCAGAATAACTAAGTAGCAACTTTGTACTTGTGTAGTAAGACAAATACATGGACATTTTTGGACAGCTTTTTCTAGTTCTGAAATGAAAGAGGAATAAATGCATGTGCTAGTGCATATTCAGTTAAGAATCACTTCAAAATTCTACTTACGCACTTACACTTGCCAGACATAATTGATTTTTTTTTAAAAAAAAATCGGTGACTAAAATACAAGGTCTCTCTCCTCCTAGTATCAGGACCATTCATGACGAAGGGCAGTCAAATAGTTTTTGTACCTGAGCCATAAGTTTTCCGAGACATATTTGCAAAATGGAATTTCAGTAACATTCAATTTAGTTTGTTATTGTTTTTGACGATACACTGGACTCTCACTATAGCCCAAAGGGGTCCAGGCCCGGGGACTGTATAAGGGGCAGAGGGGCCCAGGGAACAGCGAAGGGGGAGGATTAGATAAGCATGGGAATCTGTGGCGGGGGGCGCTTGTGTGTGGATAGGGGTCAGGCCACTGAAGAGACCGGGAGTAGAGGGGTTGGGATCCTGGGGGGTCATTAGGGTCAGCAGGGGGCGGTCAGGGGACAAGGAGTGGGGGGGGTTGGATGGGTCAGAGATTCTGAGGGGGGCAGTTAGGGGACGTGGCGGGGTGGGATCCTGGGGAGGTGGTTAGGGTGGAGGGGGCAGGAGGTGGAAGGAGGCAGATGGGGGCGGTGGCCAGACTGTTTGGGAGGCACAGCTTTCCATACCCAGACCTCCACACAGTTTTGCAACCCCGATGTGGCCCTCGGGCCCGAAAGTTTGCCCACCCCTGCTTTAAGCAAAATAATTAATACTCTAAGATATAAAATTAGTGTATATATTCTAACAATTAAGAACCCCAAACACTCACTCAACTCATCTAGTTTCTTACACAAAGTACTGTAGTGCATATATGCCTTTAAAAAGGGTAACACAAGGACATATTCTATATATTCAATTGAGCACAGAGAGAAAGTTATCTTTAATTCTCAAGTTTCTAAATAAATCCCTAATCAGGACAAGGGATGCTCTCATAATGATTCAGCCTTCCAACCAAGTCAATAAAATGTTCCTCTTTCAGGATATCAAAGTTCCTCCAGACCAACTGTCATTACACTGTTCCAGGTAGTCCTCCATGCCAGTTCCCAGTCTGTGCAATTTCCCCAGTGGCTGGTAGGGGGACATGGGCCCACCTACTACCCCAGGTTCCAGTCCAGGGTCCTTAGCAGCCGTAGCCACCAAGATCTACTGAGTCTCAACCTGTATGCTCTTTGGCTTCTTCCTTGCCTTCTCAGGCTCTCTTCTCCACAGCTCCTCTCAGAAAGCTCATTCTGTCAGGGAAAGGATCTCAGGACTTTTGCTTCCTCCTGGATTTCCTTCTATCAACTTCCCTGTGCGAAGAGAAAGAATGCAGGTACCTGTGCTAGCTCTTGTACATACATGTAAAACAGGACAGTCCCTTGCCTTAAGGAGCAAGCTAGAGAAAAAGACAGTTCACACTTGGAACAAAAGTTGACTAGAAATTCTTAGCTAAAGATGTTTTTGTCCCTGCAGTAAGACATAATAGCAAACAAGCTAGAATCTGCGCATGCCTTTCCCTTGTTCACACTGCAAGCATCTGTCAGAACTAGTAGTGCAGATCATCTTCAAGTAGACTGTTCAAATGGTCAGGAAGACAAAGTTACATGACATCTATGAAATTGATAACCTTGTGGGTAAACATACAGATTACAGCAATCTCTTTTCTAAAATAGAACTTGTAGACTAATCTCTCTCATGCAATATATCAAAGAGGTCTTCCAATAATAGTCTGTCAATTAGATTCCTTCTGTCCTCTGGTGTCTGTGCCTTGTGGTAGGAAGGCTTGTGTGCGCTAACGATTCCAAGAGTTTGTGCCAGTGGGTATTTTTTTTGCTCCTGGCAGGTTCAACCATGCCAGATTGGTCTGTGGGGGAGGGGGCCTAAAAAAATAAACACCTGGTCCTCCAGGTTCAGGGTTAGGGACAGGGTCAACAATCCTGTCCGGTAAAAAAAAAAAAAAAAAAAATGTGTTATGGAACCAGCAGTGGAGAAATCGACCATTACTGTGCGATGGCCTTCAGGAGTCAGTGTCCCTTATGACTGCTAGTGGTGAAAACCAAAAGGAAGCCACTTAGGGTTACCAACTTTCTAATCGCAGAAACCAACTTTCTAACCCAGCAGTGTCCAATATGTTCACCACTAACTACATGTGGCAAATAACCACAATTCAATAGCTTAATGCAGGCCTGCACAACTTGGAAAGCAGCAAGGGCCATATTACTGCAAAAAACAACAGCTGAGGGCGGAAAAGCCCCGCCCCATCCACTTCCCACCACCCCACTGCTTGGCTTGCCCCACCCCTACTCACCTCCTGCGGGCCGCACAATGAGCCCGTGTGGGCCACATGCTGTGCAGGCCTGGCTTAATGCATGAGCAATGGATTGATGTACTGAAGACAGCAGTATGGAAGACGGTATGAATTATATACCAGATTTCAGGGTTATTGTACAAGAAGCAGTGTCACACTGAAGTACTTTTGTGTTAGTGGAACCTATTAATTTTTTTTGTAATATCTACTTATTTTTATATTAATAAAAATAATTTGAAATGTCATTTGTAGTATGTTTTTTAATCCTTTTTATAATGTGGCGAATAAGAAAAATTCAAAACCACAAGTGGGGCTAGCATTGAATTCCTATTGGACACCGCTGTTCTAACTCTTGCCCTGCCCCCACTCACTCCATCCCCCTCCCTCCGCTGCTCACTCTCTCCCACCCTCACTCACTTTCACTGAGCTGGAGCAGAGCAGTTGGGTTTTGGGAGGGGGTGAGGGCTCCAGCTAGGAGTATGGGTTCTGGAATGGAGACAAGGATGAGGGATAAACCATCCCTAGTACTCCACACTATTTATAAGAAAAAATAAGCTATACAAAGGAAAAATATAGCATGAGGCCACGGACGTGAGTTCTGTTCTCTCTGTGGCAGCAGAAAAGAGATGAGATGATTGGGGGTTGCACACTCTTAGGGCAATGATATCACCCTCAGATATACCTCAGAGGACAAAACTTTTCAAAGCAGTTCCACAGCTCAATACAAAGGGCAAGGTAGCCCATAAATGAGAACACACAGGCCACTGAAGAACTAGATATGAAGTAACTATTTGTAACTGAGTTTTGTGTTTATCGTTGGTCTTTTTATTGACTTTTATATCTGAGTTTACCTATTTTTCGCTGAAAATTAAGAAATAAAAGTTATAAAAAGACAGTTGAACTCAATTCTAAAATTGTTCACACAATTACAGACATTCTAGGTATAGTGGAGCAAGTATGTGCATCCTTTACTTTATTGTAACAAAATCTCAATAATTAATTCCTGAGAATGGGAAATATTAATATGGGGAGCAGAGAGATAATCAATTCAACCAGAGTCGGATTAAATACAAAGGGGAAAAAAGGCCATAAACAACTATCACAAGAGCAGAAGTGCACAACTTCCTATCTGGTTATGAAAACAGGTTTAGAACCCAGTTCAGTGCAAACACAATGACTTTGCAGAGTTTTGTTTAGCTTATGTGGCCACACTGAGACAAAAGGACAGATCCAAATTGCTTCATCTATAGTTATTACAACAAAACCTGCTATAGATGAAGCCTACTGTTGTAATTCCTATTTGCAAATTATCAGAGGGATTAAAATTCTCCCAAAACTTTATGTATATAGTTCATATTGATTCCATAGCTTCTTAAAGTGGTGGTTTCACAGCCTACCTGGATTATAGATAGGGCCCTACCAATTTCATGGCAGTGAAAAAAATGCATCATGGACTGTGAAATAAGCCTTTCCCTGTATCTCCTCCTGCCGCTAGGAGTGCCCCAGCCAGAGGGCTCCTTGCTCCACATAGGCTGAGGAGGAACAAGATTTATCCATCCCTTGCACAGCCACTGGCGGGGGGGGAAGGCGAGAGGGTAGTAGACCCACCTTCGGGTGCCTCCCCCTGCTGCAAGATGCTCTGGGACTGGACAGCAGCTCCACAGATTCCTGCAGCTGGAAGTCTTGTGGAGGGAATCCAGTCTCCCCTGCTGCTAGGAGCGCCCGAGCCAAGGGGGCTCCTAGCTCTGGCTGGGCTGCCGAAGGATAGGATTTCAGACCCACCTCCAAGAACCTCCTGTGGCTGCATGAAGCACCAGGGTTCCTGCTCTCAGAGTCCAATTCTGAAGACAGCAGAGAAGTGAGGGTGGCAATCCCATGACCCCCTAAAACAGGTTTGCATACCCTTCTCCCCAACACACACAATCCCCTTTTGCATCAGAACCCCCATGATTACAACACCATGACATTTCAGATTTAAACATCTGAAAACGATCAATTGTCAAGTCCTATGGCTAAGAAATTGGTCATAATGGATTGTCAATTTTATAGGGCCTTAATTACAGAAAATGTAAACAAAAGGCTATCAAATTTACTTGTTCTAGTAATAAGCTAAAACCTTGCTTTGCTGAATACTTCTAACATAAAAAATACTTTCAATAGTGAAATATGCTAAGTCAAGGTTCAGGGGAAACAAGTATTTAACAAGATCATATCCTTGTGATTTCCTGTGGTGAAATCAAGCCTCATAATAGGGCTCAGGCACCCGTAGAAATCCCATGTTCCTTCTCTAAGAAAGGTGGACTGATACCTAATTTGTAGAGAAAGAGAGCTGACACACACTCCTGACCTTTGCAAGTTAAAAAGAATCATCCCATGCAAGGTCCCTCCTCTGCCCGAATAGCAATCCCTCTAAAGAGATTCTGAACTTCTGCTACTAGGATCTACTGCAGGGGTAGGCAAACATTTTGGCCCAAGGGTCACATCAGGGTTGCAAAATTGTATGGAGGGCCAGGTAGAGAAGGCCACCTCCCGCTCCCTGTCCCGCGCCACCCCACAGGAGTCAGACACACTGCCGCGCTATGGTGAAAAACAGCAGAGGAGGGGCCAGGAGCTAGCCTCCCTGGCTGTGAGCTCAGAGGCTAGGCAGGACGGTCCCGTGGGCACTATGTGGCCTGCAGCCCGTAGTTTGCCCCCCTCTGATCTACTTTTTAAAGTTCTGATCCCCTTTGAAACAAACAAGATTTGAAGAAATCAAGAAACCCTGCACTGAGTAAGCAGACAGTACCACACAAAGTGATCACCTAAGTCCATAGGAAACTTGTTCCAGAAGCCTGGGTAACTTGGAAGTCCCTGGATAGCTATGTCATGAACTTCAAATTCCTTGGGTATCTGCACCACAAAATCTATACAAATGCTCCAATGCAGGTGATCCAGGCAAACAATTAACTACCACTGCAATACCTGCTCAACGCAAAACACAAGATGCAAACCACATCAGGCAACCAGCTGCAAATAGCAAAGCATGAAGGGGCCCCACTGCTATGCTCCTGGGGTATGGCCTGCTTTCTGGGTTTCATCCTCTATTATAATGCTGATTGGGAGGACTAACATGCTTCTGAAGGAATCTAGATGGGTTCACGGTAACAACTTGTCTCACAAGTTCTATTGTAGCGATGTGAAAGTTAAATGCTAAGCCAGTCCCTTCATTTGAGATTCTTCGGGTAAAAAAAAAAAAACAGGCGCTCCCACACCCATTTGTATAATCATATTTGTAATGTATTTAGTAGAAAATAAAAATTAATCACTCATACTGCTGGCATGTACACCCATACTCAATATTTAGTGGTTTTGTACCATTCTGGGATATTGCTTTAAAACATAGGATCTTTAAAAGTATTATACTATCAGACAATTTGTGCACCAAACTGGGCACGTGAAAGTGTGTGCGCACAAGTGTTTTCAAATTTAGGACAGAACTAATTCACCACTTCGTAAACGTAATAAACTACTGGACAAGTAAATAACTACCAACTCATTCTAACATTGAGTATCTTTCTAATTTAAAAATAAATTGCAGTTTATTTTTATCAGTATTTGGCTCTTCAGTGCAGTTTCAGAGATGTAAACAAAGATATTACTATGTGTTCATTGGTGCATTGGATTTGTGCTATATAATGATGCATTAACTCATTTGGTCAATCACTTTCCTGAGAAGCAGCCACATGCATTGTCTTTTGATTGTTGCACACTATTTACAGCTTCATGATAGGACAAGTCTTATTGTAGTACTGTGGCTCTTGTCTCTATTTGGAAGATTTTTATCCTCAAACTGAAACATTTATTCAAACAAGTATCCTCCTCACACATTTGAGGCATTATTAGATTTAGTAAAAATAATGCTACTTGAGAAATCCTGACAAATATAATCAAAACTTAAGTCTTGGGTCTCCTGCAGTAAAACTCAAGAGGAAGCAAAGGGTATGAAGAAAGTCTGATGTTCAACCACGGCCACTGGGGGTTGGGAGGAGAAGAGGTATGCCTATGGCTGGCCGAAGTCAGCAAAATGTCTCACTGCCTGCAATCAGATTACCTTGATGAGCCGCAGGTTGCCCACCACTGCTGTAATCCCTTCCTAGGCATCAAGCTATCTATGCGCCTCACACAGCAAGGACTGCCGCTCATTCAGTAGCCTTTTTACAGTTATGTCTTTGAGCGCAGTTGTGGCTAGTCAACATCATCTTCGGTCACAAAGGATAACACCACTATTACCACTAGGAAAAAACTGGCAACTGTGATTTGAATCTAGAGCTCACTAATCTTACATATTGTTATACATGCTTCTCCATCAAAACATTTGGCTCTAGAGGGGATAAAACTGCAGCTATTGTGGGTCCTATTGAAATGTAATGTCAATAAGCCCAAAATGTCACTTACTTTTTTAGTACCATCATTTTCCAAAATAAAAATATCTTATCCTCTCAGCAATGATGGCCTGTTCAGTCAACCCAGGAAGAGTGTTTCTTGGCAATTGTTGGCTGCTTTTTTTTTTTTTTTTTTTTTTTAAATAAAAGCCTGACCGTCCCTCCACTCTACTTGTTCATTCTTGTGAACAAGGAGTGCACTGAATTATGCAACACTCCTGGTCTCCCAAGTGCTTGGAGAGCATGATTTTTGTACATTTCAATGCCATGTGAACCTGAAAGAATGGAACATAAAACTAAGAGACAGCACAGTGGGCACATACCCACAAACCAAGTAAAATCTGGAAAGGTTAGTATTAATCCTGCCACTTATCTCTAAAACACACACAATTAACTTGAAATGCTCTAACAAACATCACTTTTGTAAGATATTTACATTTTTTCTCCTTGTTTGGATTCACAGATCTCTATACTATTCAAGAATTCACAGGGTGAACAGTAGAGTTCAGCTGTCCAGAAACTAGCTGCATTTACTCAGTAATGCTGACTTTCCAGTTGGATTGAATCTCAAAGGATTTTAAAGGGTGGCCACTCCCAAAAAAAGCTGGTACTTGGCTGAAAGTCTCTGGCCAACCATCTTAAAATACTCGTAAAATGAGTACATATTCAAAAGAATGACATTGTTCAGTTATCAGTCAGATGGAAACAATTAAAGTTATTTTCTGGATACCAAATTTTGATGGGTCTACAACTCACATGGCAATGATTGAATATATGGACTAAAACCATGCAAATATTCTACATGAAAACCCCATGGAGAACAAATAAGTCTGTTCTCCAACACTGAATCAAAAAAAGTTGCCATACAGTACTCTTTTTGAGCACTTGACCCAGTTAACTAAAAACTGAACTGCTCCACACTCCTTTGTGCAGCATTGCATATTATGAGCATCCTTGATTAGATTTTAACATACAAAAAACTAAAATTGGAAAGAATGCTCAACCATAAGAAGATATGACATCTAGAAGTCAAGTTACAGATTGCCCATTCTGGGCACATACATGATGGGAAACTTCTATGAGGACTGTGACTTCCTGGGGGATCACAAGTGGCAATTCCATTGTACAAAGTCCCTTCCCCATACATCGGCACATCACAAAAGGCCCTTCAGCACATCACAAAAGGCTCCATGGAGCTCCATGGAGTTCCAGAGTTCATCTACACAGCAATTAAACATCTACAGCCGGCCCTGGTCAGCAAGCTTGGGATCGCAGAGCTTAAGCTGCAGGGCTGTAAAACTACTGTTCAGGCATTCTAGTTCATGCTGGAGTCCGAGCTCTGGGACCCAGCAAGGGGGGAGGAGAGTCCTACAGCCCTGGTTTCAGCTCAAGCTTCTAAACAGCAGTCCACCCCGCCTCCCTCCCCCAGCCTGAGCCCCACAAGCCGAAGTTGGCTGACCTGGGTCAGCTGTGGTCATGCCACAAGGTCTTTTATTCCAGTGTAGATGTGCCTTTAGAGACCAGGCTTGAAGACTGGCTATTTTTAAAGGGAGTTTTTTCCAAGGCCTGCATGACAACCTAGTCAAGAACAGCATAGCTTGGAGCTGTATTAATTCCTCACATTTTCCCTCCAAATCCAGGATAACTCTTCCTTGTCAAAAGCAAGGACGTGGCACATAGAACCTTACACAAGAGCAATTCCAGCCTCTGTGGATCTACAAGTGTTTTTTTCCTTTGGATCCCCACAATCCATATATTTAGAAAAGTTTCACTGCTCTTTCTAATGCCACAGCCCACGTCTCTCAACCCCTGTCCTACCAGAGAGACTGATGTAAAAAAAAAGATAAAATAAAATAATAGAAATCAAATCTTGCATGTTCCCTGACTTTTTACTCCACTTACAGGTTTCTCCTCTAATGTATATAATCTAATCTACTCTTAAATTAGAAAAGATTTGGCCCCAACTCATACCACACAATGACCTGCTCAGGTTTTGTGTGCTAAAAGAGGTAAGGATAGTCAATCTTGCACAAGTGCAGAGCTGACAAACACTACAATGACATCTGTATGGTTTTCCCTGGTTCCATCACAGTCAGGTGCACTTTTGTCACAGGAATACTTCCTGTGATGTAAACGAGTTACTTCCTCTGCTCTCCCCTTGCTGCTGCCACCTGCTTCAGTTTCAAAGGGTAAAGGAGCTCTGTATTGCCACACAAACTTTGTTTGTGTTGCTCCAGGACTTGTGGATAAGGAGCTCTCTCTCACTATCTAGAGTGCTGTCAAACTGCAAACTACACAGAATAAAAATGGGAAAAACTAAGATTAAATATTTAACCTAGTACATCCATCCACTTGAAGTACTGTTCTGCAACCTACATCTCTTTAAAAACAAATTACAGTCTCTGAACTTGCCCCCAACTCTAATGAGTAGTAAACCAGAGGTTTACTGTAAATCTTAAAAAGTTACCACAAATATTTGAAAAAATTTGCCATTGGAAAGATTACTGTTTGAGACCACATAACAATTCATGCATCTTGTTAGCATTGCATTAGCTATTTCAGAACTTGTTTCACTCAGTCTAGTTGTCCATGGCAGAGTTAGAAGTAGAACCCAGATAACCTTGGGACCCCCTGAATTAGGGTATTACATGAGGGGGTCGTGAGCTGTCAGTCTCCATCCCAAGGCCCGCTTTGCCTCCAGCACTGTTATATATTTAATACCATTATAAAAGTGCTCAAAGACTTGCTATGTTAAAGAGGTCACCAGTACAAAAGTTTGAGAACCAGTGAACTAACTGAATGTCATATTTGCAAAGGCATAGTCTCTGTGCCTCAGATTGCCCATCTGTAAAATGGATATACAACTTACTCACACGTGTAAAGCACTTTGAGATGTTCAGATAACCTATTTCATCTTGTGGTGCTGTACAAATAAATGCAGAAGTATTATTATAAACAACTTCAATCAGATAAAAATGATTGTGTTATAGGACTGCATTTTTTTTCCACAAAACACTTTATACAAAGTACAACCAGATGCTGTTGGCAAAGAATTTGATTTAAAATACGACTGATTTCTAAGAACATAACTACAAATGTGGTCTACATATATCCAGTGTTTACAAAGCATTCACTCAAAATAATCCCTTCACGCTTCCCCATCTCTTCTTTAATTCTTTCTTAAACATAAAAATACAATGAATTTCCTGCAACTAGAGGCAAGTCAAAGAAACAGCCATTTCATTTATCAGTCAAAAGAGCATGTAAATGGTGAAGTAAACACCATCCTATGAAAAGCTAAGCATACCATTTCTGTTATAGGTGCTAAATCAGCTGTTACCACTCAAAAGACAGATCTTGGAGTCACTGTGAATAGTTCACTGAAAACATCCACTCAGTGTGCAGCAGCAGTTAAAAAAGCAAACAGAAAGCTAGGACTAATTAAGAAAGGGCTAGATAATAAGACAGGAAATATCATGTTGCCTCTATATAAATCCATGGTACATTCACATCTTGAATACATTGTGCAGATGTGATAACCCCATCTCAAAAAAAGATACGTTGGAATTGGAAAACATTCAGAAAAGAGCAACAAAAATTATTAGGAGTATGGAACAGCTTCCGTATGAGGAGAGATTAATAAGCCTGGGACTTTTCAGCTTAGAAAAGAGATGGCTATGGGTAGATATCATTGGAGGTCGATAAAATCATTGCTGGTGTTGAGAAAGTACGTAAGGAAATCTTGTATTAAGAGAAGCAGTAAAGAACAACTAAGGGTACCTCTTCACTACCTGCTGGATCGGCGGGTAGCGATCGATCTTTTAGAGATCTATTTCTCACATCTCGTTAAGACGCGAGAAATCAATCACTAGCAGTACCCCCGTGGACTCCGTAACTCCAGCTCACCGCAAGGCATGCTGGAGTCGACAGAGGAGCGCGCCGCCAACTGCCGCCGCCATGAGGACAGCAGGTAAATCAGCTGAAGATACGCCGACTTCAGCTACATTGTTCACCAGTCCTAGCAGTCACCAAATGGACAGCAGGTTTAAAATAAATGAAAGGAAGGATTTCTTCCCACAATGCACTCCTTCTCAGGGGAGGTTGTGAAGGCCAAGATCATAAACAGGGTCAAAAAAATAACTACAGTGGATTCCGGTTAATTGGGACACATCGGGACCAGAACAATTTGCCCCAATTAAGCAGCTGCCCCAATTATGCAAAGTAAATAAAAAGGTACACATTTGTTTTTGTTCTTTAAGATTTGTCCCAAATAAACAGCTGCCCCAATTAACCGGATTCTACCGTATATAAATTCATGGAGGATAGGTCCGTCAATGGCTATTAGCCAGGATGGGCAGGAATGGTGTCCCTAGCCTCTGTTTGCCAGAAGCTGGGAATGAGCAACAGAGAATGGATCACTAGACAATTACCTGTTCTCTTTATTCTCTTTGGGGTACCTGGCACTGGCCACTGTTGGAAGATAGGATACTGGGGCTAGATGGACCTTTGGTCTGACCCAGTAGGGCCGTTCTTATGAAATACATTCTACTGCAGTTCAGATCAACTATGACAAGGAGATATTTCAGTCTATATGGAAGTCAAAGGTCAAAATGGACTTTTTAAAATAAATATTTTTTATCTCCATACTATTTAATAGAATATTTAAATTATTTTATCTTAAAATAAGTCTGTTTTTATTATTAAAAAATTAATTAAAGGATTTAAAACCTTCGAGTAACAGTCTGGAAATTCCGTTCCTACAGAAATCTTTCTAATTAAACATAGAAAGTAAGAAATCTTGTAACACTTAAAATCTTATGTCCAGTCATCATAATCAGCGATCCTAAGAAAAACCAACTGTAAATCCTAAGCACATGATGAAACTTCATTTCTAGCTATAGATAAGAAAAATATGAAAAAAGCTAATTAACATCAACTGATAAAATTTGATTAAACTGAGTAACTCAAAATATGATCTTGGTTTACTTTCTTCTTCTGAATTCTAGGGTTATGAAACATGGAAAAAACCTGACCAGTCCTAAAAATGACTAACCTGTCCCTATTAATCTCTTAGAGGAAACTATTACATTAAAGTCAATTTAAGAAAGATTGTTCAACGATGTTCTAATACTCTGTAGATATTATCAAACATTCACAGACCAATCAACAATTTTTGAACCAATTATTTTCTAATAATGTTCATAAAAAGTTTAATAAATTAATATTATGCCTTAACAACATGCTGGAGACAGCAGAACAAGATTGTGTATAGGGTTTAACAGCTAAAAATAGAAGGCTTTCACTATATTTGATATCCAGGTATTTAATATTTAAGACTATTATCCTTATCTGAAATCACGGCACTTCTAAATTAGATTAAACAGTTTTAAATGCTTAATAAAAATAAATAAAGAGAAGACTGTTGTATTCCTGAGGTTATGCCTTGGCCTAGTATTTATTCTATTAACTTGATTAACATAATTGCAGCTAAGTCAGTAAATTGCCTCAACTACATCATTTTATTTAGTAGTTAAAATAAGAGCAATTTTATTTGAGCCTTTAAAGAAGAAAACCAAGTAACCTTTTTAAGTGAATCACTTCAGCATGCTGTGACGGTTCAGCTTTTTATTCTGAAGGATCAAAGCAAATGTTTTCAATAATTTAATTACATAAAAATTACTTTTATGAGCACCAGGAAGAAAAGGCCAATATTAAAATAATTAGAAGAAAAATGGGTTGGAAGAATAAGGTCAATCTTGCATTTGAAAGGCTAACAATGATTAAAGTCACACCATACATTCTTAAAAATTAATACTAATCAAACTTGGACCCTGTATTGTTGAATATCATCATTACCAAATAAATTTTCTTATCTCTATTTGTGTAGGGAATTCTTTTCCCTACTGTGTATTCTCTTGTCTAAGATTCCCATTGCTGTAGTCCTAAAAAGACCTCTTCATCCCACAAGAAATATTCTGGGTGAATAGTAAGTTCAGGATGGGACTTTAAACAGCCTAGTTTTCAGAATACTTCAAAATTAGATGTATAACTATATTTAGTTGTGGGAAAAAAGTCACACAATAGCTTTCTTCCATTGCTGCTTTAAACATCCAACACCTATTTTAAATAGGCAACTAAAATTTTTCACATTTGTGCTACAACCATTAGATTCTGAAGGTTGTATATAATTTTAAAGAATTCTTTGCTTTAGTGGCAGAATCAAAGTAACTTTAATCATGACTAGGCGAACTGATTTTAGATGTGCTTTCAGAAGCAGAATTTATACTAGAACCAAAAAAAAAAAACCCAAACAAACCAGAAAAATCTCACTGTGGAGCTGAGGGAAGCACGTGTCTCAGTTCTGTAAAACAACAATTACTTAAGCTGGAGGCAGCCTGTTCAGTCAGTATAATGACAATCCTTAATAATGCAGTTATTCAAGCCTTAAGTTTTTCAAAACAAAAACACCCCATAGGGCAGCAGGACATATGATGCAGGCTAGTGACTTTGCCAAGATACTGGCTCCATAATGACTAAAAATGAATTCTGGTTCAATTCAATTGTGATACATCTTTGTTCAGAGATGTAGAGCCCAGCAAGAAATGGGCATTAGCAATTAATGTAGTAGTACCCCCAGTGTGTACCTGGAAAGCATCTAGCAAAAGAAGGGCTGATTCCTGCCCTGAAGAGTGGCAGTAAGTTTAGCTCAAACTTTGATTTGCTTGCCTACTTCTAGTTTTACATGCCTTTTTTTCATCAATGGAATGGATCAGATTAATACAGGTCACATATTTGAAATTTAGGGGTGAAACCATGGACACATTAACATCAATGGCATCAGTCCTATTGTACTTTACTGTGGCCAGGGATTTCACCCTCGGTGCCCAAAGTTAGACATGTAACTAAGTTCTCTGATGTGCAAAGGTACTGAGCACTGGCAGATTTCATTTAAATCACTGCCACTTTTTCTTTTGAGAAAGCAAATATAACTCAGCATTTAAATAATGCTCATCTTCCAAAAAAAAAAAAAAAGCTTGTGAATCAATCCTCAACATCTATGCAAGGAAGTTAAGTATTATACTGATCTGAACTGTACTAAAAAGGATATAGACATAGGATTTTAGGAATCTAGGACTCCAAATCGAGGATGAGGGCACCACTGCTGCACAGAGACACAAGAAAGAGACTTAGCCAAAGAAAGACATTGTCGTGCTCAGGAATTCTGGATCCCAGCCCAATGCTCGGGCCACAAGCACAATGAACACATCTCATCAGCTTCCTAAAAGTGAAAGACTGAGAAATTACTGTTCCATTTTTACAAACCAATTTAATCAAGATGTGTAGAGTAAACAGCACCACTTTAACCAAGTTAATTAAAAGCTACATAAAAACCAAATCTTGCTTGTGTAAATAGTATATTAATTTACCTCTCAAGAACACATTCATATTCACTGTTGGAGGGCAAGATCCTGCAAACATTTAAGAGTATCTGTTAATTTGAAATCAATTAGACTACTCAAGTGAGTTAATTTACTCATGTTTTCCGGATCACACCATAATTTAAGAGGTGAACTACAAACTTTTTAGATCTTTTTAAATTAACATATAAAATCTGTGAAATCATCAGCACAGGCACTATCATAAGTGCCCCACATATTGTCTTCACACTTACCCTCCCCCCATCTATCCCCATACTGCCTTCTCTTAACTCAGACCCACATTCTATAGTGATTAGGTAGGCAGAATCACACATTTGCACAGTGCTGATTGCAATAGTGAATAATTCTAAGTTTCAGCTTTTTAGGGCAGGCAGTTACAGAGTTTGACATTGCTGATATTTTTTATTTTTTATTTTTTTTTTTGGTCAAAGCCACTGGCTAGAATTTTCAGTGGTGGAAACCACTGAGGCTTTTGTGCAGAGGATGGATCCGGGATTCAAAATGTATGCATTTTACAAAGATACCATACTTGTTTTTATTGAAATAGTCACACGCAAAAGCCTCTTTTGGATTAAGACTAAACATGAGAAATGTACCCAAAAGGAAATTCTAGATGGTATTTAAAGGACATTAGAAAGACACGAACAGAAAGGCACCAGTGATTTTAACTAGAACAGCCCTTCTGCGCTTCTAAAATTCATACATCCTCTACTCAAATCTAGCTGAAGTTAATTCCCCTTCATAGCTGCTTAGGCCCATAAAATCTGTGTCTCAAAAGTTCTCTTGGGAACTGACTTTTTCCCACCACAGAGGTGGAAGACACACATTATTCACTTTAGCAAGTCAAGTTTTCCTGCAATGCCACAAGAAAATTTCAACAAAGGCAACAGATCCAGCCCATAAGCGCCAACTTCTGCTCCCACCAGTGAGTGCTTGCCCCACCTCGGCCCCAGCCCCAACCTGACTCCACCCCTGCCCTGCCCCACCCCAATTCTGCCCACTCCCTGCCCATATTCCAACTCCTTCCACAAATCCCCACCCCAGTCCCGCCTCCTCTCATGAGTGTGCCACGTTCTCGCTCCTCTCCTTCCCAGAGCTTTCTACACCTCCAAACAGCTGTTTGGAAGTGGCAAGGTGGGAAGCACTGGGAGGTAAGGGGAGGAGCGTGGATGTGGCATGCTCAGGGGAGGAGTCAGAGGTGGTGGTACGGCAGTGGGGAAGGGGAGCTTAGCTGCCCATGAGTGCAGAGCATCCACAGAGTCACCACCTATGATCCAGGCTCCTTCATCCGGCTATGGCCAATCTCATACTTCAAAGGAAGGTGGTGAGGGAAAGGAAAGGATTACTCAGATTTTAAGGTCAGAGGGGACCATTATGATCATCTAGTCTGACCTCCTGCACAACACAGACTACAATCTAACCCTCAGATTTCTGCCCCAGATCCCTAAATGGCCCCTTCAAGGATTGAACTCACAACCCTGGGTTTAGCAGGCCAATGCTCAAACCACTTACACTTAGCTTATTGCACAATGCTATGCTTTTACATAAGGAAATAGCAAAACAAAACACCCAACACCCCTTTACTGATTCCCTCCACAATCTATTTACACCCTGAACTATGATCTATACATTTCTACCCTTATTTTAAAGCATGCACTGGAACATGATATTGTGTTACTACAGTGGAAGAGATGATTTAATGGTTTATTGACATCTATAACAAACAAGAGATAAAGCAGTAATCTATTGCAACTGAACTCCAAGACAATGCTATTTCAGAATATACAATTTCTTCTTGTCCAGTGCAAATGGAATGCTGAGAGTAAGTTTATGAAGACTCCAGGCATAGCCATATCCTGTAGGCTGGTTTCAATTATATGCAATCATTGTGACTACAACAGAATCTCAGAGTTATGAACACCAGAGTTGCGAACTGACCAGTCAACTACATACCTCATTTGGAGCAGGAAGTATGCAATCAGGCAACAGCCGAGACAAAATAAAAAAGCAAATACAGTACAATAGTGTGTTAAACGTAAACTACTAAAAAAAATTAAGTTTAAAAAAGATTTGACAAAATAAGAAAACTTTCTGTGCTTGTTTCATTTAAATTAAGATGGTTAAAAGTAGCATTTTTCTTCAGCATAGTCATGTTTCAAAACTGTATTAAATCAATGTTCAGCTGTAAACTTTAGAAAGAACCATAAAGTTTTGTTCAGAATAATGAACATTTCAGAGTTTCAAACAACCTACATTCTGAAGGTGTTCGTAACTGAGGTACTATTGTAGTTTGAATGCTCTCTGCTGAATTTACTGCTCCTAGGACAGGGGTAAGCAAGCTTTCTGGCCCAAGGGCCATATCGGGGCTGCAAAACTGTACAGAGGGCCGGGTAGGGAAGGCTGTGCCTCCCCAAACAGCCTGGCCCCCACCCTCTATCCACCCCCTCCCTCTTCCTGCCCCCTGACTGCCCCTTTAAAAACCCTGATCCATCCAACCCCCACCCCTGCTCCTTGTCCCCTGACCTCCCCCTACAGTGACCCCAGCCCCCTATCCCACCGACCCCTGCTCCCTGTCCGACCTCTATCCACAACCTCCCACCCTGACAGGCCTCCTGGGACTCCCTGCTTCATTCCCCATACCCTGACTGCCCCCCCCCACGAGCTTCTGCCCCCTGCTCCCTGTCCACTGACTGCCCCCTCGGGATCCCCTGCCCCTTATCCAACCCACACAGCCCCCGCCTCCTTACCATGCCACTCAGATCAACACGTCTGGCAGCCACATGGCCTGGACAGAGCCAGACATGCTGCCCCACATGAGCAATGCCACCCAGAGCACTGCTCACGCAGTGACGTGGCTGCAGGGGACAGCCGGTTAGGGGCCAGGCCTAGCCTCCCCGGCTGGAAGCTCAGGAGGCAGACAGAATGGTTCTATGGGCCGGATGTGGCCCGCGAGTTGTAGTTTGCCCACCTCCGTCCTAAGGCATCTACATGAGAGACTTCCCAAGTAAGATGGAAAATAGAGCATAATGAACAAGCAAAAACATGATCCAATGATGCCACATAAATTAATGGGAGTAATGCTAGATTTGGCTACCACTGGACTTCCCCAATCACTTACTGCAGGCACACACACTGCTTTCAGTTTTAATCTATATTTAAAGTAAAATCAGTGAATGTCTAAAAATAAACTACTGGAAAGCCCAACAACAGCCAAGCATTCTATTTACATTGGGCAAGAAGAAAAACTACTCTGTAGTAGTTACCTCAATACATTATCGCTTGATAGAAAAATGTGAAATGTAATCCCAAAATTTCAGGAACAAAGCAAGAAGATCATAAATAAATACCAGTTAAGTATGGCATAGAGTCCAGGGTTGTGGACAGATTACATTACGGGTAATGAGGGACGTGACATCAAAAGTTTGGAGTCACTGCCCTATGGCTTCCACACCTTCTCTGTAAGATTCTTTTGTCTAGAAATACCTTCTCCTTGAAAGTACCTTAGGACTGGTTAAAGTAGACAGTTTTTTGCTTAAGTCCAGGGTACTTGTTTAACAATTAACCATCGAGTAGCCACCTGGGCTGTCAGTTACCCCCAGGTGGGCACTGGGAAGACAGATTGGGCCCTGATTCCCCTTAAAGGGGCCACTCATCCCCTTTAACAGTGCTATTCAACATATCAAAATCAAATAGTTTTCATGCAGAAGAGTAATTTATAAATATTTCAAAAAACAGTACACTAAGTGTGCCTAGAGAAAATTTGTTATCGTCTGTTACCCTCTCTCCTCTACAACCACCCACACCCTAGTAGAAAGATAAACATATGGCCATAAGAAAAAACAGCAGCTCAGGCAGCTCACTTACCTACATTATGTCTGTACTATAGCCACTGTCAAGAAGAGCAGTAGAGCGGAGGAAGACCATGGAAGGCAACAGAATAAAAGAGAAAAATACCAAACAAAAGACATACAAGATCAAATAAATGTGAATCCAATTACGATTATCTAGCTTCTTTGCCACTCTAAGTGTGAGGCAAATATTAGAGTTGTGAACTTTAAACGTTTCTTGGTTACTTAAACTTTTAAATACAAACCACTTTCAACTTATGTTCAACATGGAAAATAGTCAGTCTTAGGTTTCCATTTCCTCATTCCTGCGTGCAACCATGTTGTATTACAGATAAATAGTGTTCAAATCCTTGGGGACCCTGCTATTTACCTCTCCATATTATCAAAACTAACCATTCATTTCTACCCTGTGTTTCCTATCTTTTAATTAGTTACTGATCCATGAGAGGATCTTCCATCGTATCTCATGACTCCTTATTTTGCTTAAGAGCCTTTTGTGAAGGACCTTGTCAAAGGCTCTCTGAAAGAATTCTAATAGACTGAGGAGGTAGGATTTCCCTTTACAAAAGCTATGTTGACTCTTGCAACATATTAGGTTCATCTGTTTGATAATTCTATTTTTACTATAGTTTCTACCAATTTGCCTGAAACAAGTTAAGCTTACTATCCTGCAATTACCAGGATTGCTTCTGGAGCCTTTTTTAAAAATTGGTATTACATCAGTTATCCCCTAGTCATCTGGTACAGAGGCTGATTTAAATGATATGAAACTGCACAACTGTTATGTAACCTATTAGAGTTCCTTCAGAACTCTTGTGTGACTTATTACTGTTCATTAATTTGTTCCAGGACCTATTGGCATCTCAGTCTGGCAGAGTTGTTCAGCTGTGACACCTAAAAAGCATGGCTAAGGTATGGGGATCTTCTCCATATCTTCTTCAGCAAAAACTGATCCAAAAAAAATTTAGTTTACCACAATGGCCTTGTCTTCCTTAAGTGCTCCTTTAGTGCCTCAGTCATCCAATGGACCCACTAACGGTTTGACAGGCTCTCTACTGCTAATGCTGGCCTCCTGTTCCACACAACTTTCTATCAATATATTTTACTGATTTGATACAAGTTATGTGTGTTTCTCATATTTATTGGAGAGAACTCTGATTGGGTGACCTTCCATTGCAAATGGAACTTCTACCCTAAAACTTGGCGCTCTCAACATTCCCAGGGCTACATTCAGTTTAGTAACCAAAGCAAAAAACTGCTGTCTTAGTAGAGTGTCCAGACTTCAAGAATGCAATTTTAGTTGCAAACAATGGCAGTGACTGCCATCTAAAAAGGTTATATCTTGTTACCATCCAGTTATATACAAATAAGAGTATTTTAGTAAAGAAAACAGATCCCAAAAAGAAAAATATCATTTTACATAAAGACTAAGCACTCCTCTATTTGTCTTCCTCTTGCTTATGAAACACCAAACACCTTCGAAAACTGAAGTCCTCCAGTATGCAAGATGAATAAAATATTGTCAATTATAGTTTAAAGGAATTTGATGGTTGTACAAAGATACTGTAGATCTATAAAGCAACAATCCACCATTAGCAATTGTCTAAAAGGGCAACAATTCTGTTTTAGAAAGGTATTTCAACTTATATCACTTCATAAAAGTCACTGTGGCACACTGTATTAAAGTTAATTAGCTAGTTAACATGCAATAAATTTGCTTTTTAACTTGTATTTTATTATGCTCTCTTCCTCTCAGTAATATATTTTCAATAATGCAAGTAATTCTTATACCTAGCCATAAAAAAAAATGATTAAAATCAACTTTTCATTTAATGTAAAAAAGGCAACATGTAAAAAAAAGTGTATTAAGTCACTGTATTAAGTTTATAATTTGGCATTTCCTTGTTTTCTTTTAGGCCACATTTATATCAAACTAGTCAAGTTTTTGGCATATTTCAGCTACTGTGGGTCAACAGTGTCTGAATTTTCAAAATATGCCTTTTTGATTCAACTAGTGCCAAATGCTTACCAACAGAGAACAAGTTCATGCTTACCATTAGGTGATACATGTGATAGAACATAAAACAATTTTCAGAAGCTCTTGCCTTTAGAAGTCAGTAGCAGATTATCCAAAGCTGTAAAATGTGCTGACACAGACAGACCCGTTATTTTTAAGACACAGCCATAGTCTATGTAAAACATCTTTTGTTTGACTGAACCAGTATTATTTTCTAATATTCCTTAAGTAACTATAGCGAAGACTGTACAGTCTGTCTAAATAATTCAACACACAACTTCTGGAGACCCAGTAGCACAATCAAAAATTGACAGTTCAGCAGCGGGTTTCAGAGACTAGCTCTTTGACAGCATAGTAATTTTTGTTGAATAATTTTGACAGCAAAAACTACTGCCATCCTTACTTCTGACAAAAAAAGTCCTTTAGCTACCACATTTGTAAAACCTATTTTCCATTACCAATATTTTGATTCTCTTAGTCAAGAGCTTTCTGCTGACATAAGGTGAAAAATAAAAAATCATTTGCACCTTCCACTTTTTACTTTTGATCTGGTGTTGGATATTCCAGAAACAAAAGGGACACAAAGGAAGATTTAGGAACTTTCTAGGTCAATGGTTCTCAACCACAGTATGCAGAGGTCTTCAGGAGATTACATCAATTTATCTGGATATTTGCTTAGTTTTACAATACGCTACATAAAAAGAACTAGCAAAGTCAGTACAGACAATGACTTGTCTATACTGCTATATAGTACACCACTCTCACTGTGGCCAGGTGCAGCTGCTTTTGTAGTTTGACTGGAGAGGCCCAGACAAGCATGATAAATACTGATACTGGACACAGAGCAGAAAGGGCTCACGATGGAAAGGCGCAGTCAGAGAAACATGAGGAGCATTTTTTCCCTTTTCTCCTCTGCTTTTTTCCCCTTTATAAGCCCCATGTTGATCCAAGCACATTCTACGGCAGAGGATCTACCTCAGGGGTAGGCAACCTATGGCACAGGTGCCGAAGGCCGCACGCGAGCTGATTTTCAATGGCACTCACACTGCCTGGTTCTGGCCACCAGTCTGTGGGGCTCTACATTTTAATTTAATTTTAAATGAAGCTTCTTAAACATTTTAAGAACCTTATTTACTTTACATACAACAATAGTCTAGTTATATATTAAAGACTTATAGAAAGAGACCTTCTAAAAATATGAATGTATTACTGGCACGTTGAAACCTTAAATGAGAGTGAATAAATGAAGACTTGGCACACCACTTCTGAAAGGTTGCTGACCCCTGATCTACCTTAACCTAAGGTAGAGCAGTTTCTTCTTCCAACTAAGGAAGCCCTTCTGCTGGAGGAGATAGGGAAAGTAGATAGATATCTGGGTGCCAAGTACAAGATAATTTCCATTTCAAATGGAGCCTAATTCAGGGAAGTTCTATTGTCTGTAAAATAGGAGGTCATACAAAGATGATCACAGTTGTTCCTTCTGGCTTTACAATCTATGAATTATTAGTATCTCTAAATGCTTACCACATGAGAAGGTCAAACCCAATATCTGCACTGGTGGCAGATATTAATACGCCTAATATCCATCTTTTGCTTTAGAAATGCGTTTAGTGAATTACATATGCTACAAGTATACAGCTAGAAACTCTGCTAAATTCTCATTGGGACAGCAAATAAAGCCACTGTCTCATGAGGAGAGAGGATGACACAGAATTACTAAGAAATTTACATAACATTTTCGCTTCTAGGGTCACTAGTTCAAATCCATGTCTAGTCAGAAATGGACAATGTCATCACCATCATTCAGATGTAAACTGACCTATGCAACTTAAAGGTAGGTAAACTCAAATCCAATTCCTAGAACACTAGTGTCTGTTTAATACCAATATTGGTACTTGGTAGCTATTGCAAAGAATAAACGGGCATGGAGACTGAATTACTTTACCCCCACCCTATGATGGTCTCTTCAAAAAGAAAATTGAGGTATATTGCTGATGAGTGGTGTGTGGGAAGCCATTGTCCATCTATCATTTCTGCAGATAGAAGATTGCAAGTCTCTAGGACTTGTATTCCAGGACTTCACAAGCAATGAATTCACAAGGCCCAATAAAAAATTGTAGAGCACATACTCCCAATATGTATATGTACTGTCATTTGCCACATACACAGAGACAAAATGTACCTAACTTGGGGAATGTAACCAATTAACAACTTTCTGTCATCCCCAGAAATTGTGTTAAATAGGAGGAGAATCCAACTTTACCAGCCTCTGTTCCTTTTATTTGGATCAGTGTGTGGGTGGGAAGAGAAGAGAAGAGAGATTTTCACTACTTTCAGAAGCATATATGCCATTAGTAACTTTGGTTGTATGCTACTCTGAGGTCACATAAAAAACACAGATAAAATGCTAAAACCTAATGAACGTACAACACAAGTAAAGTGAGATATTGAACTAACATTATAGTAAAGCACTGTCTTCAACAATGTTACATGTACTAATTTACCTCATTTCATTGTTTTAAAACCAATTTTATATAAATAAGAACAGTGATACTAACTAGCCAACGTAGTAACTAACATTACTAAGCCCAAAGGAAAAAGCAGAGGGAAATTTTATCTAAATGTTGCAGAATACATTTTATACAGTGAACAAAGACTTATTAAGCTACCCAAATGCGATAAAGTTTCACTATAGCAATAGTTGGCCTGTGCCTCTCACAGATGAATGCGTACAATAAAGACGAAAGAGGACCTCAAAGAATAAAAACAAATCTACAAAAGGAAAAATAAATTACATACACTGGTTAAGACATATATAGTAAACTAAGAAAGCAAAAAATTGGCTATTTCAGAAAAAAAGTTACCAAGGCAATCAACTGAATACCCATCTTCACTTCTGCATGTACCAGAAAGCTACATGCTGCTCAAGAGGGGCATCCATTGGTGGCTCCATAGAGCTGGGACACACACTTGTAAGCAAGCAGAGTTCTGTGGAAAAAAAAGATGTTTGCCCCAGTATGTTGTCTGTGGCCCTATGCACATGAAATGCTATCACTGCTACCCACAACAGAAGACATAACACAGAACCAATTGCTACCTTACCCTCATCTAGGGGAGATTACATTTCCCAGCCACAGTCTCAGATATTTGAATGAACTAGATCAGAAGACAAAACTAATTCTCCATGCTTACTGAAGATAAAACTCATTCACCACCTCAAAGAACTACTTTTAGCTAGCTGGCTTGTGATTTCTGTGAGATCAGTGGTCCAACACAACATTTAAATTCCAGTCCCAAGACTTACATTTCTAGAAATGGTTCAGTTACTGCTCTGAAATGGGTTTTGTTCACTATGATTGAGGAATGAGTTATGCCCGTATCAAAAGAGCAGCTGCTACCTTTAGTAGCAGAACATTTTACAAGAGCCAACATGTTAACCCTAATGTCCTGAACTAATTCCAATTTGTATAATTATATTCCATCTGCCTTGGGTAATAATTAACATTTTTATGGCTCTAAATTATAGCAACTCCTTTATGTTTAAATAATGAATAATAGTCTTCTCCATACTCTGTTAAGGGTATATCCACCTGCTGGAGACAGGAAACAACTGAACTACATGAAATAATGACATGACCAGCCCACAACTTTGATTGCTCCCGCCTTTGATTGCTGGCATTTAGCAGACACTTTCTTCCTGTTTTCCTATAGCAACTACTCAAATTGAAACTTAAAATGGCCTGGCAGCAGTTAGGAAACTTAGGTGCTATTCCTGGCTCTGCCACAGATTCTGTGTAGGCAAGTGATTTCTCCTTTTTGTTAAAAAAATGTTTTGAGATCCTCCTGCAGAACGCACACATCTGGTAACCGCACCCTTTCAATAAGAAGGGAAGAAATGTGCTCCTCATTACTGTATTTGGTTGCTGTAGATTGGGGCAGGCAACCTATGGCACGGGTGCCAAAGGCGGCACACGAGCTGATTTTCAGTGGCACTCACATTGCCCAGGTCATGACCACCAGTCTTGGGGGCTCTGCGTTTTAATTTAAATGTAAATGGAGCTTTTTAAACATTTTAAAAATCTTATTTACTTTATATAACTAAACTATTATATATATTATAGACTTATAGAAAGACCTTCTAAAAATGTTAAAATGTATCACTGGCACGCGAAATCTCGAATTAGAATGAAAAAATGAAGACTCAGCACCCCACTTCTGAAAGGCTGCCTACCCCTGCTCTAGATAAATGCTTAGGATTCGAACCCATCCTAAAATTCAACCTGCAATTCACTGTTCATGCAATATTGTTTAACACTGACAAATGTTATAACAAAATAACTAAATCAGGGGTGGGAAAACTACGGCCCGCAGGACCATCCTGTTTGACCCCCCAGCTGGGGAGGTTGCCCCTACCCCTCCCCCAGAGCGCTCCAGGGCTGTGCGCTCTCCCCATCTTGGAGTTGCGCCGCGCAGGCAGCACTGCAGGGCTGTGCACTTCCCCCTCCCCCAGAGCCGTTGGTGGAGTGCTGCGGGGCCAGGGCTGTGCGCTCCCTCTCCACCCCCCAGAGCCACGCGGGTAGCGCTCTGGGGCTGGGGCTGTGCTCTCCCCCTCTCTCGGAGCCACACCGAGCAGCTATGGTAAGGGGGCTGGGCTGGGGTGGGGTGGGGTGGGGTGGAGGGGCTCTGGAGGGGGTAGTCAGGGATCAGAGTGGGTTGGATGGGGAGGGTTCCCGGGTGGTGGCTAAGGGGTGGGAGGGTGGATAGGGGTCAGGGCAGTCAGGGAACAGGGGAACTGGGTAGGGGGTGGGGTCCTGGGAGATGGTTAGGGTCTCTGGAAGGAACAGTCAGGGAGCAGGAAGTGGAAGGAGGCCAGATTGGGCATAGGGCCTTCTCTACCCGGCCCTCCATATAATTTTGCAAACCTGATGTGGCCCTCGGGCCAAAAAGTTTGCCCACCTCTGAACTAAACACTGAACAGATTCTGCACTTAAAAAGTAAAGGCTCTCTACATAAAACACCCTAAGGTTATAAAACTATTATATATTTAATTACATTCCATAGCAATCAGGACAAATAGTAAAAGCCTGGATGAGAAAACAGAGGCCAGAAAATATTTTCTCCCCCTTCAGATCTTTCATTTTCGAAGGTCTGAGTCAGTAAGCAACATTTTATGAGTAAACCCACATTTGTTAATAGGGCAATCCAATTACTAACAGTAGTATAAAATCCAGAACTTGGATATTAAATTAAGACAGACACCATCAACTTGAAAAAAAAAAATCACATCTGTCTAAAAATTTGATACCTATTAGTTACAAGTGTCATAAAAGGTTAGTATAATCAAAAGGAATTAAGAAAAAAAATTCCTTCTATTTTTCAAGTTTTACTTTGTGCACTTGACACAGGCAGTTACACTTGTGAAGTCTGCTTCTCCCTTTGTGGAAAGATCCTTATCAACCCCAAGAGGTGCAGAATACCTCTACAAATAAAAGAACATACTATTTACAGGGCACAATCATACCATATAAAAAAAAAATCGACATCAGTATCCTTTAAACAAAGACAAGTTTGACAACTTTCAAAAACCTAGCGGGATATGGTCAACTTAAATTTGGCTCTACCTTTAACTTAGGTAATAATAAGCTAGCATTAAATGCATGACTGCTAGAAATGTTTCCACAACTTAAAAAAAAAATCCAATGTAAACAGTTTTTAAAACATTCTTCTGCAGTATTTGAAACCAAAAATATTGCTGAAGAACTTGATAGTTAAATCAAATTATAATTATCTAAAGCCAGCTTCATTAATTTTCATTCTCTAAGCTGGAGGGAAGACGGAAAGGAGGAAGATCATTTTTACCATCTCTTTTTCCACTGGATTTCCAGTCTCCAAAACTATATTTTACATATTTTAAAATGAGCAAGAATGAAAAACCCTGATCCTGTCAAGATGTGAGTTCAAATGGGACTACTCACTTCCTTAAAAGGTAAGTACATGAATAAGTCATTGCTGGAGCTCAAGTCTCTATATAGCAAGGTTTGACTCCTTGTGCCCTATTAACCTACTACTTGAGTGGAATTGCACATACTTATTAAAAAGGTAAAATTTCAACCTCAGTGAAAATAGTCAAAGTTTTTAAATCCCAACTTCTCAAAATTGCATCATCCAGAACTGTAAAAGGCTTTGACAATGACCATCCTCACTGCAAACCACAACTTCTGGTATCCAGGCTCTTTACTAGAATTAGCCAGTCTGTTAGGAAAATGATAGGTAACAGTTCTAATTCACAGTTTTGTACTGAATAACTGCTACATGGTATGCACTTAGAACCCGAATCCTGCAAAGTACTGAATACTGTTCCTAAAAGTTATTAATTGCCCTAAACTACTACTGATATAAAATGGGATTAAGCAGCACTCAGCACCTTGCAGGCACAGGTCCAGTCCTTACTATTGCCAAGAAGTTACACTATCGATTTCCCTTTGGGCTATAGAAGAAAGATTTCAATTATGCGGATAACGCAGACAAAAGACAAAGTATTTCACTTTGGTAAATGCATTCATATGCCATTTGAGTCTCGTATTTTATCTCTGCACCTCCAGCAAAAAAAATTTCTAATCATGTACATCACACTTGTCTTTATTTCAGCTGTAGCTTGATTCTAAAAACGTATATTATGATTTCATGTCAGTTTAACTCCTGTGCAGTTTGAAGTGTCTGAGTTCTAATGCAGGCTATTAATCTGCTCCTCTGCGTGCTATATATCAATATCTCTCAGCATCATCTTCCAAACACAAATGTATTCTGAAGTGTCTTTGCAACAAAATGTCAGCAGGCTGTAACCAGACACAAAATTTTAAGGCAAACACATAAATGAAAATATCAGGCACACAAAGTAACAGTCAGATGAGGGTCTGATTATACCTTCTACTCAGGGGCAGAACTTTCTAGAAATGCAGGATCACTAAACAAGCTATACTAGGGGTCTCCAAACTTTTTGAGATGAGGGCCATATTAGATTTTTGAAGGGGCTTCACGGGCCACTGCCACCCCTTTACTCCTCCGGCCATTGCCGCGACCCTCCCCTTTTGCTCCTCCAACCACGCCACTGCCGCGGGCCCCCGCCTTTGCTTCTCTGGCTTCTACTGTGCCCCCCCCCCCTTCGCTCGTGCGGGGGTGGGGGAGAGCAGTGGCGGCTTCTCCACATGCCTGCTCAGCTGGGCTGGAGGACCGGATAAATCGACACCAAGGGATGGATCTGGCCCCCGAGCCGTAGTTTGGAGACCCCTGAGCTATACAGTTTTATGCTAGTAATGAACACACTTCAATTCTACAATATTTCATAATAAGAAGAGACTTTTTTTTATTGCCACTTTCTGGTGCTATTATCTTCCCTCATACTAACCAGGATGAAGGGAGATCCCATACAGCAAGGGTGGGCAAACTACGGCCTGCGGGTCACATGTGGCCCACCAGCCATTTTTATCCAGCCCACAAGCTTGGGCCAGGGGCACGGTGCCAGAGGCCACGCACTCCCGGCCCAGGGGCTGGGCCGAGTGCTCCCGGGCTGGGGGCCGGCCGAGCGTGGGGACCCATGGGACCCCGTCCTCCCTGGCAGGGGGCTGAGCCCAGCGCGGTGTGCCGCGGGGCCCCACGCTCCCTGGCTGGGAGCCGGCCAAGCGCAGAGAGCCACGGGGCCCCGCCCTCCCGGGCCAGGGAGCCACAGGACCCCGTGCTCCCGGGTCAGGTGCTGCCGCAGGGCCCCGCACTCCCTGGCCGGGGCCAGGCTGAGCGCGGAGAGCTGCAGGGCCCCGTGCTCCCGGGCCAGGTGCAACAGGGCCCAGTGCTCGGGCTGGAGCGCCCAGCTGAGTAAGGTAAGCGGGGGGGCGGGGGGGCTTAGGTGGTGGGGTCCCGGGAAGGGGGCGGGTTGGTTAGGGTGAGGGGGATTTTGGGAGGCGGCAGTCAGGGAACAAAGCAGGGGGGCTTAGATGAGGGAGTGGGGTCCCGGGGGGGGCAGTTATAGTGTGGGGGGTCCTCCAGAGGGAGCAGTCAGGGGACGAGAAGCGGGGGGAGCGGGGGTGTTGGATGTGTCGGGAGTTCTGAGGAGGGGTGGGAAGTGGGTGGGGATTGGATAAGAGGTAGGTGCAGGCTGTTTGGGGAGGCACAGCCTTCCCTACCCAGCCCGCCGCACAGTTTTTAACCCCAATGTAGCCCTCGGGCCAAAAAGTTTGCCCACCCCGCCATACAGACTTGAAGGAATGTAACAGTCAAAAATTCTAATGACTTCTCCACTGAAGATGGTGTTCTTACCCTCGAGAAAGTTTACAGCAGCTCATTTTCTATAGAGTGAAGTCTTTTTTTTCTGTTTCCAATTTGGGGAAAAAAAGTGAAAGCAACCCAAATATTTTCCTGAATAAATATATTTCAGAGTCTATTCCTGGTTCAAGTCCGTTAGAAATACAGAAAACTCCAAAACAAAAGCAAACAAAAAAAAGATACAACTGCTAAAGAAATGTAGTAAAAAGCCAGTACACATGCTCCAACACTTACTGCTATAGATATGGCAGCTTTACCTCTCCTCTTCTTCTGCCCACGTTGGTGCCAGAACATATAGTCCCTAAATCTCCTCTCGCCCAGCCTGGTATTTGACAGGAGAACCAAAACTTCTCTCACGCTTTCTCCTTAAATTCCCAGTGTTCCAAATCTCCAAGCTCTGACAAACTCAGAGCAGAATTGGCTTTTCAAACTCTGCAAGAGAGTGCCATCTCTTTCAGCCTCCTGAAAGCTGCCCTGCATTCTCCTTATGGATTTCCTCTAGTAATCTCAAACATTCATAGATTCACCAGTGTCCTAAAGTAACTATTCTGCTAAGCCTGCCACCACGCTGCATTTGCAAGCTATGGAGAAATAAATTAAACCACCTCTCCATTTTGTGGGGGGTCTTTTCTCCACATTGACCCCCCCAAAAAGTGCTTCTACCTGCACCAAAACAGCTTTTCTGTCAGCGTCCCACACCAAGAACAACTGTAACCCAACAGCTGCCATATTATATCTCAAAGCCTTATGTAAGTGGCCAGGCCTTTCCATTATCGGAAGCCCTTCTTAATAGAAATTTACCAAACTACATGCAGCAATGACAGTTTCCTTATTATAGCTGGGTTTCACATAAAGGCCTCAATCATTATTACAGTTAAGCAACTGATCTCTTTACATTCTTACATTCATAAACTAAGATCCCAGTCCTACAATCTTATCTATGGAGGCAGACTCTTGCGCTCGAGTATGTGATTTCAGGATGGGGACTTACGGTAGCAACTTTGTAGGTATGATCTAAAGATTGGTAGAACCAATATTTTGTAAAATAAACCTTCCCAGCTCCAATGAGGATACAAATACCTTTCACAGCTCTTTCAGTGAACGGCTTTAGCGCTGCTCAAATTCCAGCATTAAAATGGTCAATTTAAAAAAATAATTCTAGGATTTATTGACATTGTGAATCTCATTTGCAAGTTTCTCTTTGCCCATACTGTTCCGGGGGGGGGGGGGGGGGACAACCCACAACACAGGTTTGTTTAGTTTCTTTTACTGGGTGACAACAGGGAAAAGGAAAGGGAGTTAGAGATTGGAATGGAAGTGTTTCATTTTGTGCTATGTCACCCTTGACAGTTTCATTTAAAATATAGGCATCATACACATTTCCCCATGTTAATCAATAAGCAGATCAGTCTAAAAAGATGACAGATATACAAATATTGTACCTGATAGTTTTGTACTTTCAACTCCTGTATTTTCTGTAATTACAAACCTGGTCAGGTGTACTTCATGTTATAACCATTAGCATCAATGGGAGCTGCGTGTATATTATTGGGAGAATTAACTCCTAACAAATGACCTCTACATAACCTTAATAGGCAAATAAAACATTTTACTTTCTTCTTCAAACAAGTTTTGACAGATAATCACTGGCATGGTATAGTTAAGTGGGGGCTGTAACTAAAATCTTTACAATATGTCCCACTGATATCTGAAGCCAAAATATATCAAAGGTCACCTTGTATACAAGGGCCTTATTGTTTGCGTGTATACTTAAACAAAACCTTTGTTGGCACAGGTAGAGATGGGAGTTAGTGAAAGTCAATTTAACCCCTGGGAATGGCAACAACATTAGATTTATATTACAAAGGTGGATTATTGCTTAAGTAGTACTACAGACTTGCGGCAACCAGTATTGTCAGTTTGGAAAATGAATGGTGTCATAACACATGTGCAAAGCTGCAGGCTATATTTTCTCTTATGAGTCCAGATCAGATATTACCTGACTCAATGAATTTAACTTCCCCTGGTGATTAAATTACTTTAATTAGTAGCAGACCAATATTTATAGTAGTTCCATAGCTGTAAGGAAAGCACAACAAAAATGTCAATATTAAATGGGAAGAGGGAAGAACACAATCAAATATTTCAGTTTTTCCAGGTATGTTGGCTCAGAAGATAACGGATGTAAAAATGGAATCCCTATTGCCACTATGCCACATAGTTAAGGATACAGGAAGATTCTTAGATCTGAATAGCTTAGCACCACAACCTTAGACTTTTAAAAACAGAATTTACTTTAAGTTGTTTATAATTTGCATTTCATTCTGCTTAGACAATGAAGCTACACTGTTTAGTTTCAAATATTATTGCTAGCTCATTTTGATTCATGGTTCTCATACTAGCACTATATTGCTATGTTCAGGTACACATCATAGAACACTATTTAAATACACAACAAAAAAACCCCACATATTGCAAAACCTCACCAGGAAGCTTTTATTTGGGAACTAAATAGCATGCCTTTTATTTCAAAAGGTATCCCTTCACTATGTTATCTGGAGCCCAGAAAAATTGAGAGAATGAAGATAATATACATGAAGTTACAACTTTCAAAAACAAAATAAAAAACTGCTTACTTGTTGATTCCTCCTTGCTCCCCTCCCTCAAATGTTTAGTTTACTATTTGATGTTTGATTATGTTGATAAGAAAAAAAGCTCATAAAACGTATTTTGCTGACTATAGGCATACTTTGGCCTGCGTCTTAGCAATTGTTTTTCAAAGCACGGCACTGCCTATTATTGTAGAAGAAAAATATATGACATCTGGATATAGTTTTTCGTAATCAGCTGTTCAAGTTAACTGTCCTTTTTTATTACAAAAAATAATGAAAAGTTTACTAGAATGAGGTACTTTGGACATTTGGTCTTCAGTCATACAAACTTAATTTTCTTTGTTCCAACTAAGCACATATTTGGAGAGATCTGCAAAGCATTTTAACTGTGCTCTTTCAGTCTTTTTAACATATTTAACACAGAATATGAATACCTTCTCTGAATGCCTAGCCAGCCATGCATCAAGTATAAAAGACTAAGAACAAATTTTAAATATTCAATCCATACCAGAAGCAGGCCAGCAAGAATTCTAACTTGTATTCACCATAATATCAAATGGAAAAGATGTACTTTTTCATACCCTAAAAAAATCATTTTACGTTTTTGATGGGGACAGAGATTACATAATGGAGAACAGAGGATAGCATGAATTTCTTCATGATACTTTTATTTTAGAATCACCTTTGGAGAGTATATCTTCTGCAGTTAGATAGCTCACTGTCTACAATATTTGCCTTTCTGAATTCCATCCTGCAGGATTTAGGGAAATAACAAATTTTAAATCACTAGAAGAATGGGGGGGGGAGGTGTACACACTCAAGTCAAAGAGATGCATTTGAGGATTCTTGCTATATGAAACCCCAAAGAATCACATCTGCTTCTAAGAACTGTGCACCATGGTTTGATTGACTGTCAGTTCTCTGGGGACAATAACTATATTTTAGTATGTGTTTGTATAGCACCTAACACAATGGAGCCTTCAATCTTGAGTGGACTGTCTGGGCACCACCGTAATACACATTAAACCTAAAATTTCACTTTACTTTATTAAACAGGTGTGCATGCAATAGAATCCCAAGTGTAATGGGGTATATGTATCCCACTGGACACAGAAGGTGCTAGAGAGGCTCTGGTGGTAGAGATGGCCCTGCCGCCCGGCCCTGTCAATCTTGAATGATAAGGAATCCTTTAAATGGGAGAAAGCAGTAGTCGGGGGAAAGAAAGCAAAACTGTCTTAAGCAGCAGATCGCAGGAGAGACTCCTAGAGATATGGAGGGAACTCCTACCCACAAGACCTTCATCCAGACCCTGAGGATAGTACACCACACTACCAGGATAAGATGGACACGGACCCTAACTCGAGACCCACTCAGAGCAATTTCCACAATCCGCCCCACCTCACCCCATGTTAGAGCTGAATCATAGGCAGCACTGTAGACTCACTGACCTGCCCTCTTTGCTGGAGCCACAGGGAGGGAGTATCCCTGAATACATTAGAGTTTGATTTCCATTTTGATCACCTATCTAGAGAAACTTAAGAAGGGCACCACCAAGGGCAGAGTCACCCCTGCCTCTACCCACTTTTGGTAAGTTCGGCATATGCTGGGATCACCCACTGTAGATAACAGGACATGGTCAGGTCCTCCCTGTAAGAAGAGCCATCGAAGACCTCGTTGGACCAAAACATCTATTCAACAGAATTTTTTTCCTGTTACGGCAGTGCCAACACGTCACTTTATTTAAACTTATGTTCAGTTTTGCATTTAAAGCAGAAGTTCAAGCTCTTTGTATGAAAAAAAATCCACAGACTATCTGCCACCAAGCTTCCACCATTATCTCAGAGTAAAGCTTGCGTTTTCTGAAGATTTTTTAAAAATTGGTTAATTAGTTCGCATTTTAGTCAATTAAAAACTGGCCTCCTACAAATTCACATCCTGGGTCTCAAAATTTTTGAACCCCATTAATTTAAAAAATGCAAATTGTAGAGAGTTGCAATTTGGTGGATTCTCTGGGGTAATGTAATTATTAACAAAATAATTAGGTTTTTATATCACAACTTGGTTTGTGTCACGCTTAGCTGAGGGAGATTATGATTTACAACAACTTAGATCTTCTATGAAGCAGCTACCATTGGCTTATCATCATCCAGGAGCTCAGTGAAGCTGTTCTGCGAGTTCAGTATCCTGAATCATCTGAATAGTTTCAGTCCATGAGACCAAGTTCAGCAAAACAGCTGCTGTGTTGTAGAAGACCAGAATCTACAGGAAACCATTGAACTGGATTAGGAGATGCCCTACTGAATGGATTACACAGTTTCATCAAGATCCTCTGCTGGGCCTGAGCAAAGCTTCTGAGCCTAATGAACAATTTCAAAGTGATCATGGTCCCCTCTGATGTAACTGCTGGTTTGTCAGAGACCAGGAGCTCCATGAGAGCATTCACCACTAGAACATACTTGAATTCCGCCTGAGCAAGAATGCCAGCTTTCCATCCCTTCCCCAAACACGTGTAAGTGTGATTTTCCAGAAGAGTGTAGAACAGGCGAGAAGACTAGGAGAAATCTGGCTGCTTATGGTGATAGGTAGTTTGGGATACGGGACGCTGAAAGGCTGGCATCCTACTAGAACAGTTACAGCTGCAGTCTATTGTTCATGTTGCATGGTGGTTATTCTAGTGGTAAAGTGAGAGTCTAGCTGGAGGAGTAAATGATGTCATATTAGATGCCTTAAATTATTTTATTATTTCTTTGCTTTGGTGGTTGTGTGTTAGGCATGTTATGCCTAGAGCAACTGTACACATAATATTTTGTGCATTAATATACATATGTATATACACTGCCAAGAAACTTTGGGAGACTGAATTATGTCAAATATTAAGAGTAACAATGAATATACATGAAAAAACATGTATATGCCTTTATAATCTGGCAAAATCATCCCCAGACTAACCAAAGGCAAATTACATCCTAGGGATTATATCACTACCAAATGTCAAGTTTCTATCAACTTCCACTAATATGGTAGGGCTGTTAAATTCAAAAGCATTTTTCTGCAAAGAAAATAAGCATTTTCCAGACTACTTTATACTGAAAAGGTGCTTAACTGTTTTTGATTAAACTTAAAACAAACCCCTTCCTGCTAAAGAGCAAGCATACCAAATTTGAACCAAAAGAGTAGAATTTTGAGAGTTACGAGGTAGTGACTGGATCATTTATAAGGGAAATGCACATGCAATCACATTTAGACTTTAGACTTTTGTGGGGAAGGGCCAGTCACTTCCATAAATCTGTACAGTATTCACCATAATGGGTCCCAGACCTAGTTGACCTTGGACCTATATCACATGTAATAAATAATAACATGCATCACTAAGCACACAGTCTATAGTCAATCACATGTAAAGGTAAGAGTTAAAAATATAACTTAAAATGGAAAAGTACATGTACAAAACATGAAACAGAAAGACAAAACTCAAGTAAACTTTAGAAGTGATTGAATAGAATGCTGTGCTGGCTCCAAATAAAAGGAGACTGTTTAAAACTGCTTTCCACAATTAAAATGGACACCCTCTATGCTCAAGGCAGGATAATGAGAATCAAGGTGAAACAAAATGGGAGACACTTTTTGATCCCATGCATTTCATCCTGATTTCTTCTTCATTTGAATCATTATTTTGACAACTTAATATGGTGCCAAACCACAAGAATTCCATTCATTTCAACGGAAGCAGGAGCATGCTACAAATCCTTACCTTCACTAGGAAGGTGGTGTGGCTAACATGGTAAAATCCTAGTGGAGATAAGGCAAGTCATGGCTTTCACATGAGTTAGAAGGTTGAGGTAAACCCCAGGCTCCCCCACTAGTCTTTACCTTAACTTGCCAACACATATAAAGGCATAATCCAACTTGTTTTCACTAGGATTTTACCTTGTGTTAGCTACCACATAAGTATGTTCTCACTCTCCCATGTTAGCTTTTTTCCTAGTGAAGACAAGGTTAGGGGACCAAAGTGGAGAATGAGACCTCTAATGTGTTCAACTATCACAACCCAATAAGTAGACTTTATCATCCCAATTGATCAGCAGTCATTACCATTCGTTAATATTAGTTTAAACAAATTCAAAGGACAATGACTTGATAAAACAGCTAGTCTGATGAAGTGGAAGATACTGAATTGTGACGGTATGAGTGGGAGTAGGGGAAATTCAACCCTAGTACCCAAACAGATTGAAGCTTTCAGTCTAAGCCGAGACAGTAGCACAAGAATAAGAGTTAATGTTTTTAAATGGGGGTGAGGGGTCATGCTATTAGCCTCTAAGCATTTTCCCATTTATTAATCTTTTCACACCTAACTAGTAACCCAAGCCACAAACGGTCCATTAAAAAAACACACGCGTGTTTAGAGATATATTTTAAAAGACACACCCCTTTACACTTTCATTAGAGGTTAGGCAACATACAATACTGGTGCATCTCAAATTCTGGGTGGGGGAAATAGAAGCATTTCCTCTACATGTCATTTATCTGAAAGTTACTGTAAGAAGTAGATACACAACCAAGAGCGTATGCCACAGTGATTCCTCTAAGCACTTTAATGGTTCAAGTAATAAATTCTCATTCCCTAGGAGTCATCATATAGCTTTTATTCATTACTTTGTGCCAAATGATACAGAAAACACATAGTTTTGTTTATAAAGGCAACTGGCATTACAAAACATAACGCAAGGAAAACCCATGGTGAAGTAGGAAAGCTCTGTGATAGTCTCACATCTGGCAACTTGGTCAGTTTGTAGAACTGGGATCTTGATTTCCTTTGTAACTTCAAATGGATAGATTTATCCATTTTTTGCTCTATGCTCTTATGTACTACTGTTGGAGAATGTTAAAATAGCTGCAGTATTCCACTCCAGAAATGGTTATATTTCATTGGTATCTGAAATGATTCCTGTATATCTGAAATTTGTAGTGCCTTATATCTCAGGCTACACTATCTTAACCTCCTGCCACACAAAACTGAACAGCTTTCTGACGGAGTGTACCAACCTCACACTAGGCTTGAAGAGACTAATGAGAGCCTGTGGCCACAATCAGCCTGGCTCAGCTATACCCAGGATTCTTTACACTGGTGAAGGGACACACAGGGGCTAACTTGTGAAACAGCTGGATAGCAGAAAATGTTAAGAAGCTCTGGAAGAGGCATATACAAAGCATACTGGGAGCCCACAAATAGGCCAAGGCAAAAGTCTAAAAAACAGCAAGGTAGAAAGTGGTCCAGAGAGGCAGATGGGATTGGTGTAGTCAAGCCTTGATTACCTATCCAAGGTTCCCTGGACCAGAAGGCAATGGAGAGGGAAGCCCTGGGTTCCGCTACGAAGAAAGCGTGAGTGAAAACCACACACTGCCCACCCCACCACCATGGAGGGAAGGACTAGTGAGCCCAGACTCAGACTGAAGGGACAATTTGAAGTTGACAAACTACTATTTGTTGGACTATTGGTATGCTAGGAGCAGGCGGAACTCTATGACACCAAAAGAGAAGGACAACTTGCAAGAAGCAGCAGACCACCACAGGGCTGTCAGCAGGGTGTGCTAAAGGAGGAGAGCATGCTACATCATGCCCAGCCAACAGAGGGTGCACCAACAGGTGAGTCACACATACATTTAAAGGCTGGATTCAACAGAAATGAGTTGTGGTTGGATAGGTTAAGACAAAAATTTTCATTTTGTGGAAAAAAAGCTTTTAGAAAACCAAGGATTTTTTTCCTAACACCCTGCACCAGGTGAAGACAGAGGGTCAGAAACTCAAGGACTGATGGCAGAAATCAAAGTGTGAAAGAAACAGGTTGAAATATAAATTTTTCAAAGCCTATGCTGAGGCTGTATTACAGCAGCCAACAGAACCTTCCTGTCACTCCAATGAAGCTGCCAAATCCCACCTAAGAGCTATCCTAGGGTGATAAACTGGCTCATGAAACCAGAATGCCTACAGCCCACAACAGAATCCATCATCCTACTTCACTGAACAGATCATACACAAGAAGGCTTTTCAAACAGCATGGCTCCACTCCGCCTACCAATCAGCTTGTCTGAATTCTCAGAGTCCAGAACTTTCACTCCTCATGAAATACTGGACACACTAAAGGAGTCTCAACCTAAGACCTGTGAATACTCTAACAGGTTAAAGAGTCATAAGCAATCAATGGCACTTGTGGCTGAAACAGCCAAATGCCTCATCTAGAAAAACAATCTTCCTTTCCTCCTTCAAACATGCAATAGCACGACAGACACTGAAGAAACCCACCTGGATATATCAGTTCTAGGTAGCAACTGCCTGGGATCAAACTAATTTCTCAGCGAGCTCAGAGGATCAAGCCAAAGGCCAACTACAAGCTGATCTAGCTGAAGTCAATATCCTAGACCTGGCACAAATCTGGATTCAGGCTAGGACATAGGAGAGAAATATCTTTAGCAGCACTGAAGGATGATCTCCTGCTGTTAACAGATGATGGGCAGCCATCCATTTTCATCCTCCTGGACCTTTCTACAGCACTCAACACTGTTGTCATAAGAAACTGCTGTCCTACTTAAGAGAGATGGCAGAGGTCCAGCAGAATACACAAAAATAATTTAAATCCAAGAATTATGATGGGTCACTATGTCTCTGCCACTAGACCCTTCACTTGCCAAGTCCCACAAAGATCAATTCTCTCTCTAGTCCTATTCAACATTTATATCCAGATACTAGAGCAGGGATTGGCAACCTTGGCACGCGGGACTGCAGGGTAAGCACCCTTAGCAGGCTCCGCCAATTTTTTTACTTGCCAGTTCACCAACTGTGCCTCCCACTGGCCTTGGTTTGCCATTCCAGTCCAATGGGGCTGCGGGAAGCGGCGTGGTGCTCTAGAGTAGCTTCCCAGAGGATCTGAGTACAAGTTTGGAGACTTGAACTTGACTAAAGGTACTCAATTGACTGGTGGTCCCAACATATTTAAAAGACTGCCTAGGGCGCTGCAATGAAGACCATGGGTGACATATCCACTTCCCAGGCACAGTGAAACTTCTAGCCTAGAGGAAACAAAGCTTTCTTGAGGGTCCAAGCTGAGACTGTGGAACAAACTCCTACAGGAACTAAGGACCACCATGAACCTTGTGACCTTGCATTCCAAATGTCAGGCACACTTCAACCTTTCCTTCTCTGTTTAAAAATAGATGAGACTCCAAACCTTAGCAAAACACTACTCTACACACACAGTTCTCCCAGTGGAGAGGGGAATGAGAGAGAATGAACCATACAGGACAGATGTTAGTCACATCACTTAATGCACTACTGGGAGGCATTCAGATACCATGGTGATGATTATAAGAACCTATATATAATAGAATACTGTACTAAAGATTTCTGTATCCATGCCATTGAAAAAGTCTTTGCTAAATTTAAATAATAAGAACTACTACTCACTTTCAGCATACGTTAAGAAAAGCTTCTCCTAAATACAGACATACAAGCTCTCCAAACTTTCCCATCACCATAGTTTAAAGACTCAACATATTGATACTGCATTTTTCCCAGAGAAGACATTTTATTTAAATCCTAAACATTTTTTTGATCAGCACTGCAGTTAAGAAATAAAGACATTTCCATCACTAGCTCCTGCCTGGGAAAACTCCCTTGCTGAGATAAAGTTCCACATTAGCCCTATAACACTCATATCTACGAAAGTAACAACTGCATTTCAACCTCTATCATATTACTCAGCCTAACAAGAATGGGGGAAGGGACCAACATGAATACCACTTCTTTTTCTGAATACAGATGGAAAATGATTCATTCACACCTGTGAAAGCTCTGGCCCATGGGTAACTACTAGGTTCTTTTACTTACAAGGAGCCTCAATAGAAGCAACAGAGAAAGTAAAGATTTTATAATTATAGAGGGTGCAAAGGACCGTAGATCAGCCAATTCAAACAATATGTTCTTTTCCCCTGAATACTGGTGGCACCAAGTAATCCCTTCAGTCCACTTATTTACATAGCTCCAAGCCCAACAATCCCAGCAGGGTGCACACATACATACAAACACAACACGCTTGCATTAGATCTATCCAAACATAACACTCATTCAGGAAGAAACAGGATGGATCAGACTCTATATTTTTATAAAGGAACGCAAAAGCATCTTATTAGGTATGTTTCAGACATTTAGATCAACCTCCTCCTCATTTAGGATTTACTCATCCAAACTGCAACATCTTGCAACAGCCCCAGAAAAAATTCCACCCACCCCAAGATGGATTCCCCCAAACAAACCATCCTTGTTCTTATTAAATTTTGAACCAAGTGGAGCTGTGAGCCAATGTTTTGAACTAAATTTTGATGAGCCATAGAGTCCCACTTCTCTCCCCCCTCCCAAGAGCATCCTTCTCACCCAAGCATCCACTCCACCAAAAAAACAAAATACACCCAGGTCACGCAGCCCAGCTGGATTTTAGCACAACCAGATCCCAGGACTTTCACAGATATGAGCGTTACAGGGCTAATGTGGAAGAAACACGGGAAGAGTTTGACTCTTCCGTAAGGGGATCTCCGCAGGCGATGCCCCCATAAATCACACCTCACCCGTACACACTACGCGACCCTCACCCCAGCCCTGCTGACTTCCCAGGCGAGCACCCCACAGAGCTATGGGGGGAATGCACCCCTGTGAACGCTTCTCTAGGCGCCCCCCCCCCTTGAAACTCTCCGCCTCCCCCCCAGCCCCACCGGCTTCGCAGAGCATGGGCACGGCGTCTCCCACGTGGGGGGGTGTCATGAGGGGAACGCCCCCCCCCGCGCAGATGGGGGCGGGATAAGCACGGGGTGGGGATAGTGATGCGGCAGCCCCCACATCTCCGCTGCTACCCTCCCAACGGCGCCCCACACATCCCCCCCCCCCCCCCC
>ML677382.1:5039593-5086249 GCA_007922305.1 Dermatemys mawii
CACCAGCTAATTCCTGCTCCTCCATCGCCCCACCACCCCTAGGCCCTTCACCCCCTGCAGTGCTCCTCCAGCCCATCCCCAGCATTGCCCCAACCCCTCCACAACCTACAATGCCCCTCCAGACCCCCACTCAGCCCCTGCATTGCCCCCGTCATCCAGTGAATTCCTACTCCTCCCAGACCCTCCACCCTCCGCATTGCTCCTCCAGCCCCCGTATTGCCCCAACCCCTCCAAGTGCACCCCCTGCATTGCTCCTCCAGCCCCCACCCCACCCCCCGAGCAAGCCCCTGCATTGCCACTCCAGGCCTCCTCCACCCCTGCAATGCTCCTGTGCCCCAATTAATTCTTGCCTCTCCGTTGCCCCTACCACCAGTTAATTCCTACCCCCTCCATCCCCTGCATTGCCCATACCCCACTTAATTCCTATGCATCCATTGCCTTACCACCCCAGCCCATGTCAATTCCTACCCCTCCATTGCCCCAAACCCTGCAGCTACCCCCACCAGTTAATCTCTACCCCTCCTTCCACCCGCAACCTCTGCAGTTACTCCCCCCAGTTAATTCTCGCCGCCTTCAGTTACCCCAACTCATTTTATTTCCTACCGCTTACTCCATGCCTCCTAAAAACCCCACTGTCACCTTATTTTCCACACACACAACTCAGTCCCTCAATCCAGCTTTCACCCTGCGTCCATTCACTTAATTTCTGTCCCATTCGTCTGATTTACACACTATTCCCTTTTGCATCAATACCCCTCCCCGTACAAACTTCATTTCCCCTCTCCAAATTCAACCAATTTTGTCCATGCATTGTCCAGCCTCTGCCCAAAATCCGAATGATTTCCCCAGACACCTTTCTGCCTTCCCCCAAATTCAATGCATGTCTCCCCTGCGCCCTAAAATATCGCAATTTTATTTCTTCACACACAGCCCACACCCAACATGCACACACTGCACTCCATTTCCTCCATACACAACTCTTTCCATCTCCCCCATGCACAGAAACCACTCACCCAGACACCGGCACACCCGCTCTTCCTTCCCCTAGCACTCGCTGCTAGCTCCATCCTCCCTCACACGGGGGGGGGGGGGGTGCAAACTCCCCCAACCCTCTTGTATTTTCGGGGGTGGAGGAAAGCAAAAGACTTGTGTTAGCACACCGATCCCCCACCCCCAATTCTCTCCCTCCCACCCCAATTGCTGACCCTAAGATCTGAGTCTGTAGAGCTCGACTCCCCTTTATTCTCTCGTTCACCCCCCAGATTATTTCAGAAAATTGAAAAACAAAAAATCAGCACATCCTTTCGATGCTTTAGGACATGGGGGTTTTGCCAGCCACACGATGGCATTATGTCGTTTGACTTGCCATGTTTGGCTCTGCTATCCGAGGAAAAAGCTGGATATTTCTGTCTTTAAAAAAAAAAAAGACACAGATCTCCCCCTTCCCAAATTCCTTGCTGCATGAAAGTTTACGCTGGTTAATGCTGCAAAAAGTGCGCTGAGGGCAGACGAGGGGGAGTTGGCTCTCCAGCAGCTGAGAGACACAGCAAGAGCGGCAGAAAACAGCATGCAGCATAATCGGTTTCAAATGTGCATGAACAACCTTTCCCATCCCCCCCTCGCCCCACCTTTTACATATTTGTTTAAGAAATGGATACAAGATTTGCTAGTTTACTTACCAAACGGCCGTCCAGGGCTTCCTGTTTGACCAGCGTCTGTGTGTGTGTGTGTTTTTTCCTTCTGTAGGTGGGGATTCTGCAGTGGTGCACAGACACACTGCAGCAGTTCCAAAGCTGGAGGATAGTAAAGTGTGTTACTTACTAGAGAGGCTCTATATTACCACTAGGCGAGGGCAGGAGCAAAGATACATTTTTCTTAAAGAGACAGGAGTCTCCTCAGCTCCTGCCCCCCCCTTCAAAAAATAGAGGAAACAGCTGGAGATTGGACTGGGAAAATGGCATAAAACAGAGGAGGTCAAGGTTAATATTAAGTTAGTAATCGAGTAAAAGTTTGAGCATGACTCAAGGAAAGCTGGAATTGCCCACTTTCAAAAGAATCTTTAAATAAGATGAGGAAGACTTTGTAGCACCTTAAAGACTAAGCAGTTTATTTCAGCATAAGCTTTCGTGGGCTATAGCCCACTTCATTGGATGCATAGAATGGAACAGAAGTAAGATGCATTTATACACACAGAAAGAAAAAAAAAGGTTGTACATTAGCATACCAATTCTAAGAGTCTGTTTAATTTGGATGGGCCATTATCAGCAGGAGAAAAAAGTACCTTTTGAAATGGATATCTGTGTCTGACAGGAGAAATAACAACTATTGAAGGTAAATTAACTAGGGAAATGCAATCAGTGTAATGAGCGAACCATTCGCAAGTTCTATTTAGTCCTTGGTTTATTGTGTCCAATTTGAAAATTAATTCCAGTTCCTCAGTTTCTCCTTGGAGTCTGTTTTGGAAGTTTTTCTGTTTCAGAACTGATACCATCAAGTCTTTAATGGAATGGCCAGGAAGATGGAAGTGTTCTCCTACTGGTTTTTGAATCTGTTTTTTGAAAAGAATCTTTGCTACTCTTCAGATAAACTTCATAAACTGCCATATATGCTGCCTGAATATTTTCCTTGCCATCTTTACTCATTAAACTACTGTGTATGGGTAAAGAACAGTGACAGTGCAATACAGCTCCAGGGAATAACAATTAACAATAATGTAGCTTTTTCCATATGAATGAATTGCCCTATGGATAGGGCCCTACCAAATTCACAGTCTATTTTGGTAAATTTCACAGTCATAGGACTTTAAAAATCTTAAATTTCACAGTTTCAGATATTTAAATCTGAAATAGCACAATGTTGTAACCGAGGGGGTCCTGACCCAAAAGCAGGTTGTGGGCGGTTGCAAGGCTATTGGAAGGAGATTGCAGTATTGCCACTCTTACTTCTGCGCTGCTGCTGATGGTGGTCCGGCCTTCAGAGCTGGGTAGCCAGAGAGTGGCGGCAGCTGGCTGGGAGCCCAGCTCTGAGGTAGCGCTGCCACCAGCAGCATAGAAGTAAGGGTTGCAATACTTCGATCCCCCTTCAATAGCTAGATTTCATGGTCTGTGACTTGTTTTTCACAGGCATGAATTTGGTAAGGCCCTACTTATGGACATAAGCAATTATAGATTTAATAATAAAAATAGTTACCGATGTAATATGTGTGTGATCTGCAATATGTTACAGTGTTTCTCAACCTTTTGATACCAGAGTCTCACTTGCTGCCTTCCTAAACTGCGTGAGGGAAATCTCTGGGACAAATAAGGAAGCTACCACAGACAAGCCCCAGTCCATGGATCGGTCTTTGAGAAACGTTGTGTTACATAACAGTAAAGAGAGAAAGACATTAAGAGGCATAGGGAGAAAAGTTTTGAGATGAAATCTGAAACATGATAGAGAGTCGATGACGCTGAAAGAGCGCCGAAGGCTGTTCCAGATGGTATGAGCTGCAGAGAATAGTCTGGCATCAAATGTGGTGACATTGTGGGGAGGCACACAGAGAAGGCATGGTGGTTAAATGTATAAAGGAATGTACAGGATATGTGAATATTCTCATTATAGAAAAGGCTCTGTAGTTGAAATGGTAATGAAGCCTTTACTCATTTTCAGTTGCTTATAACTGTCTCAAAATTCTAGTTTGGGGCTGAAATTGTCTATGATTTTTCTCAAACTAAATTTTTGTTTTGTTTTGTTTTTTTAAAGTTTGAGTAATATCTACCAGCCATTGTGAGCGGTGGAAAATATATACTCTTCATGTTTTTTAAAAATGAGACTTTTTACACCTGGGACATAAAAATAGCTGCTCTTAAAAGTCTCATTCTTGCAAACATGCACAACTGACCATTGAAATCAATGGGACAGCTCACGTGTAAAATTACTCACATGCAAAACTGTAGGATGAAGGTCAAAAACTTCTAATTTCACATGTGGCTAGATCCCAATGGGATGCTAAGATACTTCATTAATGGGGCATGTAATTATTTACAATGAATATATAGAGAGAAGTTTGAAACATTTAAAATAACTTTATATATTCAAAATTAATATAAAACATTTAGATATTTTAAAGTTACAGGCAATTAAAATCCACTTTTGGCGTGGACTATATTATATATATATATATATATATATATATACACATACACACACAATATAGAGCTCACCTGCTGCTCGGTGCAGTTTTGGACTGGTGAGGGTTTTAGCATACTCATAGAGTAATGCAGTGTAAAATTGATGGAATTATGCAAAATAATATCACCACATCTTGTACATTTATTTCATCCCTTTTTATTTTGTCTTTAAAAATAAAAGAAATCAACTGCAAATTCCTATGTTCAGAAAGAATTAAAATTCCAGCTTTGACCATGAAAAACTTGAGAAATGCAAAAGTCCAATCACGGTTATGAGTGTAAGGATGGTTTTGTGATTAAAGCAGTAGGCTGGGAATCAGATTATATTACAAGCTGAGACACAGACTTCCTGTGTGATCTTGATCAAGTCCCTCAGAACTGGATTTTCAAAGGCATCTCTCTCACATATAGGCAGCCCCACAGAAGAGCTTTAGTATTATGGAGGTCTTTTCTTGGATTTTTATTGTAGGACAAAACTGCATTTCCTGTGCATAAGATAGCTTCTGCAGTTACATTAATTGGGGAACAAAGTTACAGGGGTGACGAATACTAATTATTCAGGACATAGGCTGATTATAAGCAGAGCCCAAGAAGAAACTTTCCCTGAAAGGTATAGTGTTTCACAGTTATTATATATTATGGAGGTTTTGCTTCTTCCTTATAAGGATATGTCATAGGGCACCTTAAATTAGCTAAGCTTGATCTGTTCTAGTTTGGCAAGTTCCATATTATGCAATGCATCCTTTGGGTGATACAGTAAATAGAGATCTTTTATAGCTATCTCTGTTCAGTTGGAGGATAGTAGGGATGTATTATACCAGAAAAAATAATTGTTTAGGTTTGTGTGGGAAATGCAACAGTTTGATACAGAATAAAAGGAACTGGTAATAGATTCTTCCAGACAGAAATGTTCTTCTTTGAGTTCAGACTCAGAGTTCAAAAACCTTTACAAGTAAAACAAATCAAAACCATTGTAGACTGAGATAGCAGTACATCATCACGGAGTCCAGTAATAACATAGTCAGAAATAAATACAGCTGTAAGACTTCCTTGGGAGTTAACTCCCATTTCTCCTCTTCCCTCACCCCCCACCCCCTCCGCCCCATCCGTGACATTCTTTCCTGGCACATTTTCTGTATTCAGCAAAATGTACTTTAAAAAAATTCAAGAGACAATTACAGTATTCACCTTTCTTAAGAATAATCTACCACTTTATGTGGGGCTGAACCCTTTACACAGTACAAGGCCATGTGTCTAATCAGTGGATGTAGCCGAGCTATTTATTAGAAACTTGGCCAGGTCACGTACATTTGGTTCTTTGCTTTGTGCCAATCCAGCCTGGAGAGTGCTCTAGGTAAGGAGGAGGGAGTGGCGTGGATCTCATGTTCAGTTCTTCATTCCCCATGGAGAGATAATCAGAGCATTACTCAGAGATTCATCACAATAAAAAAAAAAATTAGCACTTTAATGACCTACGTGGATTTTTGTAAGGAGTTACTTTAGCAAAGAGCCAGATAATTCCTTACACAGCTGTGGTTTAGGAGGCAGGTCAGGGGACATTCTTGCAGAATTACTCTAGTAGAATTAAAAAGAAATTACTATCAGGTTTCTTGGGTGCCTTTTTTTCCAGTCAAGGGCATTGTGTCCTCCATCCATCTCTTCTGTTTTCTGGTTTCGTTTGAAGTCATTGCAGCTTTGACAGTTGTATGGCAAATTGCCAAATGGTGCTGTGTGTTCTCTCTGCACAAATGACCTCAACAGCTCCCCAATCATGATCCTACCCCTGACGTCATTACTAATGGGCAAATAAAGGCAGCCATCATCTGGGGGATGTAAGAGGTGTCTCTCAGGTGAACACTGAGCTTCTACAAACCCTGCATGTTCTTTTAGCCAAATGAGAATTACGTTTCTTGAATGCGGAGTATGGGACACCCAAGCACCAGCAATAGCTGTAGCTGAGAAGTATACAACCACTATTCTCCAGGGTTAGATCTTGCCAGAGTGATCCATGCTTTTGTCACCTTGAGACCAGATTGCTGTACATGTGCCATGGATGGGCTACATGTGGAAGCCATTCAGAAATCACAACTAGTGTTGTATTTGGTAGATCACTTATTAAATGAAGTTTCACACTGAGAATGTATTACATATTGCACTTGTTTCCAATGGGCTTCAAGGTGGAGTTCATGGTATTGGGTTTAATTTATAAACTCTAAAGGATTAGGGACTTGGTTACTTGAGGGATTGCCTCTCTCCCCATCATACATTGCCACAGCTGAGATCTATGGCATCTCCTTTATCTGGAGTTCCCTTAGTTTACAAGAAAGATTGCGGCTAGCAGGATCTTTCTGGTGAAGGCCCTTTGACTCTGGAATTTGATGCTCAAGCTCTTCCTTTCCCTGCTCCTGCAGAGCCCAGGTTTTTTTCTGGGCTTCTGGAGAGACGTAGGAGTGGTAAAGATAAATACACTAAGGATTGTGAGGTACTTAGATACTACAGTAATGGGGTGTGGGTAAGTACCATAGAGAGCGGATTTACTTTTTCCCAAATCTTAAGTGTTTCCTGATCTTAAGTGTTTCCTGTCAAACTTTAATATAACAGGCCAGTAATGAACAAATCATTACTTTTGCATTTCCTCCGAACCACAGCCTCTTCCTATGGATAAAGAGGACAGGAAGGATGCCCCCTTGCTTCCACTGTACTCTGTCAATTGTATTTTATAAATTTGAAACAGCTATTCTGTATTCTCTTCAAGCAACAATATAGCATGCTGCCTCTATAGTGCTTCCAATGTCTCCTGTCTTAATTAGGATCTGATTTATACTGGTGTAAATGAGGAACAATCCTTCTGAAGTCAAAAAGAGTTACACTGCTTGTAACATCAATATGAGCAGAATCAGAAACAGACCCACAGGCACTAAAATACCAAGACTGGGGGGCGGAAATCAAGCCTGTACCTTTCTCAAATCAGTACCACTAGTTCACAGCACTGGCCCGAAGAATAGTAACTCAGACAATGTAAGAAAAACATAGTTCTCATTTACTCTTTGTCCCTTCAGGGCAGGACAGAACATCCAGTTGTTCTAATAACGTGAGCAAAATAGTACTTATTTTTGGCAAAAAAAATCATTTTTAAAGTACATTTTTTAAAAGCAACTCTAATCCAGGGTTCAGATTATTCAATAAAATGTATTAGGAGCACAATACTTCTTTTTGCGTCCAGAAATCCATGTTGATGAACACAGCACTTGTAAACTCAGTCAAAAGTTCATATCAGTTCAACAGTCAACCATTTAGTAGTTATCTATGGAAAGAGAGCTATGATTCTGAATAAAGGCAACACCCATAATTACTGTGTGCCATATCTAATGCTGCACCTGGGGAGCAGGGTGCCCGTGGGAAGTCTATCACACCTGCATTTGCATGTGGGCTGAGGGAGAAGAGCACAAAAGTACTGGTGCAAAAAGTCAGGATCAGGGCAGTGGAATGTATGCTGATTAAGTGGCTCTGTGAGGAGGTTCATACTAGCATGCTTGTATTGGAGTTTGCTGTAAATTAATCCTGCCTTCTGTAGAAACTCAACATAAGAGACAGCTGAAATCACCATCTGCCTTCTAGAGCGGTAAGTCTCCCCTCTAGTGCAGTCAGGTTTGCTAACTCTGGATTAGGGCTGTCCAGCGATTAAAAAAAAGAATCGTGATTAATCATGTGATTAAAAAAATTAATTGTGATTAACTGCACTCTTAACGAATAATAGAATACCATTTATTTAAATATTTGTGGATGTTTTCTCCATTTTCAAATACATTGATTTCAATTACAGCACAGAATATAAAGTGTACAGTGCTCACTTTATATTTATTTTTAATACAAATATTTTCACAGTACAAACCAAAAGAACTAGTAGTTTTTAATTCACCTAATACAAGTACTGTAGTGCAATCTCTTTATCATGAAAGTTGAACTTACAAATGTAGAATTATGTACAAAAAAAAACCTGCATCCAAAAATAAAACAATGTAAAACTTTAGAGCCTACAAGTCCACTCAGTCCTACTTCAGCCAATTGCTCAGACAAACAAGTTTGGTTACAATGTGCAGGAGATAATTCTGCCTGCTTCTTATTTACAATGTCACCTGAAAATGAGAACAGGAATTCAGGTGGCACTGTTGTAGCTGGCGTCACAAGATATTTATGTGCCAGATGCACTAAAGATTCATATGCTCCTTCATGCTTCAACCACCATTCCAGAGGACATGCATCCATGCTGATGACGGGTTTTGCTTGATAATGATCCTAAGCAGAGCGTACCAACATATGTTCATTTTCATCATTTGAGTCAGATGCCACCAGCAGAAGGTTGATTTTTTATTTTTTTTTGGTGGTGGTTTGATTTCTGTAGTTTCCTGTAGCGGGGTGGTCCCCCGCTCCAGACCTCACAGGATTAAAGTCAGACCTGGGAGAGGGCTGAGGGCTGGGAGAAAAGCCCACCCTGATTGGGGAAGCAGCCACAGGTGGGCCACACCCCAATCAGGGCGCAGCTGGGCCCTATAAAAGGATGTGAGCCAGAAGCTCAGGCAGTCTCTGTCTGACTGTAGAGAGGGAAGGACCTGGCTGCTGGGGAACTGAGCAAGATACCTGAGTAGAGCAGTGCTGGGGGACGGCAAAAGGAGCTGGGGAGCTCCTGCCTGGAAACCTCCCAGGCTGCAGGACCTTGTGCGGGACTTAAACAGGTTTAGGAGCTGCGAAGGTGCAGCCCGGGGCAAGGGAAAGGCAGCAGGTCCAAAAAAACCCTTGCCGATGATGACTGGCTCTTGTACTGTAGTCTGACTCAGGGAGCAGGGTCTCGTTGCTGACTGGCAATAGCTGTAGACTGAGGTGAGGTGCGGATATAGGATTGGGAGTCCCTGGGGCGGGGAGACCCTGAGAGTGAGGGGATACTGCTGGGGCAGAACCCCCTGTTAGAGGGACACTGGAGTCCGGGAGGGACACGGGGCCCAGCAGCAACTGGGACACCGTCAGAAGGTGCTCTGGAGCTGGTAAAAAGAAATAATTCCCAGACGGCCAGCAGGAGGGGTCACAGTGATGAGTCATCATGTTGCTACATTTCTGCATTGGAGTGTTGCTCTTTTAAGACTTCTGAAAGCATGCTCCACACCTCATCCCTCTCAGATTTTGGAAGGCACGTCAGATTCTTAAACCTTAGGTTGAGTGCTGTAGCTATTTTTAGAAATCTCACATTGGTACCTGCTTTGCATTTTGTCAAATCTGCTGTGAAAGTGTTCTTAAGATGAACATGTGCTGGGTCATCATCCGAGACTGCTATAACATGAAATCTATGGCAGAATGCAGGTAAAATAGAACAGAAGACATACAGTTCTCCTTTGAGAAGTTCAGTCACAAATTTAATTAATGCACTATTTTTTTAACAAGCATCATCAGCATGGAAGCATGTCCTCTGGGAATGGTGGCTAAAGAATGAAGGGGCATAGGAATGTTTAGCATATATCTGGCCTGTAAATATCTTGCAATGCCGGCTACAAAAGTGCCATGTAAACGCCAGTTCTCACTTTTAGGTGACATTGTAAATAAGAAGCAGTCAGCAGTTATTTCCCGTAACCTTGTTTGTTTTAGCAATTGGCTGAACAAGAAGTAGGACTGAGTGGACTTGTAGGGTTTAAAGTTTTACATTGTTTTGTTTTTGAATGCAGTTATGTAACAAAAAATCTACTTTTGTAAGTTACACTTTCACAATAAAGAGATTGAACTATGTATGAGGTGAATTGAAAAATACTATATCTTTTGTTTATAATTTTTACAGTGCAAATACTTGTAATAAAAATAATAATATAAAGTGAGCACTTTGTATTCTGTGTTGTAATTGAAATCAACATATTTGAAAATGTAGAAAAACATCCAAAAATATTTAATGCATTTCAATTGGTATTCTATTGTTTAACAGTGATGAATCACGATTAATTTTTTAAATTGTGATTAATTTTTTTGAGTTAATCACATGAGTTAACTGTGACTAATCAACAGCCCTACTCTGGATACATCAGGGACCTGGACGTTACACCTCACTGCACAAACTTTGCCAAGCTTAGAGCATAAATTTAAGCATAAGGCCGTCTGGGTAAGCTAATTCTTATTATCTTTGTATCACTTGAAGGTAACATACAGAGATAAAATCCACACTGACATCTATTGGTTTTCTGTCACTGATGAGAATGAGTACATGCAAATGATTTTAAAAACAGATGTATTGCCTAAAATGTTATTTTCATAGTGAAGAAAAGTTTTGCTTCTTTTTTTCTCAGTCAGACAACGTATAACAGTGGTTTGCTCCAAAGATCAGTAATGTTTGACTTAAATTTCTACACACATAACTCAAATCCTACTCCTAGAGTCCATTTGAAGCAAGTAAAATTCAAGCCTATATTTTAGCGTGATTTCCAACGAGAAGAGTAAACCATTTTAGAAATATTAAATCCTTTATTCTTCAGAGGCTAACAAACTGATAATGTACCATAGAAAGAGCTGCAGTTTCCTTTACAAAATCTACTAATCACAACCTAAGATCTTTGGCTCATCACAATTTCAAGGGCCCTATATCTCCAAACAGACTTTGGGTGGGTTTAATTGAGTACGTGCCCAGTGACTGTCAGTGTCAAGGGTGAGTTCCTTCTCAGCTAGTTAGAGTTCAAACCTATACCGCCCAAGACAGATTTGACATTAAATTCTATGAGGTGCAGGATGAGACCAACAGGTCTCAGGCTTATTAGGAGTCGAGCGCTCTGGTTGCCTCACAGCAAGCACTTGAGCATGTGCTCTGTTTAATATTGCTCCTGATGTCAGGGATCACTGAGCACGTACTCAGATAACCATCCAAAGTCATTTGCAAGAAGTCAACGGGAGCACGCACATACCTGCACTTAACTATTTTGCTGAATTAGAGCCAGAGTGTCCAGCATTTTGCAGGATCAAGCCTACAGTGAATAAATTTTCAGTGATGCTGGTATCTCCTTAAGTGATGTCTTCATTTTGTTCTCAGGCAGTAGAAAGAGGAGGGTAATGTGGCCACAAACAGGCGATTTAAGGGGCTGGGAGAGGGAAATTCCAATGGAGCAGATAGATGGTTAGGATGTACGTATGCCTGCAGAGAGGGAGTTAAAATGCTTTGCTCGGCTTTGTCCAACAAGTTCAGGAAATTTTTCAAAATGTGTTTTAACCATGCTCAGACTTAGTCCTTTCCCTCATTTGGGAACAGAACAGTGATCCTAATCCAGCTCCAAAGATGCCGTTACTTAAATGAGCTGCACAGCTCCCATATGAAGGAGATACACAAATCCAGCCACCAGACATAACTGATGCAGCCATTTAACTAAGTAGAATACATAAGACATGGGGGGGTGGCAGGACAAATTAAACACCTTCCATAACAATAATGACAATATTAAACTGAATAATTTGTATGCTACAAAACACATCTGACAAAAGTTTTTTTAAAAATATAATTTCTGTGTAGTGGGGGAGGTGGCAAAACATGGACAGTGACACAAACACTGATTTTTGTAGAAATGTCCAGAATTTCCTGATGTTTATCTAAAGAAGGGAGGTGAAGAGAGAGTAAATATTGGCATAGTTCCATTGATTTCAAGGGAACCACCCTGACTGACCACCGCTGAGCATCTGGCCCATTATTGTTTTGCAACCTATCTAGAAAGATGTTAATGTCCTAGATTAAAATAGAAAACATGCATATATTTCCTGTTGATTTGATCAGTGATAAAAGTCGAGCTAAGGGTGACCAGACTGCAAGTGTGAAAAATTGGAACGGGGGTGAGGGTAATAGGAGCCTACATAAGAAAAAGACCCAAAAATCAGGACCGTCCCTATAAAATCAGGACATCTGGTCACCCTAAGCTAGTGGATACTTAGCAGGTTTCATAAGAAGCCTGTCTTTGATAATCTCTGAGAAGGGAATCTTGGTCCCACTAAAGTCAATAGCAAAACTTTCATTCATTTCACCCTGGTCAGGACTTCACCCCCATTTTCCACACACAAAAATGGACTTTCATGAACATATGCAATATGTCACATACATTCATGAGTATTGCGTATAGATATGTTTATACACACACCATTTTTTGTTTGCTTGTTTACTTTACAGAGATTCTTTGCTCATGAATGCTTGTTTCCCAAGAGGTGATGACCCTATATGTCTCAGTAGGAAAGTGAATTTTATTGTGACTTTGTTGCATGTATCCACAGGATTATCAATCAGCCAGTTAGAACTTGTCCATTTGTGTACCCTTGTTCAAATTGGTTCTCCTTCCTTCTACACTTGCACTTATCACCACTGAAACATTTAAGCCTGGATTCATGGTTCCTTAAGCATGCGCCTAACTTAAAGGACATGAATAGTCCCAATGGCATTTCAGTACCTTGCTGAACAGGGACCTGGGTTTAGATCCCGATGCCAAAAGTGTGAAGTAGGGTGACACCAAATGGTACTGTACAAGACTGCAGTTTATGCTGCCACTCCTTAGAACAGAAATTAGATAGTGTAGTGAAGAGACTTTAAGGCTTTGGGAGCTACACAAATACAACTAGGAATGTACAGCGGGACACAAATGTGAAGTGACATAAGAAACAGGCAGTGGGTTTTCAGTGGGGATGGGAAAATTGGAGCAAAAGTTTGGATTTTTACAGATGGTCCCTTAGCTATAATGAGCTAACCCAGAACCTCAGATCCAAACACCTTCCTGAACTTTCAGAAAGACCAGTTCTGATTCCAGATCCAGACTTTGCAGCTCAACTCCATCGTTGCATTTTAGGGGCTTTCAACACTTCTGGTGTAAGGAAAGGTCACTCTGACGTAAATGGGAAATTCTGGTTGGTTTCCTCCCCCTTGACAACAACAGAATAGTGTAAAGGAGCCAGGATGTGGGCCAGCAAAGAGGCTTTTTGTTCATTGGGAATTTTTGAATGTCTGACTGATACTCTTATCTAGAACTGGTTTTTCCAGCCACACTTGATGTCTGAAGAAGCATTGCTGCTGCTCACAACAAACTACATTTCTGGGTAGAAAAACTGCTTAGTCTCTCTCAGCTGAACTACATTCTGTACCAAGTTACGAGGTTCAAAGAGATTGGCCAGGTGTCCTGGAACGCGATCTTGGGCTGTGTGCCGTAGAATAATATTGCTATGGGGAGGGGAATTCACCCCTGTACTGCAAAGATGGTGCAAAGTGACCAGAAAGGAACTGCATTCCCACCCCCTCACCCTCCTGTCCCTAGTAAATTCTTTGTGTAACAGGGCCCCTGATCCCATCAGGCACACAGCCAGGTCTAGTGGTTCTACTCCATCTCTGCAGAGGTGCAGTGACCATTCTAAGGGAGGGGAGGGCAGGCTGAAGAAGGGAGAGGCAGACGGAGAGACAGGAGTAGGCCTTGTGTCCTAGTAATTCTGTACCCCTGCAGTGTCCCATTAGGGTGACCAGATAGCAAGTGTGAAAAATCTGGACAGGGGGTGGAGGGTAATAGGAGCATATATAAGAGAAAGACCCCAAAATCAGAACTGTCCCTATAAAATTGGGACATCTGGTCACCCTATGTCCCATTGGAGCCACTGGGACATGGACACAAGTTGGGCAACTCTCAAGGCTGCCCTCACCTGCTCAGCTTTCCCCAATAGCCCTCTTTTTCCCTAGGGGAACTGCCCTTTTTTCCCTCTCCAGCACAGCGGTGAATCTACTTCATGGTCTGCTGCCTATGGACATGATTCTCCTTTCACTTTCACCGGTGCAACTCTTAACTTTTTAATAGAGCGACTTCTGATTTACACTCATGTGAATGGAGAATCAGAACCTATGTAGCCAAAGGTGGCAGCTGTGATTACTCCTATTTCAGCACATGGACACTTCACCTATGATTTTGTTATCAGTGATTCAAAACATGCTAGCAAAAGTATTTCCGTGCTATGCTACCAGCTGCCTAGCAACAAATCCAGCAGCCACAGATAGGATGCCCACTCTCAAATTTCCAGTGGTACTGGAATGATAGTTTTGAACTGAAAAACTGGAATAGATGTGGGAAACTTGGATTCTATTTCTACCTCTGCCACAGACTTTCTATATGACCACAGGCAAGTCATTTAGCTAAAACTTGTCCAGTGACTTGGGTGCATTTTCTGAGACACCTATGTGCTAATGATAAGAGGTACTGAGTACCTGATGCTTGCACTGATTTTATATAAAGAAAAACTTTCAAGTCATAATGCAGTACCTGATACTCTTTTCTGACACTTGTGCTCTTGTGTCCCATTATCCTGTACTAGATTTGGATGTTATGCTTTATTTGTTATTGATTTTTCTGAACATTTGTGATGCCTCAGTTTTCTTTAAAAGCTCCCTGGCAGTCAATCTTAAAACCTGTATTCTCATAGCTGTTTTCCTTTATATGTAGCTTTCATTTGTGTCAGTAAAAGAGGTTCTGTTGACACAGGACTGAAAAGTTACTGTACGTGCCATGATGTGTCAGAGCAAATAGCTTGAAATTGATGTCTTGATCTCTAACAAGTCTTTGCTAATACGTTAACCAGTCTTGCCAAGATCTAGTAATTTCCCTATAACCATTTGCTACATTCTACAGTTAAGATACCAAGAAAGGTCATCTTTATTAATGACCTGGATGTACGAATAGAGAGCATACTGATCAAATTTGCAGATGACAAAGCTGGGGAAGTTGCCAACACTTTGGAGGAAAGAGCTAAAATTCAGAGAGATCTTGATAATTTTGGAGAACTGGACTATAGTCAATAAAATGAAATTCATCAAAGACAAATGTAAGTTGCTACACTTAGAGAAGAAAAACCAAATGCACAAATACAAAATGGCTTGGCAGCAGTACTGCTGAGAAAGATCTGGGAGTTGTGGTGGATTACAGCCTCAACAGGAGTCAGATATGTGATGCTGAAGTAAAGAAGCAAATGTAATTTTAGATTGCATTAACAGAGGCATAGCATGTAAGTCATGGGGGATGACATTACTGCTCTATTCAGCACTGGTTAGGCTTCACCGGGAGTACTGTGTCCTGTTTTGGTCACCAATGTGTGGAAAGGATGTGGAGAGAACTGGAAAGGATCCAGAGACAAGTGACAAAGACAGTCAAAGAGATAGAACACAAGCCCTATGAGCAAAGGAACTGGGTATGTTTTGATTGGAAAGAGGAGATTAACGGGGGGACATGATAGCGGTCTTCAAATACTTGAAAGGTTTTCATAAAAAAGATGAATAAATGTTGTTCTCTCTTGCCACAGAGAACAGAACAAGAGGCAATGGATTCAACTCCAGCATAGCAATTTTAGATTAAATCTTAGGAAAAACGTCCTAACTGTAAGAACCGTAGGGCAATGGAACAGCCTGCCTACGGAGATTGTGGAAACTCTTTCACTGTAGCTTTTCAAAAGGGGCTGGAGACATCTGTTTTGGATAGTTCAGACACAACAAATCCTGCATCTTAGTAGCGGGTTAGACTAAATGACTCTTGCCGTCCCTTCTAACCCTATGATTCTAAGTTAACAGCTGGAAAATGGAAGAGCCAGTAGCATGTGACCAGTCAGCTGTTTGCAGTTCACCAGCAAATGCTTAATGGACCACAGTTTAGAAACCTCTGGTTCATAGATAAGGTTTCAATATTTAAATATTAGTGATAGCTTTATGAAGGGTCTCTTTAAAATGAACAGCTAGAGATGGACCTGTATCAACTAAGTTCATGATCTTACATAAAAACCTTCATCACACTTGGCAAGCCTCTTCCCATTTCCTGGTTTCTCCAGCCAATTTTTAAAATGCACAAAATGCTTGCAAACTTGATAAGTTGCCCACAATGCACAGCAAAATCCAGGAAAACAAATACCAAGAGTGGGCCAAATGCTGCTCTCAGATACACAATATCCTATTATTATTCCAATGCAAGATCCACACATGACTCTGATGTCAGAATTTAGCCAAAATGTTCCCAAGCAAAAAACTATGTAGTGTCACTTTGTTCCCTTGACTTGCCATGAAAATCTCTGATACATGGGATGTAAATGAGAGTCAAACAAATGACTTCTATGTCACCCATATAAGTAACATTATGCTATCCACCGCAAATTTAATAAATAAGACATGACAGTCATCTCAGTCTATTTATTTCAGGTATTTCTGAAACACCTATTTCTTGGTATCTTAACTCTAGGTTTTATATATTTATAAGTCTCATACCAGTAGATGCCATTAATGTATGTTGTTGTCTATTGCTTATCTACTTTGCTTGGGACAGAGCTCTTTTCTCCTACTCTGTACTAAACACGTTGTCAACACTTAATGAATTATGAGGATCTGACCAGTTTTCAAGCGTTAACATTTTCTAGCTGACATTTTGCCATTAAGTATGGTAAAAAGGCTGGAAATTAAACTTCGTATTGAAATTTAACTAAACTGTTCCATGGAGTATACTAGAACAGCCAAAACTGCCCATGTCATGGGAGAATTTGAGTAAGGATACATTTTTTTCTCTGTTAAAAATGCCATGAGACAACTCCTAAAGCACCTGCTCAGTTACAACTCTCATTCGTGTCAAGTAAAAAAAGAATTAAATTGAGTAAGGAGATCAGCATTTTTGCACCTTCACAGTGTACATTGCAAGTTTCATAAGTACGACTGGCTGGAGCATTATAAACAGTAACATTTCTTTGAAAATAAATGTTTCTCTTTACCTGTTTCTTGTTATTAACCCACCGTTTCTTTGGTTTCTTTTCCCCATATCTGTGTCCCCCTTTTTCTTGTTCTACTGCTACTCTCTCCTTAGGTTATCCCCGTTTTTTGTAAAGAGTTCCCTTTTAATCAGCTAAATCCTGCTGGCATGAGCTGTCAATAGAATTCACTTCACTAGGCTCTAGCTTTATGTTGTATTGCCGTGGCAACAAGATTTAGCAGCAAGTCACCAGCCTTGAACTTCTCAGAGTCTGTAACAATGTGCACCCAGCATGAATTACTCTCCAGCACATCGGGTTGCCACGACAACTACTAACAATAAAACTCATCTCTCTGCCTTAAATTCAGTAACTTTTACTGTTAGTTTCCTAGATGATCTGAGTCTGTATTATGTGAATCCCAGGCTTGTATTTTTTTTAAAGGATACTAGTCTCAGATAATTAAATAATCAAAGAAATGGGAAGGAGCTAGATGGGTAATCTGGGTCACTAATTCAATGGCTTGTAGAGTAAAGCAGTGCAGAGCATAACAATGGGAGTTCCAGTGCTGCAGATGCTGAAGAAGAAGGCAAACAAACAAAAGCCTAAGTGTCTGTGTGTACAATATATAGTACAGAGTTTAATCTGATAACACAGTGTGTTCATGCAACCTAATCTGCATTCCCAAGAGCCTTTGAAATTTTGGGCTCCATTCTGCAGGATGCTGAGCATTTTTTGAGAGTGCTTCATCTCTCAGAAGATCAGACCCTTTGTGGCTATTCTCTGATTTCTCCTCTGCCCTCCTCTGGACACAGAAAGCTTTATCTTGTGGAAATATATCATTTGAACAGATCAATCGCTATTGTGAGTGCCCTGTGAAGGACAACAAAAGAGGCAATTTATGGCTGTGTGTGACAGTCTGTCCCACTATGTTCACCCCTTTTATAGGACTATGATAACTCTTGTACAAAGTAAGCATTTGAAAAACTCATAATTCACTGATCATTATTGTCCTGGTAAACTATGTGTGAAAACATTGCATGTAAAGTTATAAAATTCTACTGTATGATATTACAGAGACATATTCCAATTTTAGAAAAGCAGCCACAAACCAGTTCCTCAGAGACAAAAGGCAAATGAAATCAAATGGACCATCACCTGGTTAGTGGCCATTCTTTGGCAGGAAAATGGGTGTGAGCGCGAAATTGACATCTTGGCAAAGAAACAGCTGGAGGTTCCCATCCCCACAGACTTTGTCTTCTCAATCCCAGCTGACGATGATTCTCAAAGAAGAGGAAAAAATATCATATGTCCCAAGTCATTCCTTTTTTTCTCTCTACTCAAGGCATCCATAATATGTGAAGAACAAAGGATATAGCTTTGGACAGGGAGGGATCCTGGATGAAAGGAATTCAGCCAGTAAGACTGCAACAACATGTGGTGAGAGAGACCTTTGCTTTGAATTCACTTAGGGCATGTCTACACTTGCCATTTAAGGTGAAAAAAGTCCCTTTTTTGCACAAAAACCATGGGAGTGTCTACACTTACCAATGACTTTTTTTGCGGAGAAACTCAGAAGTTTCACCACAAAAAAATAAAAAAATAAAACCCACCTCAATGAGAGGCGTACAGCTCTTACTGGTTTTGCGTTGATGTGCAAGTGAAGACATGTTCTTCCTGTTTACACAGCTTTTAGCCTCCAGAGGATATCCCACAGTGCTTAGGTGACCACTCTAGCCAGCTGCTCTGCTGCTCTGATGTCAGGTAAACAGACATCCACCCCCCTCCCTGTAAAGCCCTGGGAACTTTGAAACTCTCCTTCCTGTTTTCTTGGGAAGTGCTCACTTATCATCTGGCCAGTTGACAATGCTGGCTACACAGAGCAAGCGATCCTCTGCTTGAAGCAATGCTGAGTTACAGGAGTTGTGTTTGGGGAGAGGAGGCTGTGCAGAGACCCAGGATGCCCCCTTCTCACAAGGCCCATCATCAAACTGGAGAGAGCTGCACTGTGGGATAGCTGACCTCAGTGCATTGCTCTCATCAGCGATGGAAGTGCTGCTAATGTAAACACACTCTGATGCCTGAGGAATTAAGGGAGTTCACAAACCAGTACTTTTCTTTCAACAGTGAAACAAGAACTTGTCAAGTATAGATATACCCTTAGTTTAAGTTAGGTATTAGTTGCGTAATAGCTTTTTATTTTCTTGTAACCAATTCTGACTCTGATCCCTCATTATTTGTAGTCACAATGCTTTTGTTCCCTGCCTGGAAGAACATAATGTTTAAAGAAAGCAAGTTTCTGGTGCTAACAGTTGGCTTGCTGTGACTGTTCTGCAATAATGACTTAAAATTCCGAGTCTGAAAATGCCCCGGAGAGGATGAAGACAGAAAGATGAAATTTGGCCCTTCATATGTGGATTTAGCCAAGCAACAATATCCTTGGCCTCAGCTATGGTTGCTTTGTGCTGCACAAGCGATGCAAGGCAGCTACGTAACACTGAATTAACTAGCAGGTGGAGGATTGCTGCAGTGTTGAGTCATTCCCAGGTGGCATAAAACACCGTAGCACCTCCTATGCCACTCCCCTCTGTGCCCCCTGTGTAGGAGAAATGTCGAGGTAAAAAGGGGTGTGGCTAGTCATCTACCATTAACTGCTGGGCTGGCTCCTTGGGCAATGGATATAAATTAGAGCAGCTCTAAAGTTGCTCAAACTTATGTTGGGACAGGCACAGTCCTTAAAATCATGGATATAAAGCCACCTTAGCCTCCAGCCCCAAGCTATCCTAGATATTGCTTTGACACAATTCAGAACTGAAGCCAAGATGTTTCAAGAAGTTCATTCATTGTTTAGATGAGCAGCTTTATGATTTGCAACATAGGCATTTTAGCAAGTAATGCTTTATGGATACTAAAGTACTGTAGGGTATCTTTGGTAATGGAGTGTACATTACACTTGTACTACATTAGAAATTGGGAGGGATTCCCATAAATTTGTATCTTCTGTCCATTATATGGACTGCCTGTAGTTTCATTCATTCTGCCATGATAAAGTACTCAACCTTTTACTGCCTTTCACAATAAATACCCAATGCAATCTCCGTGCCACTCTAATTTTTCCATAACAATGGCCATATCTCTTCAAAGCAGCATAATTCACAACCTAAGAGTCAAACAATGGAAATGTTTGTTTAAAAATAAAAAGCCAGATGTAAAACAGGATATGGCACATTTCAAGTGCCGCTTGTAGATGCAAACAGGAACAGGAAAGAAGCAGCAGTTTTTCCTTTTCTCTGAGTCAAGCTCTCAGCTTCCCACATCAGGGGACACTGCTAACAAGAGGATAATTAATGAAGATTTGTAAGAAAGCATATTCATGCAGACAAACACTACACACAAGTGGAAGTCTATCGGTTTACACTGTTTTTAATTCGTACTAGGGCTGTTGGTTAATCACAGTTAACTCACATGACTAACTCAAAAAATGAATCATGATTAAAAAAATTAATCGTGATTAATCACAGTTTTAATTACACTGCTAAGCAATTCAAATGTATTAGATATTTTGATGTTTTTCTAGATTTGCATATGTATTGTATTCTGTGTTGTATTTGAAATCAAAGTGTGTATTTTTTATTACAAATATTTGCACTGTAAAAATGATAAACAAAACAGATAGTATTTTTCAATCACCTCATACAACTACTGTAGTGCAATCACTTTATCATGAGTGCAATTTAAAAACTTAGATTTTTTTGTTACACAACTGTTCTCAAAAACCAAACAATGTAAAACTTCAGAGTTTACAAGTCCACTCAGTCCTACTTCTTATTCAGCCAGTCACTAAGACAAACAAGTTTGTGTACATTTACAGGAGATAATGCTGCCCTCGTCTTATTTACAATGTTATCAGAAAGTGGGAACAGGCATTTGCATGGCACTTTTGTAGCTGGCATTGCAAAGTATTTACGTGCCAGATATGCTAAACATTTGTATGCCCCTTCTTGCTTCAGTCACCATTCCAGATGACATGCTTGTTAAAAAAATAATGTGTTAATTAAATTTGTGACTGAACTCCTTGGGGAAGAATTGTGTGACCCCTGCTCTGTTTACCCACATTCTGCCGTATATTTCACGTGATAGTAGTCTCGGATGATGATTCAGCACTTTGTTCATTTTAAGAACACTTTTGCTGCAGATTTCACAGAATGCAAAGAAGGTACCAATGTGAGATTTCTAAGTGCCTTCCAAAATCTGAGAGGGATGAGATGTGGAGCATGCTTTCAGAAGTCTTAAAAGAGCACCACTCTGATGTGGAAATTACAGAACCTGAACCACCAAAAAAAGAAAAATCAACCTTTTGTTGGTGGCTTTTCTGACTCAGATGATGAAAATTAACATGTTGGGCTGCACTGCTTTGGATTGTTATCCAGCAGAACCCGTCATCAGCATGGACGCATGTCCCCTGGAATGGTGGTTGAAGCATGAAGGGACATATGAATCTTTAGTCCATCTGACACGTAAATATCTTGTGATACCGGTTACAACAGTGCCATGCAAACATCTGTTCTCACTTTCAGGTGACATTGTAAATAAGAAGAGGGTAGCATTATCTTCTGCAAATGTACATAAACTTGATTGTCTGAGCAATTGGCTGAACAAGAAGTAGGATTGTGTAGACTTACAGGGTCTAAAATTTTACGTTGTTTTCTTTTTGAATGCAGTCTTTTTGTATATAATTCTACATTTGTAAGTTTAAATTTCATGATAAAGAGATTGCACTACAGTACTTGTATCAGGTAAATTGAAAAATACTAGTTCTTTTGTTTTTTTACAGTGTAAATACTTGTAATCAAAAATAAATATAAAGTGAGCACTGTACACTTTGTATTCTGTGTTGTAAATGAAATCAATATATTTGAAAATGTAGAAGAAAGCCAAGAATATTTAAATAAATGGTATTCTATTATTGGTTAACAGTGCGATTACATTTTTTAAATTGCTTGACAGCTCTAATTTGTACATTATATGGAGCTTACTGGTTTTCTAAAATCATTTCTCAACCTAGGAAGAGAGTTACAGATGGGATTAGTCTTTATAGTTTTCAAATATGATAATAATCAGTGGGGGAACTTTTAATTTTTACACTACTTTACAATTATTATTGATTAATTATTTATACTACAGTAGAACCAAGAGGACCCAAGTGAGAATAGGACCCATTTGTGCAAGCCACTGTACACATACATAGTTAGAGACATTCCTTGGCTAGATGAGGTTACAAATTTATACAGGCAAGATACACAAAGGGTGGGAGAGGAAACAGCGGTAAAGAGAGGCAAATGGAGTTACCTAGAGTCAGAGAGCATGTCAGCCTCAGAGTTAGGTTTAGACCCCAGTTCCCTTGACTCCCAGTCCAGAGCTCCATCCACTACCCACACTATTATTATTATTTAACCCTCATAGAGTCTCCGTGAATCCAACCATAAAGTATTCCTGTCCGTATTTGATGATGAGGTTACTGGGAATCATTGTCAGAATCGGGATTAGGAGTTAGGAGTTCTTGACTTCCCTCATGGTTCCATACTACTTCTTTGTCTAATTAATCACATTTAATTAATTTTTTATAATTTGTATTTTGGAAATGCCAAAGGACTCCTGTCAGGGATCAGGGCCCCATTGTGCAAGGCATTGTACACACCTAACAAAAAGACAGTCTTGGCCACAAAGCGTTTACAGTCTAAGTATTTGCCTTAAACCACGGTTTGAAACATCTCGCTGAATTTTTTTTGCTCTCACAGGACTTCAAAATCCTATTGTGTTAGGGCCTGATCCAAGTCTTTTTGAGTCAAGGGAAAGACTCCCAATGGCTTGAATGGGCTTTGGATCAGGTGCTTAATCTGCCAGCATTTGCAGCTGCTAAATTCTCTTTTTAAAAATGACCCCAAATAAATGACGTAAAATTATTTTTCATTACTGTCCTAATAGAACAAACACACACAACAGGAAAAGAATGAGGCCCATGGATGCAGCTAAAGTCAGGGAGCAGCACTGACAACATATCATATTTGCTGGGGCTACTGCAGTACAATTTGAAGTGGTCACTTTCCTGTTCATAGGGTATGGAGTAAACACTCATCTTACTGAACTACAAATAGCCAATCAGACGATGAAATACCAATGCCAAAACATTTCTTAGACTGACGTCATAAATTCTTAGGTCTGGGGATAGGTTTTCTTCTAAAAAAGAAAATCAACAAAACTTTGTTTTAGTCTAGATTTTTGGTTGTCACATTTTTCAAAAATTCCTTTTTGCTTTAAGAAAAAAAAAGAGAGATTATTTTTGGCCCCAATCCCGCAATCAGAATGTATTCTTATGATTGTGATACTCAGAGATCCCAATTAGGGTCCCATTGTGCCAGGCATTCTATACACATACAGGGCCTGTCCACCTGAGGTGGGAAGCTCAAATGATGCCCTCGTGCCCCCTCGCTTGGGTCAAAACTTTGAAAGATCTCAATTCTGCCTTCTTCCTGTTCTACTTCTCTCATGGTCCTGCTCTGCTATCTATCCCAATAAAGGAGAACTAACAACTTAAAATGCCTTGTTCACAAATTTTAAGTAACACTTAACTTTCAAACACCTGAACAGCAAATGTAACTTTTCTTGTCTGCATAGTAAACACTGGCATTTTTATTTGTTTGAATAATCAAAATAGTGCTTTCTGTACCTTCTTGTTTGCATAGATTTGAACTGCTTCCTGAAGGTCCACAGTCTGGGCTGGCTCATGGTTTATGGTTGCAAGGCCGACCAGACTCTCCTGTGTCATTGTAGATGTGTTTTTATTAACTTCAACTTGGAGAAGCTGTGTTCTCCACTGCAAATGTTACAGGAACTGTTAGAAGTATGTGCAGTGCAACCAAAGCATTTGGAAAGAGAGTGGTCATCTTATATGTGCACATATATTCCGGAACAGCCTTTGGAGTAGATTCTGCTGAAATGTATCTTGAAAGGATTTTCAGTTCATCACCTAAATCACTCGCATCAATATTGCACATGTCATCATGTGTCAACACTGTCTCTAGTGCACTGCATTGCTGGTGTAGGTCTTCTTCTGGTATAGCGATGAGTTTTGGAATATTATACAACATCCCAAATATAATGCTGCGTTCCTTGAGCAGCATGAAACATTCTTCAGTTGACTGTATTACCCAATGTAGCACCTGGTTAAAGAATTCAACACTGAATTGTGTTTGGGGTCTCTTATGGGATTATCCTGTGCCTCGTAATCAAAATGTCATCTTCTTTGGTGACTCTAATATTCTTGAATGGGTGGGAAAATAGCTTCAGTGTGAAGTTCCTCTGAGAACTTCTGTGCACTCTTCAAAACATTTTGAAATCCCTCATCTGACTGGTAAGACTGTAGGTATGACTTTGCTTTGTCCAGTTGTTCCATTGCTCCAGATACATCAAGGTCAACACCTTGTAGTCTCTTGCTTACTACATTTATTTCAAACAGTATGTCATGCCACAACACTAAGCCTCACAGAAATTTGAAGTGATGTATGTTTCTGATGATTTCATTTCCTTCTGCCACTGTTCTCCCATGAACAGTTCCTGTCACAACATTATCCTCCATTAAGACAACTATGGCATCATCTAACTTCCAGATTTGGTGTTTGATAGGCTTTATCGCCTCCACTCGACTTTCCCATCGTGTGGCACTCAGTGGTTTCACTGTCAGAGAGGAAGTTCCCAGCTGTTGCTTCAAAATTTGCCATCGATGAGTTGATGCAGAGAAAAATAAATAGATGCTTTGAATTACATTAAAAAATCCAGAAACCTCACTAGAAGCTGATGCTGCATCACTGACCACCAAGTTCAGTGAAGGAGAACTGCATGGGACAAAAAAAGCTCGAGGGTTTAACTCTGGGATCCGTGTCTGGACTCCTCTGTTCTTTCCTCTCATGTTGGCACCATTATCGTAGCCCTGACCTCTCACATCAGCTATTGCAATTCCCGTATCTTCCAGCTTTTTAAGAAGCACATTTATCGTACCAATTCCTGTAGTATCATCAATGTCAATAAATTCTAGAAAATGTTCTCTGACAGTTATCATTGCAGGGACATTTTCATTAGGTTCTGTTGATACAAAACGCACCATTCAAGTCATTTATTTCATAAGGCTAATGTCAGGTGTGCAGTCCAGAATAACAGAGTAATATCTTGCTGATTTCAGATCTGCCACTATCTTCTGTTTGACTTTTGTTGCCAGTAACTATGATCTCATTTTGAATTGTTTTTCTAAGGTAGTGGTGTCCACCTTCTTAGAGGGATTCATGGGTGGTAACTCTTCTTAGATGGTCCTAGAGTACAGCATCAAACTCAGCCATCAGCTCCACTATTTTAAGGAAGTTTCCATTGTTTGCCACATATAACTAATCTGAAGTGCCACGAAGTGCTAGGTTTTGGGTAGCGAGCATTCTCACAATGGCAATGAGCCTATTCAGAACATTTTGCCAGTAAAAAGATTCTGATGCAATCTTGTCTTGATGCTGATCATCTATGGTGGCCTTTAACCTTAGTCTCATCTCAAGCTCTTTCCCCTATGGAATGCTCTCTGGTGATTTGCTGCCTTCTCATGGCATGCCAGATTTCTAGCCAGATTTCTAGCCAGATTTTTCCAGTAGAACCCAATGTGGCTCAAACATTAGACTGGAAGAGTTTGCAACAAAAACAGGATGCAACGTTCTGGGTTTAGGTTTACATAAGCCATGGACTCTCCACTTTGTCACCATTGGGGATTTCATGCCAGTAATGTGTTGGATGGAAACTTCTATTTTCATTGTCTTTGGGGGACATGAAGTTTTTCACTTGCTGTGGCCCATGCAGTACCGGGAAGTCCCTCAGGTTCCTGCTCAAGTGGGTCCGTGGTCCTGGATCATCTAGACTTAAGGAACTAAACTCAGCAGCAGCTGTCGTGCGCCTCCACCACACTCTTCTCTGATCTACACTTTTCTTCGGGAATGTGCATGGTTACATCCATTTGAGATGGAGATATGGATGCTGCAGTAGCTGCCAGGTTACCTGCACTCTGTCTAACCGGAAGATCAGGCATCCCCTCACCACTCACATCCTCACTGGGCCTGGAAGGCTTACTATGAACATGTGTGTCTATGTATCTCAGGAGAGCTCCTTCCTGCTTAGATAGAAAAGCTTCCTTTGCTTGCTTCCTTTTTCTGAATGCTGCCCCAGAGGGGCGTTTTCTTCTTTCACTTATGACTGCTGTTCTGTGTAAGCTATATAGTGGCTCTCAACACTAAATTGAAGGGGACAAATAAGCAGGCTAGTAGCAGGGCCTGAGAGAGGGAAGATATCAGCATCTTAAGGGCCTAACTGACTCCTACTGCTTCAGTTGACTGCCTCTTCTCCTCAGATGGGTTCGGGGAAGCAGCAGGAAACAGGAAGCTCCCTGAGAAGCTGGTGTTAATCAGTTCAGACTCCCGGGGCGGGGGTAGGGTGTGCTAGAGAGGTACATAAGAGGCTCCCCTTCCTCTCTCTCCCTGCAGCTCCTACTGCTTTCTGTTATTCCCTCTCACCTTTTCTCCTGCCTGCCCGTTATGTCTCTTGTGCTCTCCTTCCTCCAGCACAGCACTCCGCCATTTCTGTGAGTTTAGAGCAAAGAGAATACAGATGCCCCAGCAGAAGACACAATTTTCTACACTCTGGGCCCTAGTGGTGCCTCCCCCACAGTCTGGCACCTGAGGTGGCCGCCTCAGTTCACCTCATGGTAAGGCCGGCCCTGCGACACATCTAAAAAAGAGATGGTTCCTGCCCCAAAGAAATTGTAATCTAAGTATATGACAGGAGACAACAGGTGTATTCAGCAATGGACAGCAGAGCACAAGGTAATAGTGAGATTATTACGTTTTGCATAATATAAGTAGAGATCATAGCTTTGGGGCTGCAAGAGTCTGCCTATGTAGATACAAGAACAGGATGGAGGCCAAATTTTGTAGCCATGTATGGGTCTATTCTGAACTGAGTACTCTTGACCAACTCCTGTTTTTCTATATTCACTTTGAATTGTTTCCTGATGGTATGCAGCACTGTGACTGTCTTAAAAAAGAAGTTTCATTGTTTCAAAGCTCAATTTACACATGTTGAAACTGTTGAGAATTAGGGGCTTAGATTTCTATTATCCTGTACTGTTGACTTTGGTTCTAATATTTATCCATTCATTTCCCAGTCCTAAGGTTATTTGTTTTCCTTGGCCATCCCCTCCAGTCTGAGACGTCACCAAACCCGCACATTGCCACCTGGCTCTCCTTACAGCTTATTTTGCACAATGAGGCCCTCTCTGGGAATATAAATCAAAGACAAGATGGTCAAAGGGCCAGAGTTTTCCCATGAGCCTTCACTCATATGAATGATATGTGTGTGTATATATATATGTGTATATTACAATAAACCTCTGTTTATAATAATGGGGTTCATTCAAAATTCTCTACAGAATTAAGTTATTTTGACAAATGTGGGGTGGGGGCGCATCATCTTTACCGGGATGAACAGTCCTTAGTCACACATGTAGGCCTGTGACTTCAATGGGATTACACATGGGATGAAGGATTACCCCCGTGAGCAAGGGTTTGCAGACTCTGTCCTTAGTTCCTGAAGTTAAATCAAATAATCGGGCATGTGAAAGGAGGCATGGTCCAGTGGTTAGGACACTGGACTGGCACTCAGGAGATCTGGTTTTATTGTCACCTCTGCCACTGAATGTGAGTGATTTGGGCAAGTCACTCTGCCTCTGGGTGACTTTGTTTCCTTTCCTATACTTTTTCTGGTCTTGTCTATTTAGAGCCTAATCCAAAGGCCATAGAAGTCAAAGGAAAGATTTCCCATTGACTTCAGTGGGTTTTGGGTCAGGCCCTTAAACTACATCTATACTATGAGCTAGGGCTGTGATTCCCAGCTGCCATATATGTACTCACGCTAGCCTGATGAGAGCTCCTGTGGATATAAACACTAGTGTAGTCACAGGACTACACTAGTGTTTATACTAGTGCTGGGCTATACAATGTTGCTGTCATCTGTGCTACTGTGGCTACACTGATATTTATGCTTACGCTAGCTCTCACTGAGCTAGTGAGAGTATGTGTGTGTAAATTGGGAATTATACTCTTAGCTCATAGTGTAGACATAGCCTTAGATTGTAAGCTCTTCGGGACAGGGACTGTCTCTTATTATGTGTACGTGCAATGCCTCATACTATTCTATTCTATAAGGGTTTTTATAATGTTCCTCACTGTAGTATCTGAGCCTGGGACCCTGACCTTAGTAGGAACCTCTAGTTGCTATTGAAATACAAGGATTAATAATAACTTCAAACAATCTGGGGCTGATGTTTCTCTCTCACTGTAGGATGCAGTTAAGGCGCTGATATTGCCCACTCTTATACACGTGCACAATTTTATTTTGGGGATTACTCATGTGTGAAAAGCTACTCATGTGCCTAAGTGTTTGTAGGATTGGAGCATGAGGTCGGAGCCTGGTTGGGCCATGACGCTTCATCTGCCTTCACTTTGTTATTCTCCTGCCTTTTCCGATTATGGATTCCATCCACAATAGATAAGGAAACCTCATGTCATAAGAATGCTTGCCAGGTGTGCAGGACAAACCCCAGGCATACATGTCAATGAAGGCTATTTACATTTGTGCTAACAAACACTTAAGGGAAGGTGACGTGATTGGACCGAATAAAAGGTTTTGTTATATAATAAGCATAACTTAGTATTTAAATTCTAAAGACACAATATATATAATCCATAAGAATCTGTGTCCCTAGTAGTTCTAAGTTTTATGATAATTGAACAAATTCTCCCCTCCAGTGGCTTATTATAGAGGCAGAGACAACTTTGTTCTCTTTTTAAAAACATTTTACTTATAGTATACGTGGGCTTTTCCTATCATTGCATCTCTTCTGGCAAATCTGGGAAAGCTCAAAGAGCCCTGGAAATTACCACAAGCTCACATTTCAGTTACAAAACACAGGTGAGCAGAGGTGCATTGTCATTGTTCTACACGAAATCAGAGCTGGGCACACCATTCAGTGAACTTCTAGTTTTAATCATTGCCATATCTTTGTAGGAGCTAAATCCCCACATCCGGTAGTCAGTTGAAAAGAACCTAATAAAAAATCTTCTAGAAACACTCCCCTAAACCTACAAATACAGGCAATGGGAATCACACAAAAGCTTAGCTTCAGTTTCCAGGGTTGGCCGGAATAGATTGTACTCAGGAAAAACTCTGGGTGAAAGATGTTTAGATAAACTTGTTCTTTCTTAGCCTGGTACGCCCCCCAGAAAGACATGGGGACACTCAGGGAAATGAATCTGAATTAGCTAAAGAGATGAATTTAAAGTGGATTAGTTAAACTGCATTAAACCCCCATGTGGACACTCTCATTCAGAATTAAAGTCCCTTCTTCAAAGAGCAGAGAATCTAAGGCCTCGATCTGGCAATCTGAACTAGGCATGCAGAAATTTATGTCTGAATGGAATCTCATTAAAAGTCAATGGGGTTCTGCCTGGGTTAGATTGTGGGATCAAGATCTACACTTTAGATGTGATGACATCACTAGTGAGGGTGAGGGAAGTTACAGTGATAATAAAGGTGTGACATGCAGGTGCATTGATAATAGGCTGTTTTTTATTCCCAGGCCCTGAACATCTGATATGGATTATGAAAGGTTTATAACCCCGTCACATGACAGGGATAAGTTTCTGCTGATTCCAGTGATTTCTGTTACATCCTCCACACCTTTACAAAAAAAAAATCAGATACACTTATAAGAATTAAAAAAGACAACTCAAACGAATACAGCTCAAACTAAAAAAGCAACACAGTTTGGACTACATTCACGAAATACCTCCTTCAATGGTACTTTTCCCCAGCCACTTTAGTCAAGATCAAATAACTGCTTAAAAGTACAGTTTCATATTTTTAATAATTTAAGATTAAATATCATATAAAGTGCTGTTTGATAAATTATTAAGCATTTTACATACCACATAGTTCATTAGGCCAGTTCAAAGATGAGCAAAGGCTCTAAATGCACAAGTCAAACATTGTGAATTGAATTGGAAATCCAGTTCCGCTTTCTGTTATTTAATTTATGCATGTGTTATTCAAATAAAATAAATAGCAATGCCACCTGCCAGTGTGTTCATTTGAGCAAGCTGCTACCTATTCTCCTCCCTGGTCTTGTTCATCATTATCCACCACCCATGTCCCTTTGGCTGATGCTTATTTGTGAGCTCTAAATGAACCTCTGATTCTGCAAACACTTATACACATGGTTGGTTTCATCCATGTGAGTAGATGCTTTGATGGCAGTGGAATTGGTCACTTTGCTTAATGTTTAAGCACATGCATAAGTGTTTTCTGCATGGTAAAAATGTTGACTTCATTCGGTACTGGGATTGTCATCTGGTGGATGGAATAAGGGATTAGGGATCAGGGCCTGCTGGGTTTACGTTATGTTGCCTGGTTGATCTTGGGCAGAACACATTATTCCACATTGTTCTTATGTTTCTCAATTTGTAAAAAGGGCATAATATTACTTTAGAGGAATGATTTTCAGCTTAATCCATTAATGTTTGCAAAATATTTTCAGATTCTTATATAAATGTTCTTATGAAATACAGTTTGTTGTAGATTAGTCTCCTGGAAATGACATACAAGATCCTAACTGAAGCACCACATCAATTTGTCATTAATTTCACTGGGTGTGGAAGGAAATTGGCCTCATTACCACTCATTGCATCAGAAACACTTAAAACTCACTTTCAGATATGAAAGCCTGCACAAAGCATGGTATTATAGGATCATACGCTGGGACCTAATGGATGTAATAGTGGATGCAGCCTTCAATAGATTTAGAAACTTTGACAAACATTGATTTTTTATGTCGTCTGTTTCCTTGAGCTACTTCAATGGGCATGAAGGTCCACATATTTTTCTTTTATTATATCAAGACCTTAAACAGAAAGACACAAGAATAATGCGAGCACATATTGGTCACCAAATAATGTATTAAGATGCTTTCAATAGTGGCTTAGTTCCTTTTATCTTAAATTAGAGAGATATCAATAAAATGATATTATATCTGCTGTGAGGCTCATTAATTAGGATTTACTAGGCAAAAATCAACATAGAGCAAGTTAATTAAAATCTGATATTACTTATAGTTTCGCTCCGCAGGATCTGCAGGTTGTATAAATAGCAATACCATCCAGACTAAACCAATTTAAATGCATGTTTACACCCTCAAAATGTTTCCTCTCTATTTTTGTAATAGTTTCTTATACTTCTTAGTGACAGACATGGTATTAAGGACTGGATCCATAAAGGGTCTTAGGAGTTGCAAAGCTGAGTCTCACAGTGCCTAACTTTTAGGCGCCTGGAAAAATCTACAAAGCATAGGCACCCCGGTTCCCTGTACAGTGAATGGGGAGAGTTATGTACCTACGTATAGGATCCAAAAAAGCCAGCATGCGAGGTGGAGCGTCACCTAAGCCAGCCAATGTGAGATGCTGATGAGAAGGGTATGCCCTAATCCTCCCCACCCATCACCTGGAGTTAGGTGCCTAAGTCCTTTTGTGGGTGTGGGTCTAAGTGTTTGCAAACTTGAAAGAATTAATGAGGTATCATTAGGTTTGATTGCTGCCTGCTTCCACGTTATTTATAGTGTATCAGATATTTGCTCTCTTTCCCTTCATTACATCCACATCCATGAGAACATGAACCTCAGATTCATTATTTCATGGACTTGTATGTGATATCAGAACTAAGTTGATTAGTTTGATAACCGCAGCCCTGTCTATCCCAGAACTTGATGCAGAATCTACCCCATGCCTCAGAATTGTGCTCCAGAAACTAAACTTCCGTTTATAAAATACAGTACATGTTTCTAACCCTTATAGTTGCAGAACTGGAGATCAAAGCAGTGGTAGAGCTCCAGGCTTTTCAGCTGCCCATCAATTTTAAGTCCTTCTGCATAGCCCAGTGCCTTTAGCTCAGTGAGCAATCTGGCTACTTAATTCTATGGCTGCTCCTCTATCTGCTATTCCAGATGGAAAATACATCTTCGTTTCCCCCCCTTTATTTCTGCATTTGTTCTTTTTAAGCATTGTTAATTTTGATCCTATGTGCTGTCACTGTTCACCAGTTACCCAAGAATGGCTAATTAATAGTGGCAGTAGGATCCATGTTATACAGATATTTGTACATTTCATTACATTTCCATGTCAGATAAACAGTAAATATATTAATATTTGTTCCTGTCATTGCTTTGAACAATCACCATACATCATTAGCATTCCAGATGCTCTTAGAACAATTTAATTGTCTTTCCTCTGCCAAGCAATAGGCAATGTCAGGGATTTGCAAGTCACTTTTTGTGGAAGGAAAGCTGAGCGATGCAGGGCCTGGTTATTTTGTTTGTGCAACTTGTTTATTGACACTATATACACGAGTCCCTGAACAGACATGGTCACAAACAGCAAAATCCTCTTTCAGAAATCTCTGCTCAGACACCAATATCTGCATCCGAAGGAGCACCTATGCCCTGTGAATTGATTTCAGTTAGAGAGAGAGGAAGAAATAAACTCTGAATGTTTGCAACAGCTCCCCGTAAAAGAATCCAAATTACAAAACTAACACCAATACAGCATTTTTCAAAGACTGGACACAAGTCAAATGCTAAGAAAAAGAACTTGTATAACCATCTGTAACAGCGCCATCAAGTGACTCCCACCAGAACAATATTTGTACACCCAGTATGTTTTATATAATGTGGGTTAGATATGGGGCCATACTATGCCTGCGGGAGGGAATAAGTAGCCTCACTCCACATTATATAGTCTGTGTAATGGTCAGTCAGAATCACAGCACAGAGACTGTTACCAAATAGCTCTCCCTGGGAACAACTCACCTGAAAGCAGATGGGGAGAAGGCAGAGTAAAGGCTCTGCTTCCTGCTGGACTTGTCAATTTGCTGAGCGGCACAGCCACATGGGGGAGTTTGATGAACCCCCTAAAGGAGCATTTCTGGCTGTGCGTGCGCTTCCCCACAGTGCAATGACAGAGCTCCAGAAGGTGCAACTCTGAATAGCCCTTTACTATGAGATGTGGCTAAATGCCAAATCTACCCCTGCATTATTATGAGTGAGAGGAAGATGAATGAGGCCATTTTACCATGCAGATCAGCTGATGCTTTCAGCTGCTGATGGGATTCTGTTGCACAGTTCAACATCAGCAAATTATCTCTGGGGCTGCTAAATGAATATTCCAGTGCATTTAAAATATCATAACATGTGCTTTAAACATGGCACCCTTGTCACTCAGTTTTGTCATGTTTTCAATAAGTTAGCCTTCTCAGCAAATAGTTTACATGGTGAGTGTAATAAACTCTGTTATACGAACACATACATTAAGCTATATACTTTATCCTGGCAGAGACATAGACCTGATGATCTAAGTGGTCATGTTCAGCTCTGACCACTACAATTACATGTATTCCTTCTGGGCAAAGATGGGAAACTATGGAGAGAATAACCGGGGAAGAACAATTAGCGTCAACCAAGGAGCTCAACAAGAGAAGCAAGATCTTAGTCTTGCAGTGAGGCTGGTACCAAGCATCTCATTCTTTCATCTCTTCCTCACCTTAAAATTAGGAGGCTACAGAGGAGCTGTGCTTTCCCATGGCAGGAGTTTGGGGGAATGCAGTACAAATCTGCCTGCAGTCAGGATGTGGAATGGCTGCTCCAAAAGAGGAAAGGATAATTAGCGAGTGTGAACTCTGAATTTGCTGGTGCCGATCAGCATTGCCAACTCATTGCTGTAAATAGCTGGCTGCATCTGCTCGACCCCACTGGGTTCATGCAAAAGAACCCACATCTAAAGAATTTACTAGAGATGCAGGATAACTCCAGGAAAGACTCAGGCCCATTTGCTACAGTTGGGCAGATTGCCATGAATCCTCATCAAGAGCTTTAGAATACTCAGAGTGAAGCGAACCAAAGGAACGAGGGATAGACACTGAAGCAGAGGTCTCACGGTGTGTCTGCAAAGCAGTGCCAGGTGGTCAGCAGAATTGCCTGTCACCGTGGGGAAGCATACATCAGCCTTCAAGGAAATATGTTTCCTGCTAGTTGTAACATACTCAGGGATCTTCTCGGTTCACCAGAGGCATTTTGGACCATCTGAAGTGAAAGACATTTCACAGTCCTTTCATATCTTCACAAGATCTTCCTTTTGTGTAATCTCAGCCATGATCAAATTTGCAGGTGACATCATCCATTACTAGAGGAGTTAGAAACATAAAGGGAGCCAGGACCAAATTGCCAGGTGACCTGGACTCCTAGAGACATGAGAGCAAAGAAAAGGGTAGGTAACGAAGGGAGACTCAGTCCTAATAAATGAGGAGATGAGAGGAAGGATACAGGAGAGATACAAAATGGCAGAGGAAGGAAGTGAGATTCAGTCACTCTTGTTGCATGAAAGTGAGTTTATTTTCACCTTGTCTCCTTTATACTTTTTACATGTTATAATCAAACACTATATTTGTCTCAGGGAATTGTGAGATTGGGATTGAGAGGAATAGTGTGGAGTCAGGAGGACTGGAAAGGGACGTGTCCACAAGAGAACATGTATCTTAATATACAGAAGAAGTTTAAGAAACACTAGACTAGAGTAATAAACCATAGGGCAGTGGTACTTAACATCAGGTTTCCCTAGTTATAGTACTGACACCGCAACTGTCTATTTCAGTACAGTTGATTAACAGAGAGAGTGTCATTTATTGAATCTCCAGCAACTATGTGTTCCTTGGAGATTATCCAGCCAACTCATCTTATGAAAGCAGATTGGGTTGCCGTGCAAGATGGTACAGTATAGAGGAAGTTTTCATCAATGGCCAGTGCTTGAAATGATGTATAGGTCTGACATCCTGGCTCTTTTTCACGTACTTCAGATATACATACCCACTGGACTCTATCTAGACATTAGTTTGCCGCTCATCATCCTGTTATCTCCCTGACAATGGTGCAGCTGCATGTTTTCATATCTGCCCCAAAGACTTAGTCCACCATCTATCTCCCTCCACGTTGAACTGTTTCCTCTTCAGTCTATAATCTGTTCATCCCCACTCCCCGCTCTTTTCCTGCTCTGATAAGTGTCTCTTTTCTATTAAGTCAGATGCAAACACTAACATTTCAGAATGTGCCGCATCACTCCATGTGGTTAATGGCTGCCTTTATCGTTATTAACTATTGATGGATATTTGGCTCTAATTCATATAACAGTCATATGCTATGAAGGGCCTGATACTGGCTCCTGCTGAGGTAGCTTTGCACTGCTCTGGCAGTGCAAACAGGCTCAGCGGTCTACTTGGAGGTGTTACCCAGGTTGCTGAGGGTCAGCATAGGCAGCATGGCCAGGGAAAAGGAGGCAAGTGAAAGAATCAGAACTTCCGGCCAGTCCTCAGTGACTGGAATGGCCCATATGGATGACAGGCAGCAGGACAAAATAACAATGAACTTGCTTGGCCTGGTGTCTGAGACCAGGGCCGTCCCTAGCCATTCTGGTGACCGACACAGCCCTCCTGTGGGGTGTGTGTATGAGTGTGGGGCGGGGCCCAGGCCACCGTGGGGGGGCAGGAGCAGGGGAGAAACCACCACCTAGCACAAGCGGGCAGAGAGGAGTGGGTTGGGGCCAGGTTGCCTGCGGCCCAGTGAATGCAGGGCAGACCTTTGGAGGGTCCAGTCCCGCTGTGCCTCTCTGGGGCAGGGGCGGGTAGTGGCGGTGGACCTCAGCCACTCTATAACCCCCGGCTACATGGCAGCATGGCCCAATGGCCAGAGTCAACAAAGTTCCCCTCTGTCTCGGGGTAGTGCGGCCCAATGGCCAGAGTCCATAAAGCTCCCCCCTGTCTCGGGGCAGCGTGGCCCAATAGCCAGAGTCAACAATATCTAAACTAGATCTCTCTTGCTGCTGATTAAGTCTGTTACTTCTTGTTCTACCTTCAGTGGGCACAGAGAATAATTGATCCCCATCCTCTTTATAACAGCCATTAACATATTTGAAGACTTATTAGGTCTCCCCTTAGTCTTCTTTTCTCTACTAAACATGTCTCTTTTTTAAAAAACTTTCCTCATAGGTCAGTTTTCTAAACCATTTATCATTTGTGTGGCTCTCCCCTGGACTCTCTCTTCAATTAATCCACATCTTTCCTAAAGTATGGCACCCAGATTGGCCACAGTACTTCAGCTGAGGTTTCACCAGTGCCGAGTAGAGAGGGACAATCACCTACAGGCCTTACATTGACTTTCTGGTTAATACACCCCAGATATTCTCAGTTCATTTTCACTACATCATATTGCTGATTCATATTCTACTATATGTGATCCACTGTAACCCCCAATTCCTCTTCAGTACTACCACCTTGCCAGTTATTCACCGTTTTGAAGCTGTGCATATGATTTTTTCCTTCCAACGTGTAGTACTTTGCACTTGTCTTTATTGAATTTCATCTTGTTGATTTCAGATGAATTCTCCAGTTTGTCAAGGTTGTTTTGAATTCTAATTGTGTCCTCCAAAGTTTTGCAACTCCTCCCCACTTGGTATCATCTGTGAATTTTACAAGCATTCTCCATTCCACTATCCAAATGATCAATGAAAGTATTGAATAATATGGGGGCCAGGACTGGACCTGGCAGAATCCCACTAGATACGCCCTTCCATTTTGACAGTGAAGCATTGATAACTACTCTTTGATCATGGTCTTTAAACCAATTGTGCACCACCTCGTAGTAATGAGGCTGGCTATTCCTTATAACCCTATTATTCTCTACATAATAATTTGTTCCAGTGTCTTTCCTGGTGTCAAAGTTATTGACTGATCTATAATTCCTTGGGTCCTCTTTGTTCTGCTTTTTAAAGATGGATACTTTGTTTGCACTTCTTTAGCCCTCTGGGACCTCATTCTTCCTCCATGAAGATAATTGCTAATGGTTTGGAGATTGTTTCCACTAGTTCCTTAAGTACCGTAGGATGAATTTCATCAGGCTGTGCCCATGCGAATACATCCAACTTATTTACATATTCTTTAACCTGTTCTTTCCCTATTCTGGTTTCTGTTCCTTCCCCCTTATTGTTAATAGAGGACCTACACTTTCCCTCATCTTTCTCTTGCTCCTAATGTATTTAAAGAACCTCTTCTAATTGTCTTATATCCTTCTAGGTGTAAGTCATTTTGTGCCTTCGTCTTTCTGATTTTGTCTTACATGCCTGAGCTATTCTTCTGTACTTCTCCTTAGCAACTTGTCCATGTTTTGATTTTTTGTAGGATTTATTTTTGATTTTCTGGTCATTAAAGAGCTCCTGGTGGAACCATATTGGCCTCTTACTGTCCTTCCCCTCTTTCCTTTGCACCAGGACAACAGAGGCAGTTGCGCCTTTAACATTAGCTCCTTGAGAAACTGCCAGCTCTCCTGAACTCCCTTTTTCCCCCTTAGATTTTCTTCCCATGGTACCTTACATAGCATTTCTCTGAGTTTCTCAAAGTCTGCTTTTTTTGAAGTCCACTGCTCTTCTTCTGCTGGTCTCACTCCCTTCCTGACCAATTAGGTGGCTAACTGCACTTGTTGGGTTGCCTGGAGACTGACTCTCCTGCAGGCCCTGATCTCTGACAAGCAGCCAATGGTCGAGGAAATCAACCTCATACTAGCAGTGTGTCCAGAGTATAGGCTGGGCCTGTCTGATGATTCCGGTTACTCCCCTAATGGGTGGCCCGGTGATATGATCCTGTAAGGTGGTGAAGGTGGATGCAGGTATTTCTGTGCCCTCTAGCTAAGGCGGATAACGACAAGAGCACACAGCCTGTGTCTCTTTTGCCCTGAGCTGAACACAAAAGTGAGTACCTGACACTGCAAATGGCAACATTCCTTAGAGATTCCAGGACGCGGAAGATAGAAAATAAAGGTATAGTCCTTACATGCTAGCTGTGCCTGTGAAATAAAACATATTTTAGAGCATTCAGATGTTTTAACTAGGGCTGGTCAATACCCGGAATTCCTGTTCTGCCGGAAATGCTGAAATGTAAAAAAAAAAAGTCATTCTGTGTTGAAACGAAAACTCGAAATTTCAAAATGCCAGGCAGATTTCCCAAACCACATTTAGGAAAACAACCGGAACAGATGAGACTCATCAACCCACCTGGAGACCCTACAGCCCTGCTTTGAACCCTGCTGCACTGTGTGGGGACTGGCTGTCATTGAACCCCCGAGAACCTTGATTTGAACTGGGACTCCCAGGCTTCCAGAGCTGGACTCTCAGAGCTTCCAGGTTCCCTGCCTGGGGAATCTGCGTGTCTCTGTTGAACTGGCATTTTCCTATAGAAAACTATTCAGTTGGGAATCTTCTGACCAGCTCTAGTTTGAACCACTCGAAATTCAATTCTGCATATGAGCTAAGACAGGAGAAGGAGGGTGGATGGGAGGAAGAGGAGAAAGGTGGATGGGAGGAAGGAGAGAATGTAGCAAAAGATCAGAGGGATAAATAACTGATTTGCCATGAATACTGTCATTGCACTGTTCACGGGCCCAGTAGGCAAAATAGCTGGGGACTCACTTGTAGTGACCTTGAGTTAAATTCCTTTAAAGGCTCTCATTAAATGAGGGGATTAGCACAGAAAGTGTTGGCCTAACTCGTTAACCTAAGTTTTACCCCTGTTTATAGGGCTGCAACAGAAGGAGGAGATGAGATGAAAGGCAGAGAATGGACACAGTAGCCTGTCATGGGCTGACAGAGTTTTAGAAGAGAGAGGTGAACAGCCATGTGGGCACCAATTTCGTCAATCTACCTCCTCTGCTTCCCTGACACTAGGAGATTCTTGCTACTCATCTCCCCTCCCCATGGCTCTTCATTCTCCCTAACTCCTTCCTTCTTCCTGTCTAATAAAGTAAGACGAGCTGCATGGCCACTGCCAGTGGCCCCAGCATGTCAGGGAGGTAGAGGCAGCATGGCCTAGTGGATAGAGCACTTGATGGGATTTCTGGAGATCTGAGTTCTATTCCTGACTCTGCCACTAGCATGCTGGGTGACCCTGGGCAAGTCACTTCCCTCTCTGTGCCTTAGCTTCCCCATCTGTAAAATGGGGAGAATGATACTGACCCCTTATTGCTTAAAGCTAGGTGCTTTGCTGGATCAGGACCAGAATGCTTTCAGCAACTGACAGGATGGAGCACCTATTCAGAAAGCACTGGGGACACCTCCCATGAAGTCAGTGTAGCTCGAGACTTATTAGTATTGACTTCAGTGGAATTACTTGCATGTTTAAAGTGAGTGCTACAGATGAAAGCTAGTTATTGTATGAGAGCTAGGTATTGTTACCTGGCTGCCAAAAAGATGCCACTGACAAGGTAGTAAGCACTGTTTCCTGAGACTCAGAAATTATGAAGTCAGCACTGGCTGTTACGGGCTCATGCAACCTCTGTATCAGCATTCTACTAGCTGCTCCTGAGCGTGGCTCTCCGTGTGCAGTAAACAACAGCACAGCCAGGGCATGTTCTCCATCCCAAGTGTGCATGCTCAGTCCCCCAGGCCGCGGCTGCAGTGATGTACAGTTTATTCAGCAGTGTGTAAACAAGGGGTTAAACCCTGCAGTGTAGCACAGAGATGCTTGCAGGTGTCTGGTTAAAAACGTGCTAACTGTATGTAACTAAAGGGAAGCACAGAGGACGGGGATGAGGTGCTTCTGGTGAGAAGGCGGGTTGTAAGTGTCGAACTCAAGTGAAAAGGAAAGAAGAGAAGCTGAACATTTGTTTGTTTGTCCTGGTCTTTGTTAACAACAGCGCAGTGCGTTCCTCAGACATTCTCCTCCCCATGAAGCAATCACTAGGGAGATCAGGCTGAGAGGGAGGGAGAATTCAGCTAACATTAGGTTCTAGATCCAGTCAGTTCCCACTCATCCACTTCATAGGATCAAGGCCAAAATATGTACTCTTCACTTACTTTCCAGCTGCCACTTGCCTTGGAGGTCCCACTCTCTAATGGGACAAAACCCAGACATCATAACTTGCTCTATGCACAACACAGAGTGAGGGGATGATGCTACAGAGGTCCCCTAAGAGAGCTGAAGACCCAAGCATGAGATTGGCCCTGGAAACTCTGAGATGGATGGCCAGGATTGATTTAGAGCTCAGTGTAGCAAGGTGCTGAGCTCTCAACCCACATGACTTCAGGGAATATGTCCCTTGCACTTTGTGAATAGGTGCTCGATCCTTCAAGTTGCTGAGAGCATGCTGGTCCTGATCCAGCAAGGTACCCAAGCATGTGTTTTTAAGCAAGTGAATATTCCCACTAAGCACAAAAGGCCCTAAGGTAGGAACTTTGGGACCTGGACATGAGGTCTGGTATAGAGACCAGAACTCAGCAATACATCAGTTAGAAAGCCAGTTCCCAATCCTTCACCCAGAACACTGCAGTTCAGTGAGCACAGGGCATTCAGGCTCCAAGAATCTACAGGATGTAGGCACCACGGCTCAAGAGAAATTCAAGGCGCAGGGAGGGAGAAGCTGCATGGGGGAGGAAGCTGAAGAGATAGCAGGAGAGAAGGGATAGAGAGAAGGGTTTCCAGGAAGAATGGTCTGCCAGTCTAATAACCCCCAAATTATGGTGACTCTGCTTTGACCTTAATCCATCCCCGCAACCATTGCTCATAGCAATTTTTCTGTGGATTGTTGTAACACTAAGTTTGGCAGAACTGGACATCTTTACTGAAAATTCATTTTCACGGCATGCTTGGATTTGAGAGGGGGGCTAGGACCCCAGATTAACTCCTGGCCACTCTTTCTCTCCACCCAGGACTAGCTGCAAGCCTGAAAATCAAGTGACAATATTGCAGGCGGCTGGCTCTTAAATCAGCAGGTCTCTCTGTGCAGAGGATCTCAAAATCCGGCTGCTGGAGGGAGACAACAGGCCGGAGCAACAGCTGCACGGGCTATGGGTGGCCTTTCTCCAGCTGTTCTGGGCAGGCAGCTAGCCCCGCCCCCCTGCCTGGCTCCGGCCCGGATGAATGGATTGCTACTGACGTCGGCAGCTGGAAGACGCGGCCGCGGCTCCGGTGACGTCACTGGAACACGCTAGCTCCACCCCCCGCTTCAGTCCGGGCTGCCCACGTGGCCTGGGACGTCAATTTTGCAGGGCAGCCTCCGGGAAGCAGTGACAACCCCAGGTGAGGCAACTGAGGGGCTCAGAGCCCAGCCGCATCCTTTGCACGCAGGGGACAGGTGCAGGGGTGGGGGGCAGGGCTCCTTCCCCAAGAGGGCTGCAAGGGGGAAAGAACCTGATGGTGCTGAAGAGGGTGACAAAGGCAACAACTAAACAAGATCCAGTGCAGGGAGATGTTTGCAAAAAGCCCCAGGGGTGCTGCCCTGGGGGGCGTTTTTCCACTGTCCATGTTTGCACAGCTGGCTAGATAAATCCAGCTTCTGCGTGTCCTGCCCAAACAGAGCCTACTTCACACTGCAGCATTTCAGGCTCCTTTGCCCAGACACACAGGAACAGGAAAGAGACGCTGAAGCATGAAGTCTTTATGTATGGGAGTCAGAGCCTGTGGGGCTTCAGAAAGCACATGCTGTGCACTGGGAAGTCTGGAGTCTGTCTCTGAGCAGGGTTTATGTGGAGGGGAGGGGAAGGGAAGAGGGGTGTTGCAACTGTTGTTGGTAACTTTGTCAGTTTCAGCTCTAGCCTTTTTTTGGTTTAGCAATGTTCTATATAGAACAGAAAAGGGATATTAGAGTTTTGTCTTTTAAAGGAGCCCCATTTAATGCCAGAGTTTTAGACATCACATGAGCACATCAGTCTGAAAGTAAATTTTAGGCGTAGTTGGTCAGTCTGGCACCAATGATCACCCATCACTGTATATTGTAAGCTTAGTGCTAGATATCAATTTTCTCTAAAGGGCTATCGTTATTACAGATCCCAGGTATGTCCTGCCACCATGGAAGACTAGCAGCCTTCCATTTAGAGTATGACAAATGCTATCCCCGAGGCTCAGCTAGCAAGGATATGAATTTGATGTGAATTATTAATTATTATTGTTTCATAGAATCATAGAATATCAGGGTTGGAAGGGAACTCAGGAGGTCATCTAGTCCAACCCCCTGCTCAAAGCAGGACCAATCCCCAACATGATTTACTATCTGTATTGCCATAATGTTTAGGAGCCCCAGTCATGAAACAGGGCTATATACAGAACAAAAAGAATATCTAGGGCATTGAATAATACACCATTTGAAATGACAATGGTAACAGTCCCAAAATTATTTTTTTTAGACAGTGTCTGCCTTGGAATCTGAATGTCAAAATTTTGTATACGTTTCATTTTTTTATAACACACATTATACCATGTCTTATCAACAATCTTAACCTTCTTCCGTGTCCAGCTACTCACAGCTATTTGTTAACATAGTATTGCTACTCAGAAAAAACACTGTTTTTTAAACTGGTAAGAACAAGCTGTCATTTGTCTTTAATTTCAGATGCATTGGCATAAAACAGTAATAAAAGGTAAGTAGCGTGGTATACATTTTCAAAAGTGACTAGTGATTTTGTGGGGGCCTACATTTTTGGGTGCGCAACTTGAGATCAGGGAGCTGAAACAATTTTTATAGAGGGGGTGCTTGGAAACCCTGTATTTGGTTGCTATTATTACTTCAAGCAGCTAGTACGAATGCCCCTGGTTGAGATGGTTTAAAGAAGCCTGATTTTCAGAGAGTTGGTGGTCAGTGTTTTCTAAAAATCTGGCCCCTGTAAGGGTCTTAAGTATGACACCTCAAAATCACTTACCACGTTTGAAAATTTAGGCCCATTCTAATCTATATGCTATCCTACAGACAAATGAAAACTTATCCTCTGTTTCTACAAACCTTTACTCATGGGCTCACCATTAAGCCTGTGAGTAGTCATTGACGTCAATGGAATTACTTGCATATTTAAAGTTGAGTTGTCTATAGGATTTGAGCCACAGTGACAGAACTTCCTGCTGTATCATATACATTTGCACAAACAGATACGGCTACGTTTTGTCTTGCACACAGAAAATACTTGGTAAATCAGAGTTGCTGAATAGAAATTAAAAACAAATCTTCAGTAACTTTGGATTTATTTCACAATCCATATATTGGGACTAAACATGCAAGATTGCAATCTAACCATTACCTGCTTAATGTGGTAGGATAAGTTATCTCTGCACAGTAGAGCCATTGGGTACTGTCTCTCATTTTAGGAATAGTTTCCTGGTGCTGTCAGTTAAGCCCATCCTGTCATGATAGGAAAAGTCTATAGATGACTTGACCAAGGATAATATTAGACTAAAATCTTTTATGACAGGAAAATAGGTCCCAATTTTCTTTGTTCCTTTTATCCAAAATGAGTTATTTCCAAAATGAAGCTTTATGATATAACCCGTCATAGAAGACAAGCACCCGATCAGCCATTTTTCTGCACAGAAACGTGCTTTGTATATTTAAGCTGTCAGTGCATGTTTACACACACATTCTAAACAAGAGCAGGCTTAATAAAGCAGAAATCTACTGCTGAGCATAGATTAGAGAGATAGGTTTAGCATTTTGATAAAAGAATTGTGAGTCTATTTGATGTTTTAAATTAGAAGAATGCACACTACACTGGGCACTAAGAAGTTCTGAGATCTAGTCCTGACTGCCACTGACTCGCTCGCTGGCCCTACTGATGATACCACAGCTCCGCCTCAGTTTCTCCACTGTAAAATGGGGACGGGAACACTAATCTAGCTCATGGGCTTGCTGTGAAGCTTAATGTCTATACAGTGGTTTGAATGTGTAAAGCTACATGCGAATGCTGAGGGTTAAATTATTATAGCTTCATGACTGAATATATTATCTTTTGAGTCACTGATGTTACATGCTGCAAGAGCAGTATACAGTGTATCTATCAACAGATTAACACAAGAGAAGTATCAGAGAGGTAGCTAGCACAGGGTATGTCATACTTTTCATAGGGTGGAGATCATCTTAGCAGAGCTCATGTCTCATGGATGTGAACTTCCTTCCTTCCTTCCTCACAGTCACATAACATCTAAGTAATAACTACAGCAGTTACTTACATGGAAAAGGAGTATGAAAAAAGTGTTGAACCTGAGACTGAAATTCAATGGATGTTGGGTGTCTTTGTTTCACTAAACTCCTTTGAAAATCCCAGTCTGAATGTATTTTTAGCTGCCTTTCTTGCGGTATAATAGAAGCTGGATGTAAAGAGGATGTATCTTTTGAGTTCCAGCTGTCCATGGATCATCATCATGTGCTATGCAGACCGCCAGTGCGCATGGACCATAGTATGAGCATCTCTGGTCTGGAATCTTAGGTGGAAGTTTCCTGTACTGTAACATTTGTGCCTTCAAAGCTGTGCATTGTGGGATAAGAAAGTTTATTGTGGCCAAAGTCTGGTAAACCATTAATATTTGCCCTTTGATTTCTCAGGCACGGCTGAGCTTGTTCAGGGAGAGCAAAGGGCTGGCTGGTATTGGTTCCATCAAAGGGAAGAGGAATCAGGACTTGAGGGGAAAGCTACAGAGAGCAGGTAAAGTGGCAATGGTTATTTGATGGCTTTGAAACGTCAAGGTGGAGGATTCGGTTGTATCTTTCACGAGTGGGACAATTGATTTAATTTCAATGCTGTTTGGTGCCAAGCGAGTAAATAATTACAGAGATGTGATTTTAACTTAACACATGATTATATTCACTGCTGAGGGGAGAGGTCAGCTATGCTCTTAAAAATACAGAGTGACTAGGTTAAGTGATCCCCCCGCAAGGAAACCATGAAAAGAATTCTACTGAAAACCTTGGGGATACTTTAAAATGGTTACTTAGAAAGCAGGAATTACTGATGGCATCCTTAATATGGGTTTCACTGCTAAGAGATCTCAGAGTCTCTAATATTGTAGTTCAGACTTTTTATTAGGGTCATGCTTGGGGACAGTCCTTCCTGCCTTCTTCAGAATCTTTCGCTTGTCACTTGGGGGATTCATTAGCAGTTAATCAAACCCTTGTTGTTCTTTGCTTCTGTGATTGATGTTTCTATTTCAGTTTCTATTTCAGGCTTGTGGGGACAAAGCATATGCCTAGAAAGGGAACTGAGTTCTTAGGAGTTAAGGGAAGGGTTTCCTTTCTTTTTCTAACTGACCGTCAGATTGTTTCTGTCTTCTTGTGGACATTTATCATCAGTGAAGGGAAATGATCAGCTCATTACATGGGACAGAAAAGAGTGGTCAGAATAAGACATTATACACCATTGTGGACAAATAATATATAGCCTTGGAAGCTTACTGTGGAAATAACTAGAGGGTGAAATCCCAGCCCCATTGAAAGTCAGTGGGATTTTTGCCATTGGCTTTGTTGGGGCAAGTATTTCACCCATGGCACGTATGAGCCTTTGGCATTTGTTTTCTCTTTTCCTTCCGAAATATATTTGTAGAATAGAAATACTCTGCTCTGCTGCAGGCAGGCCAAAGAACAGCTCACAAGCACCACATATGGCTTGTTCTCATTAGTTAGGAGAGGAAGGATGATCATGTGATTAAGGTGTGGAGTGGGTTCAGAAGATCTTGGGTCAACTCCCGACTCTGTCACAGACTTTCTGTGTGACCTTTGGCAGATCACTTAATCTCAATTCTCCCTCTGTAAAAGGGAGATAATTTCTCCCACCCTTTTTTGGTGTCTTTCTATGTAGCCTGTAAGGGCAGGGACTGTCTCCTTTTATGTGTTTGTGCAGTGACAAGCATGGGGCCCTGAACTCAGCTGGGGCTTCTAAGTGCTACTGCAGTAGAAATTGTACATTAAAATAATAAGTGTTTGGGACTTTTAAAAATAGATCGGGTAGACAAAAAGGTGCCCACTAAGACCCTGCTCTCGTGTGCCATTGTTTTCCACTACCTGCACTGACCCTAGGGAGATGCACTGTATGAACTAGCTGAAGTTAGAGACAGAAATGACCTATGCAGAATTGTATGTCTGTGTCTGTTTCAAAGGCCAGGTCTACACTACTCACTTCGGTATAACTACGTCGCTCAGTGGTGTGAAAAATCCACACTCTGAAGCGATGTAGTTATGCCAGCCTTAACCCTCCAACCCTGTGTAGACAGAGCTATGTTGGTGGGAGAGCTTCTCCCGCTAAGGTTACCATTGTCCGGCCTTTGACCAGAGACGGGGACGGTCATGAGGGTTCCACATGCTGCCCCTGCCATGAGTGCTAGCTCTGCAGCTCCCATTGGTTGGGAGCCATGGCCAATGGGAGTTGCGGGGGTGGCACCTGTAGGCGGGGGGCAGCATGCAGAGCCACTTGGCTGCCCCTGAGCCGGAGGGGCGTGTTGCTGCTTCCCAAGAGCCACCTGGGATAAGCATTGCCCGGAGCCTGCATCCCTCAGCTCCTCCAGCTCCCCAACCTTCTGCCCCACCCCTGAAGCCCCTCCTGCACCCAAACTCCCTGTTGGAGCCCACATTCCTCCCCCCTTCCAACCTCCTACCCCAGTCCTGAGTGCCCTCCTGCCCTCTGAAGCACTTGGCTCCAGCCTGGAGCCCCCTCCTTCACCACAGGCCCTACACCAGAGCCCACACCCCCTCCCATGCCCCCCTCACACTCCAAACCCC
>ML677382.1:5086259-5530810 GCA_007922305.1 Dermatemys mawii
AGTAAGCAGGGGCAGGGCCTTGGGGCAGAGGGCTGGGCAAGGGGGTTCAGTTTTCTGTGATTAGAAAGTTGCCAACCTTACCTCCTGCCCACATAGCTACCGCCTCTCGCGGAGTTGTCCCTGTCAAGCTGGCGGGAGCACTCTTCACCAGAAGTGCTACAGCGGCAGCGATGCAAGTCTGTAGTGTAGACCTGCCCTCAGATTTCAGGGCCCGAAAGGACCCTCTTGATCACCTGATCTCTGGTCTGTGTTAGGCAAAAGGTGAGAACCTCACCTACTAATTTCGCTCAGGTCTGTAACTTCTGCCTGAGCTATATTTATTTTTGCTAACGCAGTAAAACAGGTGGGGATTCACCTGCATGACAAATGCTCATGATAAGTTGGCAATGGGGCCTTCTGGGCCAGAAGGGAGGGGTGCCCACAATATAAAAAATCCTGAGCGATTAGCTTAATGGACGTTAAATCTTCTTTTTTAAAATGCCCTTCAATAGGGATGCAGGAAATGGAACGTGAGGGTAAACAACACCAATGCGGATAACCTTTTTATATTGAATGGTCTGTACCCTCATCTGCTTCTTGACTGGGGCCATCAAGATAGCATCTCCCATACCCCCCTTTGCCCTGCTATTCCCAGTTGACACCCTGTATAGCAACTTCTGGTTAAGGAAAGACTAGACAGGATTTCCTTCACGGTCCAATGCCATACAAACTCTGACCATCACCACTGCCCTGCAGCTCAAGCCAGAGAACTGCACCCGTAAGTGATCCATATGGGTGCAGCGAATGGACAGAGCAACTCAGGAGCACTGACTGCCCTGTCAAATATAAACTACAATGTCTGTGCGCAGCTGGGTGAGGGAAGGACTAAAGGGCTCATTCCTGCATATGTAACAAACGGCAGCTGCGTGCAGGCACCACCACCTGCAGCGGGAATTGAACCTGGAAACTTTGACATCAGCACTTCAGAACTCTGCCACCGGAGCTAAAGGAGAAGGTATATTGGGTCTGGTGCCAGCCCCTAGACCGGGGTGGGCAAACTTTTGGGCCCGAGGGCCACATTGGGGTTGAAAAATTGTATGGAGAACCGGATGGGGAAGGCTGTGCTTCCCCAAACAGCCTGGCCCTGCTCCCTATCCGACCCCCTCCCACGTCCCATCCCCCGACTGCCCCTTCAGAACCCCCAACCCGTCCAACCCCCCCTGCTCCTTGTCCCCTGACCGCCCCCTCCAGAGACCCCACCCTAACTGCCTCCACCCAACCCCCCTTGCTCCCTGTCCTCTGACTGCTCTGACCCCTATCCATTCCCCTGCCCCCTGACAGGCCTCCACGACTCCGATGCCCCATCCAACTCCCCCTGCTCCCTAACCACCACCCTGGAACTCCATCCCCTATCCAACTCACCCTGCTCCCTGTCCCCTGACTGGCCCCCAGGAGCTCCTGCCCCTTATCCAACCTCCTGGCCCCGGCCCCCTTACCATGCTGCTCAGAGAAGCATGTCTAGCTGTGTGCAGAGCCAGACACGCTGACCCGTGGGAGTGCGCAGCCCTGCCCCGCCCCGCAGAGCACTGCCCGTGTGGTGGTGTGGCTCTGTGGGAGCGGGGAAGGTGTGGGAGGGGCTGGGCAGGGCAGGACAGTTCTACGGGCTGGATGTGGCCCGCGGGCCTTAGTTTGCTCACCACTGCCCTAGAAGGAGTGTAGACCATACATGCTAGGCCAGTGTATTGCACAATTACACACGAGAAACTTACTGGTGTGAGAGAGAATTTGCACAAGCATTTACAAGATCTGATCTTAATGGATTAAGCCTCATCTCTCAGCCTTAACGTTGGCCAAAGAACCAAAATGGGAGACAACAAGAGGGCAAGAAGCTGGAAACCGGAATTCTGGGGCCTGATCCTTGCTCTGTTGACACCAAAGTTTTGCCACTGAGTTCAATGGGAAATGGATCCGGCCCTTACGCTCCACAGGGGCTGGTGCAGATGTACTAAGATGGTGCGCTTTATTTGTATTGCAGGTAGGAATATGAGTCCCAAGATTACCACGGAGCTGCTCCGGCAGCTGCGACAGGCGATGAAGAGCTCCAGGTACGTGGCGGAGCCCATCCAAGCCTATATCGTGCCATCCGGAGATGCACACCAGGTAGAGATTTCGAGATTAAGGACGTTTCCTTGTAGAGGAAAAGTAAAAGTCCGTAGACGGCCGTGGTTATTTTTGGTTTGCCCGTTTCAATAATTCCAGTATAACAGCTTCGATGAGCCGGGAAATGATGCAAAATGGGGCTGTAGATGGGGTTTCTAGAGTCTTTTTTCTGATGGTCAGTGTTTATTTTCCTGCAGCCAGTCAACATTGCTGGTTCTACTTTCTCTATGGAAGCCCATGGCCTACAGAGGGGAGTGCACCAAAGAAATGGCTGCTCCCATCCTGCCCGTTGTCTTATATTTTCTAGAGCTTGGGAGCCCTAACTTGCAGCTCGCATATGGAGGGGCTTTTGGGGTGGCAGTGGGGAGGGAATCGTGCTGCAGAGGCCAAGGTCTCCTGCAGACCTGGGATCCCTGTGTGCCCGGAGTTACTCTTCTCTGCACCAGTCGGAGGCGGCAACTCTTGGGCTTGAGTGTTTAATTATCATGGTAGCTGCGATACTTGGCTCTCTCCAGAATATTAAGATTGTCTTGATCTGCTGTAGTTGTTTGGCCCAAGGCAGCTTTAAAATGTTGAATCCCCTCTTGCCTGCATGAACGTGTAGATGTGGTATCCTCAGTCTTCCTCCGCTTAGAGAGTGTCAGAGTTCTTGAGGGGCAGAGGGGGTCTTCTGCCCTCGGCCATTTTCAAAGCTAGAGGGCCTGACTTCTCTCACCTTCCCACACCGGGGGTTGGAATTTACCCCTATGTAAAGTGGGTGTGGAATACTGCCGCATCAGAGTGTCGCACGCCCTTTTTGCACAGGTGCGCGTGAGGACACAAGGTGCACGGCAGTGGTGAATGTGACTGTTCCCCGTAAGTCACACGTTTCCCTTTAAATAGATCAGCTCCTCAGTTCTGTGCGGTGGGTGAGGGGCTCCCCTGCAGCTGTTACAGTTTGTGCCTTTTGCGCCTGAAGCTACCTCTCTGTCCCTATGAACTCCAGTTACATTTTCTACCTTGGAACTGTGGTCACGTGAGTTAAGAAATGTGACCTGCCGGATTCCTGATATATTTTTTTCCCCCTTCTCTTTTGGTCTTTGCTACAGTGACTGCAGTAATGCAAACAACCCTGCTTCCTGCTGGGCAAGTTCGTCAGGTTTCTTCACAGAACTAAACCATCTGAATGGAATTGATTAATGAAAACGGCTAATTATACAGCTTCATGACTCACATGTGTCATGGTGGGTTGCCTCTGCAGGGTCTTGTCTGCAGTGGGCAGACAAATCAGTAACGCGGACAAGACCTAAGATGGGGGGAATTTTATTCTATTTCTTGGTTGCTCAAAGTACCTGTGTTTTGCTGACGTTTTAGGGACCTGATAACGTGACTTACTGAGTGCTCTAACTCTCCTGGGCGTTAGTGTGAGTTGAGGTCTCTTGGTAGGTTGCAGCAACTTGTCCATGTAAGCTCTAAGTGCTTTTAATGTCAGCTTCCAATTCCAAGGATGAAATAATCCCCTCCTCCCCCATTGTATTATAGACCTAATCAGATCCTCTAGCTTTCCAGGTTTACTTGTCCTTTCAGTTCCCTAGACATAGCAGCACAGAGGCACATAAACTGAGGGCTGGAAGGAACCTCAAGCGGTCATCTAGTCCATCCACCTGCACTGGTCCCCTTAGACTACCCCTGACGTGTTTGTCTAACCCAGGAGTTCTCTAACTGAGGGTCAGGACCCCTCAGGGAGTCACAAGGTTATTACATGGGGGGTGGCAAGCTGTCAGCCTCCACCCCAAATCCCACTTTGCCTCCAGCATTTATATTGGTGTTAAATATAGAAAAAAAGTGTAATTTATAATGCGGGGGGTCACACGCGGAGGCTTCCTATGTGAAAGGGGTCACCAGTGCAAAAGTTTGAGAACCACTGGTCTAACCTGTTCTTAAAAACTTCCACCACCAGGGATTCCACAACCTCCCTAGTTCCAGTGCTTAACTATTCTTAAACATTTTTCTAATATTGAACCTACATCTCCTTTGCAGCAAACTAAGCTGATTATTTCTTGTCCTACCTTCCGTGGACTCGGTGAACAAATGATAAGAATTGTTTACATATCTGAAGATTGTTATCCAATCTCCCTTCAGCTTTCTCTTCTCTAGTCTAAACTTGCCCAGTTCTTTCACTCTTTCCCCGTAAGTCATATTTTCCAAACCTGTTATAACATTTATTGCTCCTTTGGACTGTCTCCAGTTTGCTCACTTCTTTTTTAAAGGGTGGTGTCCAAAACTGGACACAGTACTCCAGCCGAAGAGAGCGCAGTTCCCGCCTGTGTTTTACATACGATACTCCTGTTAATACATCCCAGAATGATATTTGCCTTTTTCACAACAGCATCACATTGCAGAGCTCTTAAACAGAACTATCTTTTCCTAGAATCTCAGAATCCAATTTATATTCTTTCCAGAGGCTGACAATACCCTGGATTGGTGTCTGTTTTAGCTAGTGCTGAATACTGGCTGCATTACTCACATTAATTTCCCACTGTGTGTTATACTCTGAACCTGACTCATATCTCCAAACCAGAGAGGAATGGAAGGACATTCTTATGAGCAAGGTAGCGCAGTGAGGAGTGATCACTTCAGAAGGGTCTCCCACAGCTAGTAAATGTCTGTCCAGCTCATACCCCCACATTTGGGTTGGCTGGATCGCCACCTTCTGCTCCAGACCTGAACAGCGTGAGGTGTAGTTGTTCAGGACGGATGAATGGGCAGAATTGTGGAGCAATGAAAGAGAGGAATTTTACACAGCATCCACCTGACCTATTCCAGCTCTGGCAAGTGCAGGTATTATTACTGCACTGGTCAGTAAAAATACCTGGGTCCTGATGCACCTGCCAAGTAAGTGGCAGGGTTTGTTTGAAATGCTTAGAGGATCAAGGTCACCCCTGTAAAACCAATGGGCTACCCACCTAATTGCTGCTGTATGTTACAGCTGGAATGCACCTGCAGTGCTACCGAATGTACTCAACACAATAGATCTGAGTGTTAAAGGGCCCGTCCTTGCAAATATTTACTCTGGTGAGTAGCACCATTAACTGCAGAGAAGTTAAGCAAAGAAGGCTTGACTGAGGGCTTGCAGGATGGGGCCCCAAAATTCCACAGGTTTGGACAGCAGCCCAACAGGTGTGGCAGGTAGCAGCTTTAGGGCCTGTCCAGTTGCAAGAATCACTCCAGTTAGGTGGGTTGTTTTGACAGTGCCATAGCTCACACTTTGTGCAGCATTCACAGGTGCACAGTGCTAATTTTAGCACATGTATGATTATCACAAAACACTGGGTAAGCTTAGCACAGTAGGGGTTGCTGTGTGGACCAGGAGATGAACTGTTGCTCACGCACTGTGATGATGCGGCTTTCTGTAAGAACCTAAATAGATAGATGGCTACAAAGGGCTTTTGCTTACATCATTTTCCTTCCCATGCTGCTCAAAGCCACTAATTGTACTTTAAGGCCCATTTATCCCTTTGCTTGGTTTCAACCCTCCCCTTTAAATGTTTCTTGCATGTTTCCCTGTATGAGACACTGCCAGGGAAGATTTTTTCCCTCAAATTAAGATTCTTATTTTTTTAAATAAGGTTTTCCTAAAGCTGAGACCAATGGAAATATTCCCAATGGGGGAGGGGTGTTAGAAAAATCACTTTTTTTTTAATAAAGTCATTACATCTCCCCCGTTGTATTTGTCCCCAGACATGGCAGCATTATGTTAGTGGTAAGATCCTGAAAGTGAAATTAACTGGATCAGGGATCTCATACTCAAATCCAGGTGAGGGCCACATGAGGACTAGTACGTTGGCCTGAGGGCTACATCACTGACACCTTTTCATGGAAAGGTACAAAAGCTCCCCCCTCACCCCGCCCGTATTCCACCACTTTCATGAGGCCCCGCCCCTTCCCCGCCTTTTCCCAACCCTTTCCCATCCCCATTCTAACCTTTCCCCAAAGTCTCCACCTCAACTTCACCTCCTCCCTGCCCCATTCCAACTCTTTCCCCAAATCCTTGCCCCAGCCTCTCCTTTTCTCTGCCTCCTCCCCGAGCGTGCAGCTCCCTGTTTCTCCCCCATCCCTCCTGGGATGTGCTAAACACTGCAAACAGCTGTTTGGCAGCAGGAAGCGCCTGGAGGTAGGAAGAGGAGCGAGGAGGAAGTGTGCTGTGGGGGAGGGGAGGCAGCGAGTGAGGGGAGCTTGGCAGACGCAGGAAATAATTGAGACCCCTGAACTAGATAATACCTGCCCATGTAAGTGAAATAGACTGAAGTCTTTCCTCATTTGGTAGCTGAGAGAAAGGGAAGAGAAGTCAATAAACTATGGGTGAGATCTTCGGAATTGTCTGTGACTTAAGAGCACTGCAGGTCAATGGGACTTACGCTCCTAAATCACTTAGGTGGTTTTGGAGCCGTCCCATATGAATAGTGAGGAATCAACCCAGAATTTTTGTAAAAAGATCTTTTATATTTAATAACTAATGTTTGAAATATAGTACAGGATTTTTAAAAAATAAACATATGGGCATATCCCAAGCAGAAATTAAAGGAGCCTCAACCAGCTCACTGATCGTTTTCCATTCTTCTGCACACTCTGGAATAGAGGATCAGGTCCAATAGAGGATCAAGCCCATGATATTTAATTTGACTGTAACTCTTCAGTGTTTCTGGTTTGTTCATGGTGATTCAGTGCTGCAGTAGATTCAAGGAGGCAGAGAATAATCTCATGCTAATTTGCAGACTTTTGTCTTGGATCATTTGCCTGGAACTCTGTTGAGCCAAGGCTATTTAGGCTGGCCAGGATTAATCTGATTTGCTGAATTGTGCTGATAATTAGAGGCAAGCTTAGCAATTCTGACCTTCAATCTTGGTTGAACAAGATCCCAGAACAGGGTGTGTTGAACATTTCAAAACTCAGGAACGCCTTGGCTAACAATTTTTCTTCTTCTATTTTGGCAACAGATTGTGGACGTTGGGAGTTTTTGTGTCCCCAGCCTATTCAGTTATTTAGGGTTTTTTCTGAGACTGACCACAAAGGTGCCATTTAAGATGGTTTTATGATGTGGACACTTTGATCTTGACAGAAATTACCCCTCTCTCTCCCTTCCCCCTCCCTCTTTTTCACATAGGAAAGTAACCAATAACTTCTGGTTACTTCTGATCTGGGCTGGATTTGGACAGGTAAAGTAGAAGTAAAAGACTTTGTATCTAATTACAAATCTCCTAAAGGCTTAAAAGTTTTATGGCCTAACAACCTTGACAGTCTCCTTTTTAATGGCATTGTTGTAGAGGAGAAATTCTAAAAGGGCTTCTTGTAAATTCCAGTTGGAGGACATCAATAAATATAGTGGCATTTAAACATTTAATGGACCGTATACTTTAGTTTCCAAGATCAAGGAATGCTTGTGCGTTCCCTTCTTCTCACTTTGCAGCTTCAAAGGCAGGATGTGGTGTTGCCAAATGGGAGGTTAAGTGTGAAATAAATATCAGCAAACTGCAGCACTTCACTGTTTACAGAAGTTGGTGGGAGAAAAGTGCTGGAAGTTTTAAAAAACAGGCAGATATGAATATAAAGTAATCACAGATACTTAAATGTCCCAGAGGAACAATTTTTAACACTGGTTAGGATTTCCAAAGGAGCAGAGCCCAATCTTGTAACTTGTTTGTTTCTCTTGACAGTGTCCTTCAAGAGGAACAAAGCTTTTCCATGTACTTGTCATCAGCTGCTTTTGTTGTTGCCGATGTCAATAATTAGCTGCATCTTCTGTATTCCAGAGCGAGTACATCGCGCCCTGCGATTGCAGACGGGCATTCATCTCTGGATTTGATGGCTCTGCAGGTACGTTACCAGAACCTCTTTTGTTCCTTTCCTGTTTCAGCATCTGCAGAATTATGTAGTGGCTGCCAGCTGAGAATGATGCAAGATCGATGCAGTAACCGGCTGTCACAAAAGACTGACCCCTGAACAAACCTCCCATAAAGCAAAATCCTGTTAACTGTTTAATGCAGTGCTCGCAGCCTGCTTTTATGTTGTGTAATGCAAGGCCCCTATGAACAGATTGTACGTTGCCCAATAGAGCTGGGATTGATGGTAAACAGTGTTTGTCAGCCGCTTTCAATCATTCTTGAGCGAAGTTAGTGCCAAAAATACTGCACTGCGAAGCTGAGTTTATGGAAAAGTTTGCTTATTTCTCAGAGGCACGGGATGTCCTTTTGGCTGAAGCATAGACCTGGAAGTTGGGAAGGCAGACTTCTATCCCAGGCTCTGCAGTGTTCTTGCTGTGAAATGGCGGCCGAATCACTCAGCCTTCCCATGCCTCCCATCTCCCAGCTGGAAATCAGGGTTAACAGCAAATACTGACTTCCACACAGGACGCTGTGAAGCTTCGTGGGTGAATTTCCATAAAGTGTCTTGAGAGCCTCCTGTGGAAATCACTCTCTGCAGAAATGCAGAGCAGCGCTGTGCTAGACCATGAATCCGGCCTTCCAGCCTTCCTTTCTTCAGCGTGGCGCCTTGCCCCGTGGTCAGAAGGGCGGTGATTCAGCCCTTGGCAGGATTTGTCCAGACTTGGGCTCAAACCGTGTTTGCTGAATGCAAATTCTGTTTTTAAATGGGTCCCGGCCCCAACAGTGTCGGTGTGTTTTTGACCAGTGGAGAGGAGGATGAACTGGAGTTTGCGAGCTGTGCTGCAGTAAGAGAGAAAATAGGTCATGTGGTGTGACGCTGGGACTCAGGAGATCTGGGTTCAATTCTTGGCTCTGCCACAGACACCCTGGGTGGCCTTGGGCAAATCACTAAATCCCTCTGACCTTGAGTCAGCAAGTTATGTGAAAACATGCCTAACAACCATGTGAGTAGTCTCATTGATGTCAGTTCCCATTGCTGAACCAGGGCTGATGTGCCTCAGTTTCCCACTGTAAAATGGGGATAATAATGCTTCCCTTCTCTCACTCTGTCTTTTCTATTTAGATTGTAAACTCTTTAGGGCAGGGACTGACTCTCTCTTGTGCAGTTCCTGGTGTAATGGGGCCCTGGTCTCAGCTGGGGCTTCTGCGTGTTTCCCTAGTAATGATAATTTGTAATCCTGGCTTTAGCTCCTCCACGCTGCCTGGCTGAGGTGTGCGTAAACTGAATTCGTCTGGGGAGGTTTAAAAGCAAGTTCAGCAAACCTGGTTCCCAGTGTAGCATGGCCTGGCCAGAACCGCAAAGGAGTTGACCTCTTAGTTGTGGGGAACAATCAGTATCTCCATTAATACCTCAGTGACGTTAGAACTGTGACCTGAGCCTTCAGACGGACTGTCCGGCATCTGTGTACATTGCAGCCAAACCCTGTGCAGTCCATGTAACTGTGATGCGTCCATTACCTCTGGATCTGCCCTTCTGTGTTCCGATGAACCCCAAACTGACTTCTCCCTTTTGCTTCCTGGCCAGGTACTGCCATTATAACCGAGCATAAAGCAGCCATGTGGACAGATGGACGCTACTTCCTGCAGGCAGCACAGCAACTGGATAGCAACTGGACGCTCATGAAGATGGGTGGGTGGCCATCCAAGATGTTGCTCCACTAATATACAGAGAACTAAACAGCAGGGGCAGGGGGTGCTTCACGCCATCAGGCTAATTGACTGCCAGGGCATGTGAATGAACTGGATCAGTAGAGTGCCGTTCGAAAGGAAAACCAAAAAGGAATAGGAGGATCAGCAGCTGCACAAGATGCTGCTGCTTTAAGATATGTTGGGGCACTTGCATTTGCGTGTGACTTATACGTTAGTTTGTGCTGTCATTTAAGGGTCGGCGTGAAGTCTCTTCTGCATGGCTTTTTCTTTGCTCTTGGAACTCCATTTTACCCCTTTCCCACATCCAGGTCTGAAGGATACGCCGACTCAGGAGGACTGGCTAGTGAGTGTGCTCCCAGAGGGCGCGAAAGTTGGAGTGGACCCTTTCATTATTCCAGCTGGTTAGTTTCTTTTATGCTTTCCTGGCTGGGTGATGAGATTCTGCCTACCCAAATTTCCCATGCCATTTCAAACGGGCAGAGGATCCTTCTTCACTTTCCATATTACAGCCTACTACTGCTACACAGCTAAGAGACTTCTTCTTTAGCTCAAGCATTAGAGGCCTGTGCTTTTGGTGCTGTAGATCTCTGGTTCATTTCCCACTGGTGACTCTGTCGGTGTGTCACTATGGCTTGTTACATCTGGAGGTTGCTTTCCCCCCCTTCTTCTTCCCATCTTTGAGACCAAGTGGAAGAGGCAGGGGTGGAGAAGAAAGCTTAGACTTTTCCAGCATCCCCTAGCACAGAGGGAATTCCTGTGTTTCAGACATTTGCGGCCAGTGCTTTTAGCTCTCTCTCCTTTGGCAGATCAGTGGAAGAGGATGTCTAAAGCACTGAAAAGTGCCGGCCATGTTCTTGTGCCAGTCAAAGAGAATCTGATCGATGCAATCTGGGTAGATCGCCCCCAGCGACCCTGCCGACCTCTGATGACCCTGGACCTGAGTTATACAGGTTAGTGGGGTCCGGCTGAATTGCGTGGATTCATTTTCACTCCTCTCTTCCTTTCCCTTATAAAGTGACAGGAGAAATATAACTGCAGCCCAGCGTAATGTGCTGTTTGATTAAGTTAAGGATCTAATTAGACTCTGTTTATTCTCTTCACTGATCTTTTTGTTTTGGAATCCAGACATAAGCATTGATTGTGCCTAGATACAACAGTGATGGATTTGTAATAAATACACAGATGTATGTTTCTGGAAAAAGAAGGAAAAAGCTAGAAGGTGGTGGTATATGTCATGAAGGAGCAGTAAGGAAGACAAGCCAGAAATTGCGTGTTTGGCTTCTAGGAAGTTCTGGTCTCGTTGTATTAGGGCTTCGTGGCTGAATGTCTCTGCTGTTAGTCAATAAATTAGGTAGTGACAGTATTTGCAACTAAAGAACCAAACCCATCGACAGTCAGCAAATGTATTGTATTTCACAGGGATAGGCTGGAAAGAGAAGATTGCCGCTCTGCGTGCTAAAATGGCTGAGAGAAAAGTCGTCTGGCTTGTGGTTACAGCCCTGGATGAGGTATCTTGTGAGTATCCTGGCTGGGTGGGTTATCCAATCTCCCTGTCAGTACAACAGAACATTCTCTCGTGGCTGGGAAATGAGAAATCTACCCTGTTCCAAGAGGCACGTGGTACATCAGAGGGGTTAACCTGTATCAGAAGCAGCCCCGAAACAGGGTCAGGAGCAGTTTCCATTCATTACTATGAGCCAGATTTTGCTTTCATTTATGCCAGTGTAAATCCAGCGCAATAGAGCAGATTTAGGCCCAGTTTATACAACAAATCACCACACTTGAAAAACGGCCGAAGAGAAGGAAAAGGAAGGTGATGTGTAAAACTGAGGCAGCTTGAGGAAAGAATTGACAGACGAAGTGTTCTAGCATAAAATATCCTTACACCCCTCCCCCCTTCCCTGGGAAGCTGAAGGCTGTTTTAAGCTGTGAAGCCTTGCCATCACTGAAGCAGTACTATATGTGGACTCTGGGTACACAAATAGACACAGCACCGTTTTGTATGCAGCATTTGTGGTATCTAAGCACGTGTGTATGTGCCCGTGATTTCCACAAGTCTAGTTCTGTTTTCATACTTATTAAAAGGAGTTCCCCAAACTCCTTTCCCCTACAGTCTGCAAACTCCCATAGCAAAACTAGGGTTACCATAGGTCCAGATTCTCCTGGGTGTGTCCGGCTTTTGGGGTTATAAATAGCATCCGGGGGGGAATTTGTAAAACTCTGAAAAGGTCTGGGATTTCCTCCCCACGCAGAGCGTGGCACGGCTGACAGGGCGGCTGGGCCGGATTAAGCCGTTTGCATCGGAGCCTCCAGCAGCTCTAGAGCGCCTCGCCCCCCCGCCTGCAGCCCAGCGTGCTGTGCTGTCAGCGCTCTGCGGGGGCAGGGGCCGGGCTGTGTGCTCCGCGGGGGAGCGTGGCAGCGTGTCTGCGGTAGTGTGCAGGGGAGTTGGAGAAGGGGCAGGGGGTCTCTGGAGGGAACAGTCAAGGGACAGGGAGCAGGTGGGGGTGGATGGGTTGGGGGTTCTGGGGGGGGCTGTCAGGAGGCAGGGGTGTGGAAAGGGGTTCGGGCAGGTAGGGGATAGGATCCTAGGGGAGCAGTCAGGGTTGGGGGGTCTCTGGAGGGGGCAGTCAAGGACAAGGAGAAGAGAGGCTTAGAGAGGGGGTGGGGTCCTGGGGGCGGTTAGAGGAAGAGGTCCTGGGAGGGGGTGATCTGGGGACAAGGAGCAGGTGGGGTTGGATGGGTTTGGGGTAGGGGGCGGGAAGTGGGAGGGAGTGGCTAGCGGGCAGGGCTACCCCGCCATGGAATGTCCTCTTTTTTTTTGAAAGTTCAGATATGGTAACCCTAGCAAAACAAGACTGCAATGGACCTCATCCTAGTCCCCACCTGTTCCCCTTTGCACTGGACTGGCAGCCAAGGAAGTGTAAACAGGTCTCCAAGTAGAAAAAACAATGTAGCCAGCTCTGAGCCCTGTGATTCTGGCCTGCCGCTCCAGCATAGTAGGCATTCTCAAGGTGGGTGGAGGTCAGGCCAGAGCTCATGGACTAGCCCCAGGGCACTGTTGCTTTGGCTCAAGATAGATATGATCTGGGTTGTTCTAAACCTCAAAGTAGGTCCAGATGACCCATTGTTGACCAGACCCGAGGCATGCTGCACCTGGGTAGGAGATGCCCCAGGAGATCTGAGTGCAGACCAGGCTTGGGGGTGTGATTAGCATCTACTGTAGAATCTGCATCACCTGCTCCAAAGAGTAAATGATCGTGACAAATTCCCAGTGTCAGTTTGGAAACCGGTAACGTGGTGCCAGCGATGTGGCATAGTCAGAGCCCTCTGCATTCGCTCCTAGAATTGTGAAACCAAGTGCAGCGCTTCCTGTTTCATGAAAGAAATAAAGGGGACTCTTCTCTGGCGAGACCTGCATTAGCGGAGATGGCGGCCCTCTGTCCTTCTCTGTACAGACCCCAAGGCACGCGCGCCACTTTACAGACAAGTAAAACAATGCTTGATCCCTGCTCTCAGGTGGATACAGTTTAAGTCCACCTACCAGTGGAAGGGGTGAGAAAGGGCTAAGGGCAGTGAGAGATTGCGAGAGATGTTTATTGCTAGGTGTACATCTGGTTCTCTTTTCCTTTACTACAGATGGAAAAACCCATTTATCTTATCTTTGGCCCCTAGATGTGGCTCTATTAAAATCTAAAAGAGCATCTGGGGAAAGGGTTGAAGGTGGAGGCCAGCCCCATTCCACGGCATGGGGACCCCAATTTTGCTCAGCTCGCAGATTTCTACTGCCCCCTCCTGGAAGCCCTATCTGGGTCTTTGTAACTTGAGAGAAGCAGGGTCTTTCCCATACCCCATGACTGTCCGACCTGATGTCACATGGCCCAGTGGACCCAGCCCCAGACTGAAATGCCAGCGTGGCAGGTTGTGCTTCCACCTCCGCCGGCTGGCTCGCTGGCAGCTGCTCTTTCACACGAACGTTTCCAAGAGCGAGTCCCTGGGTTTCGGAGGTTCTCTGCTTGACTCCTGAAGCCCGGTGTTCAGAGAAGCCGAGTGCCTCCCGTGCCGCTGGGCGTGCCGCTGGGCATCCCCCAGAGTTGTGAGCGACCTGCGTGTTTGACGGGCACGGCCGTGCTGTCCGAAGCCGAGCAGCCACAATCAAAGGCTGCTTTTTAACGTTTTGGTCTTAACTTCTCTGTGCCTCCCCTGCCCCTCTGTGAGAGCGAAGTACTGAAAGCCGAGCCCTCTCTGGAGAGCGAGGGGTGATCTACGTCCCGCTGCACAGACAGGGAAAGTCACTTCCTTGCCATTCTGGGTTCTCCGCTGTAGTCTAGCTACTGAATCGGTGCCTGAAGAGATTTTTCTGGCGTCATTTAGTACTCGCAGCTTTGGTGCCATCTTGTGGAGAAAGCAAATTACTGCCAAAGTTCTGGGGAATTGCAACAGCTGGACTTTGGCGTAAAGCCCTTGTGTGAACCTGCTTTCGAGCCAACTGAATTTGGTTTTGTTTTTCTTCCCTAATACTGTTGAGTTTAAATGATGAAACAAGACTGTGATTTTGGGCTCTCTTTTCTTTCCTAGGGCTGTTTAACCTCCGAGGCTCGGACGTTGAATATAATCCAGTATTTTTTGCTTACGCTGTCATAGGAACCGACACAATCAGGTCTTTACTTTGCCCCTTCTTTATCGTTACCAAGTGTTGCACTGACAGTCCAGGAGTATTTCCTCCAAGAGCCTGGCTCTCCCGTTGTGTGTGCTTTTGAACTGTGTGCCTCTCAGCTATATTAGTGCCACTTCCTAGCATTTTTATATTCTGTGATAATCCATTTATCTCCCTACGTTCCCCTGTCATAATAGTGGTGGTGGAGTGAAGAGCTTTTGGTTCTGTTCCCAGCTCTGTAATTGCATGACCTTGGGCAAGTTTGTTCAACTCTCTATGCTTCTTTTTGCCCCTCTGTAAAATTGGGGTAATTTAAAATGCTCTGAGATCTTTGTACCAAGGTGCTATAAAGAGCTGCTGATACATTAGCATCAGCAGTGGGACAGGTGCTGGAGAACTTTATCCATTGCGGGGTTTTCGAGGGTTAACTTAGCTGACGATTCACTTCAAAACCACAAGTGACGATTATTGCTGCTCTGGGATTTTGGGGCATCGGGTGCCAAAAATCTTTCTCTTTCTGTTCGGTGCAGCATGCATCAGTAGAACACAAGAATCGAGGCACACGAAGGTACGAGTCAAACGTGTGTGATCTAGTGGATAGAACACAGGCCTGGGAGTTCTCTTCTCAGCTGTGTGATGACTAAGGCTAATATTTTGTCATGGATATTTTTAGTAAAAGTCACGGACAGGTCGCGGGCAATAAAGAAAAATTCATAGAAGCCGTGACCTGTCCCTGACTTTTACTAAAAATATCTATAACAAAATGGGGATCTGTGGGTCCCCACCCCACCTGCAGCAGGGCAGTGGCTAGAAGCTCTGGAGGCCCCACTGCGGGTTGGGTGTTGGAGCTCCAGATGAGAGCTGTGGGGCCCCCCGCTGCCTGCAGCAGCGGGGGGATTTTGGGGTAGTTCTGCTGCATGCAGCTCAGGGTTTCCCCTACCACCTGAAGGGGATGGGAGCTGCAGGGTACCCCCACCGCCTGCAGCAGCTGGGGGGTTACAGGGTACCCCTGCCGCCTGCAGCTCCTGGGCCCCCCTGCTACCTGCAGGGGATGTGAGCTGCGGGGTACCCCAACTACTTACAGCAACTTGGGGCTGCCAGAGGTGGCAGGGGACCATACAACTCCAGAGCACCAGAGGCCGAAGTCATGGAAGTCATTGCAAGTCACGGATTCCTTGCCTTCCGCGCCCTCCAGGACTAAATTGTAGCCTTAGTGATGACATGGCCCCCGCTGTATAACTGTGGATAACTACTTCCCAGGGTGGTTGCGAGGCTTAATTTCAAGGCAGGGTGCAAAGTGCCTGGAGATCCTTGGATAAAATAGTCTGGATCAATGCGCAGTATTATTCTGAATCTCTGTTAAAAGTGATTAGATCATGTGATTTCCATCGCCCCTCCCACTTCCATCAGGCTGAAGCACAAGTCACACCCGCGTGCTCTCTGCTGATACATTTCTGCAGGCTGTTCAACAGTGGCGCCCGCATGGAAGACCCAGCCACGAGGGAACACCTGCTGCTTGATTCCGCCCTGGAGGCTGAGTTTAAAATCCAGGTGATGCCGTACGACTCTATCCTGACGGAGCTTCAGGCCATCTGTGTGGGTCTCACCCCCAAGGAGAAAGTGTGGCTCAGTGACAAAGCCAGCTACGCCCTGACCGAGGCCATTCCCAAGGTTGGTGTGCCCTGGCCAGGGAAAGGACTCCTCCTTCATACCCAGTCCTGTGATGAGCGGTTTTAATTAGGGCACCTGCTCTCAGCTTCCCATCAGTGCTCGATGCTGCAGGAGGAGATCTGTGTAAACTAGGGTCACTGCACATGGATTTTGAGAATGTCCCATGCATGGCATAGATTAAGTACACTCAACTGTTCAGGTGTAGCTAGAACCTGGGTGGGGTGGGGTGGGCTGTGCTTGGTTGGAGGATCTAAAGATGGCTCCCCATATTTATTTCAGTGGCTTGGTGTAGAGGGACAAAAAGCAGATAGCCAGGAGATGCAGGAGGCAGGGTTTGTGTCCACTCGACGAGAAGTATTATGAGGACGCAGGTTGCATGAAATGGCTGCTTGTCCGTATAACGGCTTAGCATGACTGCACAGGGACTCTGTTGATATCAGAATTGTTTTTGTTTCCTTTGTACTTGATACACCTGAGTACTGTGCTTGTAAATGTGTATTCTGGGACTCCTGAAGAAGGCCCTATCCCACACTGCCCAGTGTTCTGATACAGAGTATAACAGTCTTTTTTTAAAATGAGGCACTTACTCAAAGGAGGCATACCTAAGATATGCTCTAGGAATTATTTTGGAGGAAGTTCTATGGCCTGTGTTATACAGGAGGTCGGACTAGATGATCACAGTGGTTCCTTCTGGCCTTGGAATTGATGAAAAAAAGCTATAACTACAGACAAATTAACAGACTTCCACACATCTTGAGTTCCAGCTGGGTCTCCCTTGTTTACCAGAGACTACACACTCTCTGGAACTCCATACAGCATAGAGAGACATCTAATGGCTCAATAATACACTGCAAGTAAACATTGCTCTCAGCATTGTTGCTGAGAGCAAGGACTTTGGGGCAATTTCCAAATATGAATGTGCCATGTGAGATGGAGTTAGGAGGACCAGATGTATTAATGCAGTCGCAATAGTTCTGGCTTCTCATTCGCAGAGGAGAAGTGGTTGCACTCTGCCCCAGTTCAGACCTCAGCTGAAGACCTTGTCACAGGTGTCACAACCAACCAGTACAAAGCGTGGGTGTAAAAAGCTTAGGAGAACACGAGAATCAGGGACAGAACGGGACGCGTAAAGCTCTTTTGTAGGTTTACCCAGCTGGATTAATTACAGCAAGGGCCTAAACTACTGGGTGAAGATTTAAAGAAGAGTAATTTTCATGATTGTGACAGATACCAATAGAGGATATCTAGGACCTGGATCTTCAGAGAGGCCGAGCACCTACATATCCATAGAGCTTAGGGCAGCTTCCTCCACTCCACATTTTGGCGGTGTTTCAAACCTTTCAGGGGGTACTTCAGGCCACAAAATCCTTGATCCCCTTTTCTGAGTCTGCAAGCAAGGGGTGCCTATGTGGAGGGTGATTTGCTGTGTAGGCTCTTACCCATCAGTACGAGAAGACGCCCTCATCTCACTGCACATAGGCCACCGAACAGCCACTGATGGCAAGAGTGAGGAGCCATTATGGATTTGTGCTAGTGACCACGAGTGGAGAAGTCTCCATTGCCACCCCATCCCAGCCTTTGTGTTCCTTTGCTCTTCCTTACTAAGGCTGTCACTTGGACAGGCTGCGGCCCTGTCCGTGTCCGATTAAGAGGCGCTGGAACAATCAGCTGGGTAGAAGAGTCACTCGTGGAGGGCCTAGGTGAAACCTTGGGTGGGATTTTCAGACGTGCTCAGTGCTGGCCTATCTCTGTTCCCGTTGAAGTCAATGGTAAAACGCCCCTCGTTCCCAGCATTTCAGAACAGGCCTGGGGCACAGCAGCAGAGTTGTAGTATGGCTAGAGAGATGCTCAGAATCACTGAGGTGGGCATTGTTCCCCAACTTAATCACATGATTTTAAAAAACAATTGCTTAGTCATCTAGTCCCAGCCATCCCCTTCCTATAACTAATCCCACGGCATAATCTACAAGGCAGCTCTACATTGACCACTGTGTCCCTGAGCCGTTGTGCTCAACAACCGCCACCACTCTGGGTAGGTGTCATTTTTAATTCTTTGTCCTGCAGCAACTCTTTGCTCTGGTTAGTTCCCAGTGGCTCTAAAGAGATAACACAGCGTAGTGCGCATTTGCAGGGTAGGGCTTAAAGTTGCAGTTTGGCTGACACACCAGGGTTGAGGGCTCTTTGCTTGCAAAACATTCCATGGGATTTTTAAGAACGGCCTTGGTTTTATGTCTTCTCAAAGAAACCTCTCTAGCTGCAAAGGCTGTTGTCTATTTAGTTATATAGACAAGCTAATATCTGCCCTGTTCGACATGCCAGTTCCCGTGGCCAAGAGAACAGGTATTGTGTATTATTTTTTCTCTAACAATGACATTTGATTATGTATGTTGGCTGCCTCTCTGCTCTTTGTGCGTTAGTACAGATGGGGAGATTGTAAAGCTTTATCATTTACCCAGCAACAAATCTCTTCAATATATGACCGAGCTCTTTGTGTCTTTCTGCCAGCTCTTAAGAAACATGTGTGCTTTGCCTGATACAAAAACAAATCATCGGGATGTAGAACATGTGTAACCCAGATAAATCTCTCTGCCTCTTTCCTTAGTCAAACCTGGCCTTTTGACAGCAGCAGATACATTGCTCTGTGCCTATTACTGGTGCCCTGAAAAACTGCTGCAAAGCGCTAAAACTCACTCCAACCCCTTTTCTTAGAATAACTGGGTTTATTAATTTTGGGCATTAGAAAAAAGGGGTCAACTCTGCTGGTGCAAACCAGTGTAGTTCTGTTGACGTCTGTGAAAATATCTTCTGTCAAATAGCGGAGCAGAACCTCCGCTTGGATACATTGAAATAGCCCAGTTGAAATCTGTAGCAGGATCCCAGAGCACCTCCCCATGGCCTGGCGTGGTTCTGCGGGCATCTTGTCTTCAGTTTCCCCCGTTAGTTCTTTGCAATGGCTGAGCCTTAGGCCAGAGTAGGCAGGCCTTTTCGTGGGGCCTCCATTCGTTCTCTTCCTAATACAGAGACTTTAACCCCTTTGGGCCCATCCCTCTTCTCCTTTGATCGGGCGTCCCCCAGCCCTCCTTCTGGGGTCCGTCTGATAGTTCAGGCAGGCTGATGAGTGCTGCAGCGTCCCTTCTCAGGGCTGTGCACATTCCAGTCAGCTGCAGCCTTAAACCAGCTGGACCCTTTTTAACTTAGCCCTTTTCCACGCTGGGCTGGGAGTGGTCAGCAGGCAGCACTCACTCCCCTGCCGGTGTCTCCCCTGTTATCAGGGAGGAGGCAGTATATATATGCTGCCCTCCTTCCCAGGGCTTGTCCTGGTTGGCTGAGAGGGGGTCCTTGCCCCGCCCTGCACTACAAGGGTCCTGGTCCCTTAAAGAAACAGTACCCTGGGTTTTGCCCTTGCATTAGCTGTTTCCCTCGGACAAACCACACCTCTCCCAGGACCTGCCTCTGCCCTTCCATAGGCCTTTGTCCACTCCAAAATCCCAGGAACCTTAAAGGGACATGCCTTGGAACATGGGTTGGCTGAGCCCAAATCTGTACAGCACTTAAAGGGGGGACAGCCCCCCTGTTGGAAAGGCAGTGCAGTTATGGTAGTTTATCCAGCTGAGCATCTGGCCCATAATAAGTAATTTAGAATGATTATTATTGATTATTAACTTACATTATCTTAGTGCCTGAAGGCCTCAGTTGAGATCAGGGTCCCGTTGTGGTAAGTGCAGTGCAAACGTATAATGAGAAACAGCCCCTGCCCTGCAGAGTGTACAGAAAAGACAGGCAAAGGTTGGGAAGGGAAAAAGAGTTAAGTGGCTTGCCCAAAATCAGTCTTCAGGTGCCTGGCAGAACTGGCCAGAGAAACTAGGCCTCATGAGTCCCAGTCCTATGTGACTTATATCAGCTGAACATCCAAGCAAGGGTACAGTAAAGCTCACTGATGCACTGTGTAGATTTACCATGCTCCTCTAGCAAAGCCACATATTGCTGGTGTAGGCAGGAGTCCAATATAGTACATAACAAAGACCCTGCAAACCCTGTATAGATTTGCTTGCAAATGTGCCTAAATATCCTTTTATGGGAAGATAAATATACCCTGACGACCTATCTACAAATGTCAACCGATGTCGTGCACAGAATGGAGGCTATCCTGACTGATAATGTCATTTCAGAGGAGCATTGGGCACTTTGTTTCCACGGAATGTAGCAGGCGTTCTCCTGCTACTGTAAAGTGTTTGGAAATGGTGAATCATCTAGTGGGCAGAGCAGAGGCCTGGGAGCCAGGAGACCTGGGTTTTATTTTTAGCTCTGCTACTGACTTGTTGTGAGACGTCAGGCAAGTCGCTTCTGCCAGAATTTTTTAAAGGCTCTATTAGTCCTGGGTGCCCAGCTACATTCTTGTTTTCTACTATATCCAAGCATAGATCAGCCGCAGTGGAGACTGGCAGTGGGAGGGAATTGGCTGGGGATCCCTGATTCAGAGCCATCTGGCCCTGGCACAAGTGAGATCCACAGAGGGGCAGCCTTTAGTTGGCATCGGTGTAAAGTCTCTGGGGGGCGTTGTGCCAGTGGAGGATTGATCAAAATAGAGCTCCCCTCTGCCACACCTTCTCTGGGGTTTCCAACCTTCCAGGATTGTCCTAGCATCTCCAGGAATCAAAGATTAATCTTCAGGTAAACATGATGTTCTGATGAAACCTCCAGGAATACGTCTAACCCCCTCCCTCTTCTAGTCTCCCTCAACACAAGGTGATGGAGCCACCTCCATTAGTTTTATGCCAGGGGAAAGTTCCACCCAAGGTGGATTCTCCGCTGAGCACTTCTGTCTGTTTTAAGGCCACTTTATGGCAGAAGACCGGAGAGTCGAACTGTTAGGGCCTGATTTTTAGGAATGTAACTCACCATAGACTTCAGTTAGAGCAGCGAGTGCTCTAGCCTCTCTGAAAATCAGATCCTACGTGTCTCAACTGGTGCACCCAAGGTTAGAGGCGATCGTTGAAACTTTGTGCCTAAACCTCTTTGTGCCTTAGGTTTCCCCTGTGCAGCTCAAGGCTAACAGTTCTGACGTACTGCAGGTGGCTGTCATAGCTCTTAGCTCGTTCTCTGAGTTATAATGAAGGCGGTAAACTCCTCCGAACAGGAAAGATTCCTCTCCCGTGTTCTGAGCACTTAGCAAACCAGCAGCGATCGGCACAGAACAAGACCGTTCGCTGAAGGCTATTGTAGAAGTACAAACTGCGGTGATGCTGAAGTCCAAGATAGTGGACTGGATAGTGGATGCAAGATAGTGCAGGCTGAATAATCAGGATGTAACCCCTGCCTTTGTGCTCTAGGCTCACCGCTACCTCACCCCATATACACCCATCTGCATCGCGAAAGCCGTGAAGAACGCAGCTGAAACAGAAGGCATGAGAAGAGCACATGTAAGTGAAGCACCGAGTGCGTTTCAGATAATCTCCCAGAACCGTGGATTATGTTTCCCTTTCAGGGTTGGGGGAGCATTTCAGATGGACTCATGTCTCGGATTAAGAAGCAAATAATACTTTGGACGTTGGGCTAGAATATTTTTGTTTCCTAATCTTCTGTCAGACACCAGCTGCTATTAACTGGGTCTTCTGCCTAACTATTTGGTGCTCCCTTTAAAGCTTTCTGAATCAAGAAGGCCAACGGCATATTGGGGCTGTATTAGTAGGAGCATTGCCGGCAGATCGAGGGAAGTGATTATTTCCCTCTATTTGGCACTGGTGAGGCCACACCTGGAGTATTATGTCCAGTTTTTCTCCCCTGCACTACAGAAGAGATGTGGACAAATTAGAGAGAGTCCAGTTGAGGGCAACAAAAATGATTAGGGGGCTGGAGCACATGAGTTATGAGGAGAGGCTGAGGGAACTGGGATTAGTTAGTCTGCAGAAGGGAGGGGGGATTTGATAGCAGCCTTCAACTAGCCGGAGGTGGTTCCAAAGAGGATGGAATTTGACTGTTCAGTGGTGGCAGGTGACAGAACAAGAAGCAATGGTCTCAAGTTGCAGTCGGGGAGGTTTAGGTTGGATATTAGGAAACACTATTTCACGAGAAGGGTGGTGAAGCATTGGAATGGGTTACCCAGGGAGGTACTGGAATCTCCATCCTTAGAAGTTTTTAAGGCCCAGGATGACAAAGCCCTGGCTGGGATGAGTGAGTTGGGGATTGGTCCTGCTTTGAGCAGGCGGTTGGACTAGATGACCTCTTGAGGTCCCTTCCAACCGTAATCTTCTGTGATTCTATGGGCTGGTCTGTGCTGTGGTGGGAGGGTCGGGAGAGGAGGAGATCGACCGAAAATACGCAACTTCAGCTAGGTGAATAACATAGCTGAAGTCGGCGTATCTTCGGCCGACTTACCTGCCTTCCTCATGGTGGCGGTGGTCGGCAGCGCGCTCCCCCGTCGACACCAGCTTGTGCCTCACGGCGAGCTGGAGTTCCGGAGTTGACGGGGGCCGCTGTTGGCGATCGATTTATCGCGTCTTGGTGAGAGGGTCTGGCGGGTAGTGAAGACGTACCCTATGAATCCTTCCTGTGCTGTCAGACATTGCTTGGGACACAAACAAGGCTCTGCCATCTCTTTCTATCATGCTCTTTGCTGCAATGGTTGCCTTGATGCATTTCTATACCCTAAATTTTTACAAGGGCCGGGTGTTGGCTGATTGCCCAAACCCCAGCCTGGAAGAGCAGTTCACTGGTTTTTGTCTGGTCCCTTCCCCTTGGCCTGGGGAACCCTATCAGGTGTTGAAATCCCCATCAGCATAGCTCTCAGGGTCATTGGAACACACAAACCTTCCCGCCATGTTTAAAGCCCCAGTGAAGGCTTTAAAGTTGTGAAAGCCATATATACTGGTGTTGGTCACCGTACATATTCTCAGTGGGAACTATACAGCATTTCAGACCCATGTTTAGCAGATGAGCCCTTCAAAGCAGGAATTGTCCCTTTGCTGCGTCTATATTACGCCCAATGCAATGTGGCCCTGATCTGTACTGGAGTCTTACAGCACTAGTGACTTACCACCGTGAACTACTAATATCGTGGGATAAGAAATAAGGAACCAGTAGTATAACTTCTAAACCGTAGTACTGAATACTCCGGCCCAGACCTTTAGAAGGGGCTAATCATTTTGGATGCCTTCATTTTTGTGAGCCCAAATTGACACACCTGAAATGGGGCTGATTGTCCCAAAGTGCCAAGTTCCCCGCCTTTGAAAAAACGAGGCCCCCTTTAAGGTGTCTTATACTGGGCTCTTAAAATTGCTGGAGCTGCTTTGGAAAATCATGGGCTCTTGTTTTTCCAGTTTGCCTTCTCATCTATAAACATCAGGCTTCGGGCATCAATATAGTTTATTTTATCCCACTTTGGGCTCTAGGACCCCAAGGTATAATGGCATCCAGGATGGACTTAGAGCATCCATGCCCGTTTTATTATTCTTATTTCTAGCAGTGTCCGCAATGCGCTAGGCACTCTCCAAATGTAGCTATGCTTGCTGTACACTCTGCCAGGCAGTCCCATGGCCTTCACGTCTATTTCACATTTACAAACAGGGTATAGTATTTCAGTGAAACTCTCCCTGGGTTCGGTCAGTCAGGGTGCTAATGTCTTCTTGTGGAGCCCTCATCTCCCAGCTCAGAAGAGGTGCTCAGCACCTGACAGGAGCAGGCCATGTAAGCAGGTGGAACCTGCTAACGCAGAGTGGCTCTCCATGTCACTCAAGTGGCTAATCCATCTATGGAGGTTTTTGAATCTGCTACTGCCTTTGAGCTACAGCATGTGACTCCTTTCGCTCAGGCGACAGAGGACCATTTTAGATCCAGAGGTCCTCTGTTAAATCCTTGCTACTGATAACCTATCCAGAGAGGTTGCAGAGGCACTCAGAATGCAGTCACTTGAATGGGAAGAGCAGGAGTGGGATGATGTATACCCAAACATCGAAAGAGAACAATAAAGGAGCAACTAGAGCAGGGGCCCAAGAACATCTGTGGTTTCGTTATATCGTTGCCACTGACTCCTCTTGCTAGTGTTGGATGTATCACTTCAGCTCTCTGTGCCTCAGCTTACCTATCAGAGAATGGGGATAAATATACTCATGCCCATACTTCACATCATGCATGTTGCAAGGCATAGATAGTATTTGCCAAAGGCTTCACAAACCTTAGCAATGAGACCCAACCCAGCTGCAAAACTTTCTTAATGTTTATTTTACTGATCTGGCACATTTAATCAAAGAATGTAATCAGAAAAATGTGAATTATAATTTTGAATTGTTTAAGAACCACTTTGCTAGATGCTCAAAGAGCCACAATTGAGGAAGAAGGTTGTATTGGTTAAAAAATTGATCTGGTATCTCAGGAGGATGTTAAACAGCAGCTAATAAAGTTAATTTTTTTAAAATCAGCAGGTCTGGTTATCTAGCATCCAAGAGTTTTAGAAGAACTGCCTGAGGCGCTCACTAGACCATTTATGTTGATTTTCAATGTCTTGGAACACTGGAGAAGTTCCAGAAGACTGTTAGAAAGTTAATGTGCCAATATTTTAAAACCTGTATAATTATAGGCCTGTCAGTCTGACATCAATCCTGGGCAAGATACTAGAGTGGCTGATATGGGACTCAATTAAAAAAGAATTAAAGGAGGATAACATAATTTATGCCAATCAACATGCATTTATGCAAAATAGATCCTGTTTAACTTTTCTTTTTTTTTGATGAGATTACAATTTTGGTTGCTAAAAATACTAGAGTAGATGTAATATACTTAGACACCTGTAAGGCGCTGAACTTGGCACCACGTGATATTTTCTGTTTTTTAAATAAAAAATTATACAATTTAATATGGCACTTATTAAAAGGATTAAAAAATGGCTAACTGATAATCTGAAAATGTAATTGCGAATGGGGAACCATCGACAAAGGGATGTGTTTCTAGCGTGGTCCTGTAGGGATCAGTTCTTGGCCCTCTGACATTTAAATTTTTTTTAAATGACTTGGAAGAAAACATAAAATTATCACTAATAAAATTTGCAGATGACCCAAAAATTGGGGGTGTAGTAAATAATAAAGAGGGCAGGTTACTGACACAGAGTGATCTGAATCACTTGGGAAACTGGACACAAGCAAACAATATGCATTGTATATATGGCTGAATGTATATGTATACATCTAGGATCAAAGAGTGTAAGCCATATTTACAGGACGGGGAACTCTATCCTAGGAACAAATGACTCTGCAAAAGATTTTGGGGTTGTGGGGAGTAATCAGCTGAACATAAGCAACCCAGTGCAACGCTGTGGCCAAAAGGGGTAATGCATAAACAGGGGAATCTCTAGTGGGTGAAGAGAGGTTATTTCCCCTTTGCATTTGGCATTGGTGTGTCCGCTGCTGAAATACTATATCTACAGCTCAAGAAGGATGTTGAGAAATTGAAGAAGGTTCAGAGAAGAGCTACGAGATTGATTAAAGGATTAGAAAATGTGCCTTAAATATGCCTTATTGCAATAGATTCAAGAAGCTCTGTCTGTTTAGCGTAACAACATCATAATGGGCTCTTCAATCTGACATAGAAAGGTATAACATGATCCAGTGGCTTTAAAATTCAGACTGGAAATAAGATGTACATTTTTAACAGTGAGAGTAATTAACCATTGGAACAGGTTACCAAGGATCATGGTGGATTCTCCATTGCTGACAATATTCAATCAAGACTGGATGGTTTTCTAAAAGATCTGCTCTAGGAATTATTTTGGGGAAGCTCTATGGCCTGTGTTATACAAGAGGTCAGACTAGGTTATCACAGTGGTCTCTTCTGGCCTTGGAATCTATGAATGAATTTCTGGTACTTGCATTAACCAGAGAAGATAGAGGTTAGAAAGACTGCTTAGATCACTTACCTCATCTCCCTACCAGTGTACCCTGTGTTAATATCTCATTGTCTCTGTCAAAAGACTGTTTCCATTGCAGCTTTATAAATCTTATGTGCACTCAATTACTTTTTCTTTTTTACTCATTTTAATATAGATTAAAGATGCTGTTGCTCTGTGTGAGCTCTTTAATTGGCTAGAGAAAGAGGTACAGTATTAATTTCTCATGTTTTAATGTGGTGATTTTATTACATAATAACTTTTCGTTAGCATAAGCTTTTCAACACTGTGAATATTCTTTTGAGCAGTTCTGCTAGAAGAGAAAGAAAAAGCACCTGTTTTTCTCTGATTTTTGCAGCTGTGGATTTGATTCTGGTTTCCATCAAAGGTGGAATGAGCTTTTGAATTATGCTCACATTTATTACATGCGATCAAAAGGCAGATTAGGCAAACTCGCCTGAGTTGGGTGAGGGAGGATCTGTCCAGTTCTAATACTGGAGATACTATCTGCCTGCTGACGTGGTGTAGTAGATTGAGAACAGTGTCACATGTTACAGGGACATTCCCAAGATAATTTGTATTGCCCAGTGGGTAGGAAAGTTTAGGTGCCTAAGTCCCATTGACTTAACCTGTTTGGGTGCTTTTGTGAATCCCACGAAGTGCCTCTCTGCATCTTTAGATACCTAAGGACCTTTGTGAACTGGCTCTAAGTCATGTGACTGGTTTCCTGCTCTGCCATTCGCCCACTGTGTGACCTTCGGCAAATCACTGCATCTGTGTCTCCATTTCTCCTCGCCAAAATGGTTAAAATAAAAGCTACCTTATTTTTTGTGAAGTGCTTTGAGATCGGTGGCTAAAGGCACTATCTGAGCATAGCTAGCTTTTCTATATAAGTACTGTATGTTTTAATAATATTTCCATAAGTGTATTATTAGCACCTTAGATGCAAATAAGTATTGGTGCTAAAAAACACAGATTATGGAAATGGAAAGAACTGGCTAAATCTAGTTTGATTTTCACCTTTATTTGTTCTGAATTTGTACATTTCAGTGTAGTGTCCGATCCCGGTAGCAGCTGCTGCCATGTGTGACATTATTCCTATGCATAGTCTCATTGAATTCAAGACATGCCGTAGTAGCTGTTTGCACAACTGGGGCCTAAAACTCTCTGGTTCTGCACTGGTCAGTTTCACTTCCTAGCTCTGGCACTCTTAACACAATGCTGCTGAGTTTGTGTTTCTATCACTGCAGGGGGACAAAACACCAAAACTGGAATGTCCCTTTAAGACTAAGTTATGTAAAGGCTAAAGATAGAACCTCTTTCGTAGTTTACTGGTTTCCTTTGCTAGTTGGCTTCTGAGGTGCTGACTTCCCCGGTTCCTGGGAGGTGCTTGATCCCTGCTCCGCCCCTTCCCCCAAGATCTCACCCCCCACCCTCCTCTTCCTGCCCCTGCTCCTCCCCCTCCTGCCCTCAGTGCCTCCTGCATGTCACTGAACAGCTGATCGTGGCAGGTGGGAAGCTCTGGGAGGGAGGGGGGTGAGCTGATTGGTGTAGCTGCCAGCAGGTGGGAGGAGCTGATCTGAGGGACTCCAATGGGTGCTGAACACCCACTGTGTGGGTTTTTTTTTTTTTTCCCTGTGGGTGTTTCAGCCCTGGAGCACCCACGGAGTCAGGGCCTATGGTTGGCCTGATAACTTAGCGCAGCTCTTGTCCTTAGGTTCCAAAGGGATCTGTCACGGAAATATCAGCTGCGGACAAAGCAGAGGAGTTTCGCAGGTAAAGAAACTAAACCAAAACCTCAGTCAGGGTGTTTTCTGGGTGGCTTTTTGATTCTTATTCTGTGTTAATTTATCTTTTCCCTGATGCATGTTATCTGAGGACAAGCCACATTCCTAGGGTTTTATCTGGGCACTAAAAAAAGAGGGTTTGTGTCTGCTGGGTTAGGATCTCTTGGGAGGAGCAACTCCTTCCTTGCGGGATCCCCTTTGCCACCTTTCCCTTCCTTCCTCTGCTGCTGGTTACTGACTTCTCCCTTAGGCAGGCTGGGTCATACCATTTGTACTGGGAGGCAGGAGGTTCCTGTGAACTTGCAAGATGGAGATGATAATACGTCCCCAATTCACAGGGGAGTTGTGAAGGGAAATTCATTAGGGCTGGATTCTCTGGGCTCCTAAGGCCAAATTGTGCTTCTTAAGCAACATGCACCTAGTGGAGAATCAGGGCCATTAGTGTCTGCAAGGTGCTTAGATACTGCAGAGATGGTGCTATAAAACTGTCTGAAAAACAATGAGTAAGAAGCAGGCGTGGCGTCCAAGGGCAGAGATTTGGAGCTGGTGAGGATGTTGGCTCCCTAGGAGGTGTGGAGGCCAAGCGATTGGGGAGACAGCAGGACTCCAGGTAGACGGGAGGTTAGGGCTGAACTTGTCTCACATGAGAGCCATCTCCGAGCTTGTCCTGATGTCTGTGGGACTGAACTGATCTTTCTGTGGAGGGGAAAGGTTTGGGGTGAGGTGAAATGGAGGCAGGGAGGAGCTTGGCAGGCTAGCCAGAGACAGACAGTTTTATTGTCTGAACTGTGCTGGTGAACCCCTACTCGCTCTGCCTCTCACTCACATGTGCGTGTTCACGGTGTTTCCTTTCAGCCAACAGAACAATTTCGTCGACTTGAGCTTTGCTACGATTTCGAGCACGGGTCCGAACGGCGCCATCATTCACTACAAGTAAGAGAAGCCTCTGTGCTCTTCACAAACGCACTTACAATAGCCGGCCCCCATGGAGCTACAGCCGAGGACAGAAGAGCCAGATGACTTGGTTCAGACAAGGAAAAAAATATCCCTGTCGCTCACTTTTTTGCTTTATATTGGCCCAGCTTCCTTCCCCGGGAGATACACATCCCAGCGCACCACTTGGGATGTGAGTGCTTTGATGCTAATGTTGTACCAGGACTTCATGGCGAGCAGAGGACCATCCAGGTGGTGGCTGGCTCAGCCTATACAGCTGGCTCCACTCCAGTGTTCGAGTTGGAATTGGAGGTGAAAGCAGTATATAATTTAACCCATGGCATGGATCAGTCATCATGGCTGTGCTGGGGCAGTGAAGATGTTCTCTGCTTCCACCACAGCATCCGCCAAGCCTCGGGTTGCAGAGATGTTTCTGAGAGGAGGGTGGGTTGGTCAGTCCTGGCTGCCTCCTCCTGGTGGATGACTTGGATTCCCTGTGTTGTGAGGAAATTGCTAGTTATTTTGCAGAGCGGGCTGGCTCCTGATGACAGACAGGGAAGAAGGTGTGTGTGTGTGTGTTTATGTGGGGTGGGAGGATTCCTTCTGATTGCTCAGGAGTGTGGGGAGATGGGTTACTTGCAGTGTCTAGGAACTTCCCCCTTCTGTAGAGGGGAAGGAGTAGGGGAGGCAGGGGAACGGTGTCGAAATGGGGCTTGGGGTGCATGTTGAAGAATGGGCCAAGAGGAGCACGTGCCATTCACTCGGTGGAATACACTCATCCACTTCCCACGGCTCAGGCGCTGTGGAAGTTCCGTCATTCAGAGAAGACGTTGGAGCCGACTCATCTGAACTTGCCGATCAGAAACGATCTGATGTTGTCGTTCAACAGCCGCAATGGGCCGGGAATGTTCAAATGATAGAACAACCCATTTTTCATTTAATTCAATAGGCCGGTTCCTGAGACCAACAGAGCTTTGTCTGTGAATGAGATCTACCTCCTGGATTCTGGCGCTCAGTACAAGTGAGTGGAGGAGGGTCACTGTAACTCTTGTTTCAGTTAGAATCAAGAAACGTTTAGTGGGTAATCTGCAGGGGGCGCCTCTCCTTTGCTTTGGTGAAGGTTGCAAAGGGCTAGATTTGGTGCTGACTAAACATCGTGGTGCACTGTTATTTTTAAAGAACACCTGTCATGCAGGTCTTGTCTCTGTGTCCTGAGTAGCAGTTGGTGGGAAATTGCAAAATAACGTTTAAAAAGGAAAATAATTTCTAGGCCACCACTTTGACTCTAGCTACGAGGCACTGAGCTGTGAAGGGAACAGGTGGCCTTGCTGGCATTCGTAAAATGGCAAAGAAATCAATGGGTTGTTATCGTTATTAGGGCTCACTGGTATGACGCTTACAGAACTGTCAGCAGGTCGCTGTCCCCCGGGCACTGCCTCATGGCAGGGAACGGCGCTGCTGTCACTCTGCCTCTGTGTCTAGGTGACCAGATGTCCTGATTCTATAGGGACAATCCTGATTTTTGGGCCTTTTTCTTATATAGGCTCCTATTACCCCCCACCCTGTTCTGATTTTTCACACTTGCTGTCTGGCCACCCTATCTGTGTCCCTGATGCTCTGATAGCTTATGGCTCGGCCCTCTGGCTGGGTCACTCTGAAAGTCAGAATCATAAAATATCAGGTTGGAAGGGACCTCAGGAGGTCACCTAGTCCAACCCCCTGCTCAAAGCAGGACCAGCTCCAACTAAATCATCCCAGCCAGGGCTTTGTCAAGCCTGATCTTAAAAACCTCTAAGGAAGGAGATTCTACCACCTCCTAGGTAACCCATTCCAGTGCGTTACCACCCTCCTAGTGAAAAAGTTTTTCCTAATATCCAACCTAAACCTCCCGCACTGCACCTTGAGACCATTACTCCTTGTTCTGTCATCTGGTACCACTGAGAACAGTCTAGATCCATCCTCTTTGGAACCCCCTTTCAAGTAGTTGAAAGCAGCTATAAAATCCCCCCTAATTCTTCTCTTCTGCAGACTAAACAATCCCAGTTCCTTCAGCCTCTCCTCATAAGTCTTGTGCTCCAGTCCCCTAAACATTTTAGTTGCCCTCTGCTGGACTCTTTCCAATTTTTCCACATCCTTCTTGTAGAGTGGGGCCCAAAACTGGACACAGCACCCCAGATGAGGGCTCACCAATTCTGAATAGAGAGGAATGATCACGTCCCTCGATCTTCTGGATATGCCCCTACTTATACAAGCCAAAATGCTGTTAGCCTTCTTGGCAACAAGGGCACACTGTTGACTCATATCCAGCTTCTCGTCCACTGTAACCCCGAGGTCCTTTTCTGCAGAACTGCTGTCTAGCCATTCGGTCCCAATCTGTAGCAGTGCATGGGATTCTTTCATCCCAAGTGCAGGACTCTGCACTTATCCTTGTTGAACCTCATCGGATTTCTTTTGGCCCAATACTCTAATTTGTCTAGGTCCCTCTGTATCCTATCCCTACCCTCCAGTGTATCTACCACTCCTCCCGGTTTAGTGTCATTTGCAAACCTGCTGAGAGTGCAGTCCATGCCATCCTCCAGATCATTAATGAAGATATTGAACAAGTTCAACCCTCCTCTCCCTTCCTGGATAGTTGAGTCTAAAGTCACATTCCCAAAAGGAGTTAGAATCCCAGTTGGGAGCCCCCCTGAGGTTATCTGTCCACCTCAGACCCCTCCCTTCACCTCAGATGGGGCGCCCCTGCCCTGGCCTATCTTAACAACCATTGGCAGGTCCCCGATGAACCCAAACAGTGCGACGTCTGTCCTGCCTTCTCTCCAGGGAGGCTCTGACTGGCTGCAGTCCCACTCAATTCTTGGCTTCAGCTAGACTCCTCTCCCCAGGTGAGAGCGGCTGGTCTGCCCTTTTTCCTAGCCAGCGGCAACCGAGCGAGCTCTCCCCTTTCCAGCCCCTTCCTGCAGCCCAGGTTGGGATGATTGTGCTCGCCACAGCTCATTAACCCTCCCCCACCCATGGGGGATGTATGTATCCCATCACAAGAATGGACAAAGTGGGATTCCCTGCTCGGAGATCTTGCAGTAGAAGGGCAGGATGATGCCGGTACAGTCTGGCTGTGCCAGCTCAGGAGCAGACCAGGGAGGGAAATGTGACTCATAGTTACAATCGGTCTTTGATTCCAGTAGTCCCAGCGAGAATGTCATCTGCTAATGCTCTTGGCCAGCAGCTGGTTACTTCACCCTCCAAGCTGGCTCAGCGCTGCTTGCTGGTGTCCTGGGGACAGAATCGAATCCCTGTCCGTTCCCCATTCACATGCATGGGAGGGTGGAGTCACAACCCTGCCGACCTGCCCCTACACTTCCACTAGTGCTGCAGGTAACCTGTGCAGCAGAGTGAGGGGATGTTGGGCAAGTAACCATGCTGCCTACTGTTAAGATGATGCCAAAAGAGGGCCATGTCCGGGACGAGGGCAGTACTATTGTGCATTCACTCTGAAACCTAGTGTTTGCCTCTTGATGACCCATGGAGTCCCGGAGACTGAATTCCTATCTGATCCCTAGAGGTTGCTCAGGTATGAGCCATGCTGCTGGAGAAGTTTGTGTTGCCTGAGTGCATGCTGTACTTGTTTGATAGATCAAACTGGTGGCCCACAGCTCTGCGGCTGTTACATCAATCAGGACCTTTCATGAGCACTAACTAAATAGATTAAAGGCGTTTTGATCTGCAAGGGAGCGGGGTGGACCTGATCTCCCCTTTGAAAGGAATTGTCTCTTTGGCTGTTGTTAGCAGTCATTTATAAAGCGCTTTGAAAAGGAAGCGCGTGAACATACTTTGATCTGATTTTTATGAGTTCTTTTCCCCCCGCGGCAGACTAATCAACGATTCTTTTAGTGCCACAGTGAAAAGCAGCCCCTTGAATAAAATATGAGTTCAGCATTAATGGTATTTAGCACAGTCTTGGGGAAGAGATGCTGAGTTTGCCACTGCTGAGAAGTTAAATCCTGAATGCTTTAGGAGTGCGACCTGTGTGGTCCAGGGTCACACGTACGCGTACGGACTGACATTTCAAAAATCACTCGTGAGGGGTTGAATGCCAAACTTGAGATACCTTTTGGGGTCTCATTTTCAGAGAGCAGGACTTGAGCACTTTCTGAAAGATCAGGGTCGTTTGAGGGTCTCCAACTGGGCAGCCCCAATCATTTACTCATTTCTGAGTATTTCTCCCGTGGTCAAAGGGGATTCACATGTCTTTTCGCAGCCATTAGCTATCAGTTATGCATCTGTTTTTCTTAAAGAATGCAGCTGTGGATTTAGTCTGCTTCAAAACCACCCTTGATGCAAATGATGTGTAATTGTCCCTTCTCAGCACTATTGAGCAGCATGCTATGCACGAGTTGTCCACTCTAGAATTAATGGCATTTTAGTGGCACTCCAATGTATAATTTGAGAAATGCTGTGGGATGAAAGATGACATTTGAACGGCAATCAATACTGTTCGATACAGGGCATCCATGTGTTTAGGAACTCATTGGTAAGGTAGGTGGGACCACTAGGATCCTCTAGTGTAGTGGCTCTCAACTCTGGTCCACCACTTGTTCAGGGAAAGCCCCTGGCACACCGGCCTGGTTTGTTTACCTGCCGCCTTCGCAGGTTCAGCCGATCACGGTTCCCACTGTCCGCGGTTCGCCGCTCCAAGCCAATGGGGGCTGCGGGAAGCGGTGTGGGCCGAGGGAGGTGCAGTCCACCACTTCCCGCAGCCCCCATTGGCGTTCTCTGAACAAGCGGTGGACCAGAGTTGAGAACCACTGCTCTAGTGTGACCTCCTGCATAAATTGGGCTGTAGAACGCTTTGATTCAGTTCCTGGAAGTGACTAGCGTTCCAGCTTTATTATTGGGGTAAGATGTGTTCTCTCCAGTTGAGCTTGCATTCCGTGACTTCATTTGCTCTTGTTTTGAAGGGACGGCACGACGGATGTGACTCGGACGATGCATTTCGGCACTCCGTCAGCTTATGAAAAGGTAACTGGACATCTCGTGTTTCGAGAGCAGGCTCATGGCATTAGAGATATTTAAATGATCATTACTTTTTAAGGAAAAAAAAAGGTAAAAATGATACAGGGGGTAGAAAGCTATCTAGTAAGCGTGGAGTCAAACTGGCTCATTTTATACCATCAATTTTCTAATAAAATCGATGAGGATTCTTAGATTCCAAGGCAAGAAAGAACCATTGTGATCATCTGGCCTTGACCACCTGTATGGGCCATAGGACTCCCCCGAAACAATTCCTGGTTAAAAAGGAAGCTGTTGGGATTCAGAGGTCCAAAATTTAACCTAATAAAATATAAAGAATAGCACCTGCCCCATCCCAGAACCCACACTTCTCACCTGGAAAATGAGCTGGCTTCCCCCAGAAAAGTTCAGTGGCAATATGCTGAAAGTTCAAACCACCTTGTTGGTAACAGACCCTACAATAACAACGCTCAAATGGCGAGGCGGGGATCAAGGGCTTGTCTTTCAAAGGAGTCGCACTGCTTTCCCTTAAATCGGTTTAAAAATCAGCTCTCTGTGTGGATGCTGTTACAGCACATGCTCAGCAGAGCATCCCCTTTTCAGCAATAGCCACGGAGCCTCAGGTACCTAGCTGGGCTTCCCCTGCTCCGCCCAGCCTCCAGTGCCTTCCGGGGTGCAGAGATTTAGGCCTGGTCTTCATTAGAAAATTAGGTTAATTTTGCGACGTCGCTCAGAGGTGTGAAGAATCCACGCCCTGAGTGGTGTCCGTAAGCCGACCTAAGTCCCGATGGGTACAAGGTACAAGTCCCTGGCCTTAGCAAGCCATCTTTCCCACACCTGCTGTGTCTCCACCTGTTCCTTCTCCAGCTGAGCCTGGCTCTAACCGCCTCCCTGGAAGCCTGACTCCTGCCCTAGGTGTCTCTGTTTGGGCTGACTATGTTTTCTGGAGCCCCTTAACCCCTTCCTGCCATCCATGGAGGTCCCCCATCGCAGAGGCTCTTATGCTGGTTTAAAACTGGCCTACGCTGTTATAAGCCAGTTTTAAACCGATATCCGAGAATTCACACTGGGATTTCAGCGATGCCACTAAATCTGTTTAAAATCCCATCATTAGTTAAAATGAATGCGACTTTGCATTTTTACCAGGCCTGTCTGTCTAGGTACTTACAGGAGTAGAGCTCCTGTTCTATGAACCGTTGCGGCGTTCATATAATCAAAAAGTCCATAAAATAGAACATCTTAAAATGACAGTGGGTACGATGCATCCATTACCATATGGGTGCAATACATCACTTCTTGTCTTTCAAACCACCGGAAAGCTATTTGCAACACGCTGAAGGCATAGGACTGTCAAGGGATGTCGACTTGTTCTTTGACATCGTTTTCTGTGATGAGATTTTTTTTTTGCTTGCTGTTGGGAAAAATGGCTTGTAGAACTGGTGGTTTGTAAGACTGGCGTCCACATGGCACTCGATTTGGAAGGAATCGGCCCAGTCATCATTAGGGGCCTACGAAATTCGCGGTTGTGAAAAATGCATCATGGACAGTGAAATCTGATTTCTCCTGTGAAATCTGGTCTTTTGTATTGGGTAAAAGTGTATAAAAGTACAGTGTTTTTGAAACTGGGGGTCTTGACCCAAAAGGGGGTCATAAGACTATTTGGGTGGGGGGCACAGTATTGCCACCCTTACTTCTGTACTGCTGCTGGTGACGGTGCTGCCTTTAGAACTGAACACCCGTCCAGCCACCACGGCTCTCCATCCACCCAGCTCTGAATGCAGCGCAGAAGATGGGCAATACTGCGTCCCCATCACAATAGTCCTTTGGCCCTCTTTTGGGTTGGGACCCTCAGTTTGAGAAATGCTGAGTATTAATAGCTTTACATGTTTATATTTTGCCATTTTAAAATGTTGTTTTGAATTTCATGGGGTTATAACAAGATTTAAATGTCTGACACCGTGAAATTCACGATTTTTTAAAAGGCTACGTCCGTGCAATTTACAAAAATGAACCGTGAATTTGGTAGGGCACTAGTCACTATTGATTCTCTCAGTCTGTATCTTTGTTCTCATGCTTTGCTTTAGCAGCACCTACTTTATGGGTCTTAGCTGAGCCTCTGTAGCGCTCTGCCGACCTAGAACATGCAGTCTGGTTTTCAAAGCAAAGAAGGAGGTTGCTTTTTATATTCATGTTACTCAGCGGATGCTTTTCATTGGCAGGAATGCTTCACCTGCGTCCTGAAAGGTCATATCGCTGTGAGTGCAGCCATCTTCCCTAATGGAACCAAAGGTTGGTCGTTTGCTTTGTCTCACTTTGTTCTGCAGCTGCAGGTTGTTCTGAGCAAATGGGAGCCCAGCTGACTGAGATGTTTGGAGAATCATGTGGCCATTGGCAAGAATATTATGCTTAACAGATACAAAGGAAGTCGGCAGACACAGAAGTTTTGTCTTTAGTTGTGTCTCTTTGTATAACCATTACATTACATCATATTTATTACGCCTTTAACACCTCTGGGCATTGAAACTCTTGGACTGGAGTGAAAGGAATTTGTATCTTTCTCTAGTTCCCTGGGTGTAATATTTTTATTGCTGGCCCAGCCCTGATTCCCCTCCCGCCCTCCGAACCCCTCGGTCCCAGCCTGGAGCAACCTCCTGAATCTAGAACTTTACAGTTGTCTGGGTACTGTATAATATGACCACAGCCTTAGCAAACAGAGATCAGATTGCCTGCATCAAAGGCAGAGGTGTTCATCTCAAGCTAAAAGGGAATCTCTTTTGGGTGTTAGCAGCGTAGGGCCCATGACACACACAAAGGTATTCTGATTCCATCCAGTAGAGGGCAGTGGCACACGCGCACACACACACACGCGCGCGCACACACATACACAGTCTCCCTTGCAGTGTTATTCTGTCCCACATAAAATACTCAACAAAGATGTCTCTTTTTCAGTTGGGCTCAGTTTGCATTTCTATTTCTGATGCATTGCAAATACAGGCCAGATTTTTGCACCTGGATGCTGACATTGGGCAGACAAGTCCCAGATTCTGGTGCTCTAGGGAACTGTTAGGCATGTGTGTACCGGGATGAGGGAAGGCCATTTTGTCCTCTTAATCCCATCCCCAGTTCTTCTGCCTCCAGTATACCTAGAGCGACCACTCCTGAGGATGAGTCAGTGCATTCTGCAGGGGCATTCAGCCTCTGGATACTCGACTGAGAGAGCCGGGGGCGGGTCTGGGTTGTTTTGAGACAGACACTGTTTTGAAAGGCCATGGGATGTCGTCCTTGGAATTCTCTGGTTGGGAAGAGACTTGGCTTGCTACCCTCGATGGTGTGGGTGCTGGTCTCATGGCCTGCGACACCCTCTCCTAGTTCACAGTAACGTAAGCTCTTTATACTTACCTGGTCTAGCTCCCCCTAGGCTGGCCGCAAAGCTCTTTCACAGTGAAATTACCTCAAATGCAAAAAACCTTGATAGCAAAAGTCCTTCCTCCCAGTGCCCTTCTGGGAGTAAAGGGGTGGGATCTTCCCCAGCCTGGGAAGGGCACTCCGGGTCACCCCTTTTCCTCCCAGCATTGAAGTTTGACTGGCAGATATGCCCTTTGTATTGTCACCCCCACATAATGAGAAGAGAGAGCAGTTTGTCTCCCTCTCCAGGGTTTTTGTCTTGATTGGTTGGGTGTCTGACTGGGAGAGAGGGGAACCTTAATCCCCCCCATCTCATACACACTAAAAAACTGGTCTCGGGCTCTTAAATAAAGTCATCTCTTCTCCCCAAGACACCATCTTCCTTTAGGACCATTTCTTCTCTCCTCACATCTGCCTTTGCTGTCCCACGGGTCTTTGGTTGAGACTACTGTATTTGGAGTGGGATCGCCTGGACCCCAGCCCCCATTCCCCTTTTCCTTAAAGAGCCACTATTCCCCATGACAGGCCTGTTTTATGACTTCTACCAAGCTGGTGACTTGGTTCTCTCTTTCCTTTATGCTCCGGTGTGATCATCAAAGACTGTGGCAAAAGCCACAGGTGTGATCATCAAAGACTGACTTTGTGGCAGCTGGTTGGAGCCCTCTCTAAATGTCTCTTTCTTTCGCCGGCTTGCAGGTCACCTTCTGGATTCCTTTGCCCGCTCTGCATTGTGGGACTGTGGGTTGGATTATCTGCATGGCACAGGACACGGAGTTGGGTGTTTCCTTAATGTGCACGAAGGTCCATGTGGCATCAGCTACAAAACCTTTGCAGACGAGCCCCTGGAAGCCGGCATGATCGTGTCTGATGGTATTTAGTGCCCTTGACTATATTCTGTAGTCAGATGGGGACTGCTGTGTTAACAAGCTGCTAAAGGAACAAATCTGAAAAGAAACGGGGGTGGAAGGATGTTTCCTGCCTTTCCTTTTGCCAAGTAATTCCTTGTTTAAGGTATCTAGAGAGAGACCGCATCCGATTATACCTCGAGTCAGGTGTCTTTCTACTGTATTACTACAGGCCTAATTCTGCTCTCACTTCCTCCTGGTTTACACCAATATGACTGTTAAAGTCAATGGACCTATTGCTGGCAAACCAGTTTGAAAGGCAAATCAGAGCCTCAGACATTTTCTAATTCTTCAGGGGAAGGATGGTCTTATGGCGACCACATAGGAATGGGCAGCGGGACTTGCAGGACCTAATCCACTGTCTGTATGACCTTAGGGCAGTTGTTTAACCTTTCTGTGCCTCAGTTTCCCCAGTGGTAAATATGAGGATATTTAACTACCTTGCTTGCGGGGGTGGGAGGGTTTGTGAGACTAAATTCATTCAAGTTTAAGTTGAGATCCTTACATGGAGGGCACTGTACAACAGGCACTCCTTAAAACAGAGTGGGACGTTTTGTCCGGTGGTAACTGGATTCATAGTGTTTGCAGAATTCCGGTGATTCAAACAGAAGTGACACACACTGTGTATTCTTCTCTTGAGGTTGGAAGGTGACTCCCTGAACTGGGGCAGCCTGTCTCTCTGAGAGAACTCAGCCTGTCACCTTGCTTGGGCTGTGTGTGCCGATTAGACAGAATGGGAAATTTGTTCCCCTCCGTGGGTGCCAGATGTCCAGACTATTTAGCTATGCAGATGAACTAAAGCCCCAGGAGGAAATTCACCTGTTGCGATAAGTGGCTGTGCTACTTGCCAGGGATTGGCTGATTATTGTCTGTCTCTGCAGAGCCTGGGTATTATGAAGATGAGTCTTTTGGGATCCGCATAGAAAATGTAGTACTCGTGATCCCTGCCAAAACCAAGGTGAGTGTCTTCTGAGCATGCTCAAGAAGCACCTTATCACGTCTCTGTGAGTTGGTTGTTGTAAAAACACGAACTTCTCATAGATGTTGAATGAAAAGCCTGGAAGTGGAAGCAAGTCAATATTGCAGGCAGTTCTACCTGCAGGTCTCGTTTTCCCACGGGGCTGGGTTACTGCACTGGCCAGTGTTTCACTCAGGGAAAACGCACGAGGACTTTTCTCTGTAATGAAGACGGAGTCTCTTCCTGTAAACAGATATGAGGACAGTGCTGGGTCTGCTCAGCTCACTAGAAGAGATCAGGCAAGGTTATAAAATCTGTGCCATACTTCTCCTGAATGTCCCATCTCTACTCCGGAGAGCCATGGGCTAAAGTCTTTGCATTCCAGCCTCTTTGTGTCCCCGGGGGGTTGTAAAGCTAATGGACTCTCCAGCTCGGGGGGGACCCGAGGCATGGCAGAGTCTCCAGCTAGTCTGCTTCAACACCAGAACCTGCCTGATTGGGGTGGATAATGCTTTCATTAAACTCTGGTGATTTCAAAAAGGACCGTTGAATTGTCTGCTAAATGTCTTAGGGTGAAATGTCCCTAGAAATGGCCAAATGAGCTATTCCGGGTAGCTGCCCCTCTACAAGATGATCCCAGATCTGGGTTCGAGGGGTCTGATCTGAAGCCCAAATGTAGACTTCCATTGACTTCAGTGAGCTTTATGTCAGGCCATAGCACATTTGGAACGCCAGCCAAATGTGTTCCCTGCTGAACCCTGCGTCAGCCACTCCAAGCACCAGGGCTGCACACGCTGTACAGGACACTCCTATCCGCTGGAGCTGTTTCCAATGACTAAGGATGTCTTTCCTCGTTCTTCTGCAGTACAACTTCAGTAACAGAGGGAGCCTGACTTTCGAGCCACTCACCCTGGTTCCGATCCAGACCAAAATGATCAGTGTCCCTTTACTGACCCAAAAAGAGGTAAGGGAAGTAGTAGATGGTGGGGGTGTGTGTGTGTGTGGACTCCTTCTAAAGGGCCAAAGGATCCTGGGCTCGTAGGGCTACTAGTCTCTGCTTGACTCTCCTCTTACTCCCTACGCCACCCTACCTATCATGTTGCTACCCACTTTGTTTCCTTTGCTTAAGCTCTTCTGTCATGTTGCCCCCCACACCTAGAATAGCCCCCCATCTCTTTTCCACTACCTTCCCTCTCCACTCTTCCTTCCTATCTTCTCCTGACCAATAGCCCCACCCATGTTCCCTTTTCTGCATTCATGTTCCGTGCAGTATCTTCAGTGGCCTTCGGGCCCAAAATGGCAGCCCATATCTAGGTGTATAGTCCGGTTCAAGGCAGTGTATGTAATGACCGCAGGGCTCTCAGGTCCAAGTATTAAAAAGTGGCCACTGACTTTGTTGGAGAGACTCATTTTTAGATATGCTAAAGTAGCCACAGATCCAGCTGAAGGCAAAGGGAGGAGCCTCAGCAGCTCAGAAAATCAAGTCCTAGGTGCCTCAGTTTTGACACCCAAAATTACAAGCCATTCCTGAGTAGATGAGCCTGGCCCTTTTCCCTTCTGCTCTAATGACCCGGTCACTTCCCCACCAAGTGCTGATGATATTACCCATGCAAAGTGCAGGATGAACAGATCAGTCTTTGCTCCCCTGCTTCTTGATTTGCATTAAAGGTTGCTCCTGTCTCTTTCTCTAGTGCGACTGGGTGAACGATTACCACCGGAAATGCAGGGAGGTGATTGGGGCAGAACTGAGGAGCCAAGGACGAAATGAGGCTCTCCAGTGGCTTATCAGGGAGACGGAGCCCATCGCCAGAATGCATTAAGACCAATGTTTTTTAAAATAACAACTTTTTACAGGGTGACAGTTAGAATCATTCAACCTTAAAATCCTCTATTCCCCCACCCCTCATTTTGAAAAATGAATGTGGACTGAGAAAGAGCCTTTGAGAAGCATTTAGAAATGGTGGAGGGAAGGGGGCTTTTTGTTTAGCTTTTGTTTTCCTTTGTGGGGGGACAGAAGCGTTTCCATCTGTGAACAATTTTTCAGATAATGAGCAATCTCAAAAGAGAAAGTCTTTGGCTTTTGAAATCTGGGCCTTGCTGGAACAATCATTCAAGGAGGCAATAATGGGAGTGTTTTGTACATTTTGATTTATCACTGTGAAAACCCTGTAGTTCTTGGGTTCCATTTGCCAATACACTGCTTATGTTAACTGTTATGCTGGTGAGTCTCTGTTTCTGATTAGCTAATAAAAGCTTCAGAGCCCTGATTTGCTTTGTTGCCTTCAGTCTCTCCGGTCTCTGTCAGTGATGTAACTGATTTAATTGGCCTTTAAATTCAGAGCCAAGCCCAGTCCTCGCCCACCATGGGCACACCTGGCTTGAAATACATAGACACGCCTTTTCCTGTACTCGGAGTTGGGGCAAGTATACATCATAAGGAGAACTCTACTTTATGGCAGATCTCTGCACAGGATTGCAGACAAAACCCTAGGGAGGAGTGTGCATGGAAAAGGCCAGGGCTGAATTGCCCTGCCCGTAGGCTATAGTATTGGTCTGTCTACTTATATGGTGCCAATCCATGAAGTAAATGAAAGTACAGTGTCATGGAATCATAGCTCTTCCTGTGGAAGGTGTTTAAAGCAAACAGCTAAGGTGGACACAAACCAAACAGGCTTTCACAATATGTCGTGTTCATAGCTCAAGTTCCAGCTCAGTCTGCCTTTGTTTACCAGGGACTTGCTCTGTCCAGATCTCATTACAACACACAGGGACATCTAGTGGCTAAACAATAGACTGCAAATAAACAATAGACTGCAAATAAACATTATTATGCACCAGTGCCCTGCACCCTGCCTCCATAACCCACTTGTAAAATCCTGTTGCTCAGTGCTTTTTGCAATGAAATCAGAGTTAGGCCCATAGTGTGTAATGATATTGAAGTAACAGTCTAGCCTCCTGATGGAAACAAAAATTCGGAAACCTCTCTTAGAAACTGCAGGAAAACCAAAACTAGCAGTTGGTCTGATGCTGTCAAGATGCTGCCAAGTCCCTGTAGCTTAAATGTATTTTGGTAATTTTCTGGTAAGTGAAAACAGCAATTAAGCCACATTAAATGGCAGAATTTAATGTTTGTTTAAATATTCCTTAGCAGTGCTGGAAACCCAAATGTGGTGCAGGTGCCTGAGAACCTGCAAGTGAAACTGACTAGAAATAGGCAAAGGAACCAACCAGTCTCCTCATTCCACAATCCAAGCTGAGGAAAAACCCAAAGTAAAAAACATTGAAAAAGCTGGTCACTCAGATTTTTCAATTCGCTTTATTCAAGGCATACTCAGCTGAGTGTTTTTTTCTAAGGATTACTTTTATCTTGACTGTGTCCCTGTAAGGTTGCAATAATATTTCAGTGCAAATCAGTGTTATTTTTTTCTTGTGTGCACAGTTTGAGATGTTGTTATCCTGGGTGACAAGTGTCTTGCTTCCCTTTACTGGGTGCTTCTTTGCCAAATTCCTGACGTGTGATAGGACATGCTCAACGTTCGTACAAATGTTTTCTCAAGAAATCGTCACATGGAGACGAATCTATGTTAATTGCCATCCAAATTAACTTGTGCACAGCTGGGAATGAATGATCAGAGAGAGACCAATTCCAGGCCTGCAGCCGTACTGCCTTAGGTTGTGATCTTGTCTGATCTCAGAAACTAAGCAGGTTCAATAGTTGGATGAGACGCTTTTAGGGAAATCCCAGCTGTGGAATGCAATGACCTTAATAGCTGAATTAGGTACCATGCACTGAGCAAGTAAGGAGACAGGCTGTTGCGGAAGGACTAAAGACAGGTGTGAAATGAAGATCCTAGGCACTAGTAATTGCTAAACCTCCCCAAAATAAGGCAGTTCAAGGCCTTGAAGTCCTGCTCAGATTCGAGTCTGCATTAGCTACTTCCTGCCAACTCTTTGGCATCAATTGATCACACTCGTCTTCTTTGCTTTGTGTGTCATGCTCCACGAGTAGAAAGACAGACACAAGAGCCTTCACACTGAGAGCAGACTACCAAAGGTTAAATATAGTAATGAAGAGAGAGGCAAGTCCCCTGTCCTGCACTGATGGGAAATTGTCCCTCCTGAGTGGCCACCGTTAGATACCAAAAGTAGGTTACAGCAGGGAGAAGTGAAGTCGTCTAGCTGGAGCTGGCAGAAAAATGCCAGTTGGCTTTTCATGGGGAAATTTTTAAACACTTTGGTGTTTCTTCTTTAAAGTTCTCATAATTTCCCCCCAAGTTTTCAGAGAAAACTCAAAAGTGAAAATTCTTCTGGTTTTTGCTTTTCCATTTCTGCCCCTCCCCACTTTTTCAGTGTCACAATGTAAAAGGGGGAGGGGGAAAGGAACAGGAAAAGAGAGGGAAGGAAGAGAAAAGGCAAGACCCAGTCCCCATGCTGAAAAAAAAAATTAAAAACAGGTTTTTTGTTTGTCTATCAAAAAAACTTCCCCCAAAATGAAAATTTCACATGGAAATTTTTATTTCATTGGAAATTTTTCTATGGGGAGGTGAGAAAAAGGCTAATTTTGGTAGAACAATTTGATGGCAAATTTTCAACCAGCTCTATTTCTGAATGCATTTTCTACCATGTTGGGCATATGATCATTTAAAACGATACCACAAGGCTAACTTCTGTTCTAGTCCAGCATGTTACTGGGAGAGTTATGGCAGGAATAAACCTGCTGTTCTGATGATGATATATTGACTTCCCGCTGTGACGTCATGCTCAGGACACTCAGAACTGTGAGCCACTATGTTACCCCTCTGCCATCTCAAGGGAGCATTTTGTTGCTGCTAAGCTTTGGGTCAGCTCCCTGACACACCAGCCTGTCTGCCCTGCCAGCAAACTCTTCAAGACTCTGTTACCGGGAAGGCCAGGTTTAGCCTGACAATCAGGGAGCTGGAGTTCCCCAGAGCCGTCTCCCTGCAGCGTCCAGTCCTCCTCACTGGACGTGCATAGAAATGATTAACTTTGCTGCATCCAGAGAGACAGAGCACTCACCTGCCTATAAGGTTAGCTGAAGAATTGCACGTTCTAATACACACCACAAAGATGGTTTTGTAATAAAACAAGAATTAGTTTGGTAACAAAGAACAGAGATTTAGATGATACTAAGCAAGAATAAAAAACAGGTATGATTAAAAATCAACCACAGCGCACACACTAGTGACTAAAATTTTATCTTAGCAAGTTACAATCTTTGCCTAAGGAGTTTTCTGACTGATGTCAAGTTACCAGTAGCCCTAGCCTGCTAGACTAGGAGATCCAACTTTTATAGGCTCAGTGTCCCCTTGGTGCTGCATAACTAAAAGGTCCTTTATCTCCCCTTTTATTACCCAAAATCCAATGGCTCTGCTGCAAGAGTCAGGCAGGCTTCCTAGGGTGCAGATTCTGTCCCCTAAAGTGAGTGTTAAACTGTCTTCGCTGTAGCCTATAGGTATAAATCGGTAAGATATAGGCACAGATTAAGGCAGTAATGCAAAAGGCTAATGGATCCCAAGCCTGTAAAGACAATAGTCTCCCTGCGTGCCTGGGGAGATGCCAGGCTGCCGATCACTAGTAGTGATGAGAATGATGACTAACACGTCAAGTTTTTCCACAAGGGATGGTGCATGTACATGGCTGCTCAGATGCGAGACATTTTGACCACTCTGTATTATCTCTGTCTACGTTTCCGGGTTGGCACATTTGTGCTTTTGCTACGTGTGCTAATAAAACTTTTACAAGGCTAGAACACCTTTCCTAAGTGTGATTGTCTCTCTTGTGCACACAAGGTCCTAACTCGAATACTGCTGGGTCTGATCACGAGGCAGAACCCTGCCAAACTACAGAGTGTTAATTGGCTGTTCTAATGCCTCACTATAACTAATACACAACCAGTATATTAGCCAGCATCTTCCCCATGTGTTTAGTTTGCTGGCTTTACATAAATGCACTTTCGTTGTCCTCTGCCAGTCGTCAAGCTGGTCAGACAGGTAACTACACATTTCTTTGTCTTCATGCACTGCTCCCCAAACACATTTTTCAAACATATTTCCAGCACATATCTACAGCTCTTTGTACCCAACCAAAACATACAGCTCACAATGAGTCTGGGACCAGTGTGTCCCCAGTTAACATGTGGTACCTAAATTGACATCTTGGAGCTACAGAGCTACATATTATGACAACAGCGTGTTGGGGCTATGAGTGTGTTGGGCCAGATGTGAGTTACAATATTGGGGAGGGGGCTCTACCCAGTGGCATTGAGGGGATCTCCGTGTCACACCCATTGAAGTCAATGGGTAGTTTTGCTTAGGCACCATATGACTTAGGTTTCTGGGACCAGCTCCTCAGCTGGTGTAAACTGGGGAACACCATCTCAATGGTGCAATCCCAATTGACATCAGCTGAGGCGCTGGCGCCTTGTGTGTACAAGTAGTGCCACTGGAATAGTAAGACTATTAGCAAGCTGGAGGCTTTCGCCGACTGCATTTGGGAGCCGTCAAGTTTTTTGTTGCCCTTCCAGTAAAAATGCTACACGAGGAGCCGGTGCTTATTTTCCACCTAGGGACATCCCCAGAGGTGTCTCTGCTCAATCAAAAATCATGACTCGAGCTTGGGCACTGAATAGTGGCAGCATGCCCATCGCTAGCCAAGGTTTTCCAGACAAATAGACCATTTCTCCTTGAGTTGGAAGCTGTGTGTTTGTTTATCACAGGCAGCGAGCTCCGCCAGCCTGTACGTGTTTGAGTAGCTGTCTCCTATGAAATCCTACCCCTGGCTCACTCTTATCCTAAGTGTCCCTGGCAGTGGCGAAAGTCAGTTGTTCTGGAGCTTAAATGGCTCGTAACTCACCTGCAATGGGAAGGCCAATATTTGCTCATGCGACTATTAAATCTGTCACTTCCCAAGGCAGCAATTGCCCTCGTCTTGATTTAATCAGACCAGGCCTGGAAAACATCAAATGCGCCCAAGAATGGTGGGATTTAGGAGCTCCTTGGCAAAACCACCTAAGTCAGTTTGGCATTTAGGCTGAAAAAGATAAATTAGCTGAGAACAGCGGATCCAGTTGGAGATCCAGGCTACAAAATGGCAGCATTCAAGAGACCTGAGGAAAGATGGAGCAGCTGGCTTCCCCATTTAATATACAATAGTTGCTCTGCCTGACCATTTTACTGACTAGTGAAACTCTCATAGGGTCTAGCCCAAAGGTGATCATAACTTGTTGCCTCCATATGGGGCAAATTCCCTCTCTAACTTACATGGAGCTTCCAGGGGCGTTCCATATACAGGGCATACCACAGGGGCTGGTTTTGAAGCATTTCACTTCTTGTGAGTTGTTAGCAGGGGGTTGAATGTGGAGGTGCTGATGTACAGGGTTTCCATGGAACTGGGAGAGCGGGGCACCAGTGGATAACAGGAGAGCTGTTGACTAGAGCAAAGTGGGTTCCGTTTTTTTATTTAAATGCACTAATGACAAGCAGTGGCACATTCTAGCTTGGTGCTTGCATGGCCCCATTCACCATAGTACATGAGCGCCTCATAATCATGAATGGATTTTTTATCCTCACAATTCCCCTGCCACGAGCATTACTTCCATCTTACAAACAGGGAACCAGAGCACAGGGTGACATGACCAGGGTCATAAAGTGCGTCTGTGGCTGAGCCAGGAATTGAACCCAACTCTCTTGAGGCCTGGACTGGGATTCTTTGCACGGCCTCATCCTTCCTACATGAATGTTATCGCCTCTAATGTCCTTCTATGCAGACGGCAACAAAGAGGTGTGATTGGCTTCGGCGGGGGGATGGGGACGTGTCTAAGGGCAAGACAATGTAGTGCTGTATATGAGATTGGGCACATTTCCTTGCTCTCAGGGCAGGAAGAGGCTGGGGAAATCTGCTGAGGTAGTTACATGAAGATGCCCATTGGTAGCTCCTAAGCATGTTTTACATGCTAAGGACAAAACTCCCCATGGCTTTGGTTTTAATAGAAGTTACTGTAGTAATAAGAGAAAAAATGAAAGAAGAACCTCTAGAGAGCATAAAAATGAACTGGGTTGATGTTTAATTAAGTTGCCTATTAACAGTTGTGTACTGGCCTGGAAGGATTTGAATGCAACAATTAAAATAAGGAGCTATCTTCTCGGCTTTCCGTCTTCTCCGGGGATGCCCGCAAGAACAGCAGGCTGCTCAGATCAAGAACCATTTGTTTTCCGCTATCCAGCTTGTTAAAATTATTCTAAATTTGGCATGCAGCAGATGCACCCAGATAAAAAACAGCCAAGACATTTCTCGCTCGCAAATTTTGGCATAAAAAACAAGGACTCCATTTATAGTAGTCTATGAGGCAAGAGTTTAATACAGTCCTGGCTCTTTAAAATTCCTTGCTTTTTTACAGGCACTCAGTGTTATTCAGTGGAATTCACCCTGGAAGATGGAAGGAATTTTAAAGGGCCAGGACTGTAAGATGCACAGTGAAGACGTATAAGAAAAATTGTTTAGGATTTTGAAAACAAAACAAAACATCGTAGATGGGAAAAATCAAAGTCATGTCATGTACATGTTAGTGAAGAATTAAGACTTTCATTGACTGTTGGGATATGGTGATATCTAGGACATTGCAATGAAGTGTGTGAGCGTGTGTGTATGTAGTCATGTGCACCATTCCCCTCTGTTGAATGGAATGTCAAAAGGGTAGCTATGCAGGATAGTTGTAGCTGAGTCGGTCTCAGGACATTAGAGAGGCAAGGTAGGGGGAGGTAATATCTATTTGTGGGGCAATTTCGGTTGGGGAGAGAGACAAGCTTTCAAAGAGCTTGTCTTGAGGGTGTCAGTGCCCTCATTAAAAGTGGAGTAGAGCTGCAACCATATCGCATTTGGTTAAAGGACTGTGGGGTTTTTTGGAGCCAAAGGTCAATTTTGATCCTTATTATTTTTATGTATTTATCATGGACCAGGACCCCCGTGGTGCTAGGTGCTGTACAAACACAAGGAGATTATCATATAAATGTTATACTATTACATGTATGCAGTTCACCTATGAGGTTACGTGCAAGGCTATGGATCAGTAAGGACATACTGTGTGACTGCATTGAGACATCAGTAATGATGGATAATGCAGGGATGCAGTCTATGTCTAGCTGCACTTGTAATGCACCGTGATGGCAAGTTGCTGATAGAATGACTTTTGAAAGACAGTCCCAGGCTTCCTCACCCACCAGACCTGAAGGAACCAGAAGCGTGGCTTTGGCCTTGTCTGTGATGTCGATTCCCTCAGATTTCGGCAGCTGGGGGGTGCTGCAAAGGGGCACAACCCAAGTGTAGATGCTGTGATGTGCAATAGCGGAGCTTCCCTGAGGTCTGGCAGAGGAGGCTAATCCTTACATTAGGGGACTGAACTGAAGCAGTTATGCAAGTAGCTGATCACCAATGGCTGAAATCAGGGCTAAACCCCAGTACAGACAAGGCTTGAGCTTGTAAACAATTTTCTAGTGTTACAACCAGGTACATGTAAAAGAACAGAATATAAGGACCTGTAAGTTTTATGACAACACTCACCTCACTCATGTTACAGAATACGAACAACACAAATAAACAAATATTTGTTTCTGGAGGAACCCGTGTGCTGATTTGATTTGCTGAGTTAGCGTTGGACTTTGCAATCTTACTCCATTAAATAACAGGCACTTCACTCAGGTGATCTGTTTAAAATGAACACAGAAGCCATACAATCATCCTCAACCCAAGGAGAGAAAAATATCTGCAGTCTCAATTCATTCATCTGTGAGCCATGCCTTTCTTATTTCCTTAAAAAGGCAGATCATCTAACACTATAACTCCCTAAATATTCTATACCACAAGATCCTTCTGTTTGAATTACTCCAAAAATGAAACTAGTAAATGGATTTTTTTTTATAAAATGTGACATTAGAGCGTGGTGATTTCTGAATCACGGTTTACAAATAGCCACTCTTGCCTAGGTCTGAACTAGATAATGAAGTATGTTAGTCAGCAGATGGCACTCTTTGTTTCAGTGTTAACCGCAGATGGGCTTGGATAAGAAAGTGGGTCAGCTGTTGAAATATGTTTTACTGCCTTAAATCCTACAGCACGGATCACAGGGCTTTCAGGGGAGTTGCTGGCAGTCATTACTACCAAGTGAACTTTGAGGCGTGCTGCCTCTCTATGGGTCCAGCTGCCCGGTCCTACAAACATGTCCTGCTTTTTACCATACCCGTGAAATCTCATGGGAGTGAGAACTGTGCCAGGTATGAGGGGAGAGGGGGGGTTTGTGGGCCTGGGCCGCCGCATCATATATCTGGACCATGATGTCCTAACCTACCATCACACTATAATGCGGTTTCACTCTAGGACCTTGGCACATTGTTGTAACAATGGCTGGAGTGGCTCCCTGCCTCAGTTGTCCCTGTTCAGGATTCATTCAGTAAATTCCATCAGGCCAGAGCCCTTAAAACATTCCCCTTCTGTGTCAAATGTATTTATAGCCTTCAAACCAAAAGCTGTCCTGGGGATTCCTCTCTGCGTTTGGCCAGCCACATCCTTCCCTACCGGGCTGGAGTCTTTTGGTTCCTGCAAACTCAAACTCTCCTGCAGCTTTCTGCTCTCTATAGCTCCCTCTGCCACACTCCCTCTCTGGTTCTTTACAGAGATCATCTGGCCTCTATCATGGCCCATCACAAGACAACCAGTGAGGCACAGGTGGGCTGGACCATTCCCTCCCTCCTAGCAGGAGATTGAGGGTCCACTACAAGGTGTATTAATAAAGTGGAAAACTTTCTTATATTACTTGAGTAAAGATTCCCATCTAAAGCTGGGAACCTGCCCAAGAACATTATATTCTAATTCTTATTAGCATTACAAACGTACATAGAAACTTTAGCTGAGCTCAGCACCATCTTACAAGTGTGGAATAAACACCCAGTAAGAGACAGTCCCTGCCCTGAAGAGCCGACCATCTAAAGGCAGAGACACGGTGAAAGAGGAAAGAGAAGTGAAGTGATTTACACAGAGTCACACAGCAGGTTAGTAGCGGAGTCAAGATTACACCTCACATGTCCTGATGGCTAGCTCAGTGCTCTGTTTGTTGGACCATGCTGCTAATAGATGTTAAATAGGAAGTCGGCCTGAATGTAGAGAGAGATGAAATTGATTCTTCTGATGTCATGGTACCAACAGAGTGAAATGCAAATAGTAAACAAACAGCATAAAGGGATTATAAAGACAATTAGCTTTTATAAAATTGATTTCTTTCATGTTAATGGTCTAAAGTGCTGTTATAATGCAGAGGGGGAATTTTTTGTTTCAACATGTGATTTTTCTTTTGATAGTGGCCCCTGTGCAGACTAGCCTGAGTGCGCTCAGGCTGGGAGTTTGAAATACTGTTTTAACAATAAGCAGGCTCATTGTAAATGTAACCAACCCAGATTTGGCTGACAGTGCCCTCTGAACCCTGTGCTTTCAGAACCAAAAGCAGATATTGCTCCTGTTTGAGCTAAAGCAATAAGAGCCCTAAACTAGAATCTGGAGCAGACACCTAGACCACTTAGGTGGGCCAGCCCCTGGGGGGAGAAAAACCTGCATTCTCCCAGTTTTCGGTTACACATACACTTTGAGCCTTATCATACAATCCATTGCAAAGGGAAGCCTGCTTAACAACTGATGCCATGAGCTGGCCCATTGGATTCATTTCGCCTTCACACTCTCTAGAGATGGAGACTGGAGGAGTTAAATTGTGGGCACTTACTAATAAAACACAGCAGCCCTTCGGCTCCCTCTTAATTACCTCCAGCAGCAGCATCTGCGCAGTCCACGTCTCTTTGGTTATTCAGAGTGACTCAGTGGTTTTTCATAAGGACCCATGATAAACAGCTTCGTTGTAGATGCCAAGTGGCTGAATTTCACCGCATCTAGCTCCGTGGCTGCCACATCCCAGACTCCCTGCTAAACTTTCTGGTTTCCTTTCACCCCCACTGATTGGCCTGTGTTTTGTATGCGGCGGGGGATGCGCAGAGCATCCCGAGCTGCCGTTTGGACTGGGATCGTGTCTCACTGTCAAGCATCAGCATTGCTGTTGTGGGTTGAATAGAAATTAGTGAAGCAGTGTTTGTTGAGAGCGCACACGTTTTCCAGGACAGGTTGAAAGAGCTCATCTAGTGGATGTGAGTGTCTCTCTTACAATCCAGGCAGTCAGCTTGATTACGTGCAAAGCTAAAGAAAGTATCCACTTCTCCTTGTATCTTATTAATATTTAGGGTCTGTCTTCAATTATTCATTTCTCTAGGGTGTGCTTTTCTCATCTCAGTGGCACAGGATTGACTTGTGTAACTTCCCCAGGCACTGAGATAAGAATTTTCCCCTGCATCTGCCAAGTTTCAGCTCCAAGTGCACTTTTACAGGCAAGTGATAAACTAGGGAGCTGATGATCGGGATAAGAAAGTAGTGGCAGCCCCACTGCTTAGCTCATTTAAAATAGGTCTGGATAAAAACCTAATAAACGTACACTAGGGAATGATCCTATCCTGGTTGGGGGAGATAGGCTAGATCAGTGGCTTCCAAATGTCATTCGTTCTTGTATCACTCTCTTAAAAAAATTGTTGAGAAATGAACAGATGTAACATCATGCTCATGTTTGGGAATTCCTGGAGTGGCTCATTTATTAGATCTTCTTTGTATGAAATAAAGGCACAAGTCCAAATCTTGAACCTCTTTTTAAGATTTGGGAGGTGGGATGGGGAATCTTGTGGTTAAAGCACCGGATAAGGCCACAGGAGACCTGGATTGTGTGGATTCTGCCACTGACTCTCTTAAACGAGTTACTTAATGACAATGTCAATGCACCAATAGAAGGTACTCAGCTACTATGGTGATGACTGAACATGGTATAAGAGTTGAAATAGAAATAGAAATCTCACTGTCTTAGGCCATGTGTACGTTACTGCTGGATTGGTGGGTAGTGATCGATTTATCGCGTCTAGTGTAGACACGATGAATTGATCCCCAAGCGCTTTCCCCGTCAACTCCAGAACTCCACTGCTGAGAGAGGTGGAAGGGGAGTTGATGGGGGAGCAGCAGCGGTCAACTCGCTGCCATGAGCTATTTGCGTAGCTGAAGTTGTGTATCTTAGGTTGACACCCGCCCCAGTGTAGACGTGGCATTAGATTGAGAACTTTCAGGGGAGGGAGTGACCCCCTACAATCTGCACATTGTCTAGCAGAATGGAAGCCTGATCTCAGTGTTAGCGTAATACAAACCATCAATATAATTAAAACAATAAAATATCCCCACTTCTCCTAATCCTCAGTCTAGCCCCTTCCCCGTCATCTGCTCTGTCTGTAAATCCATATCAGCTGTTATGGCCGTCTCTATGGGAACTCCCTGCTCTTTTCATCTCTGCCAAGTTCCAAGGCCTATGTATTCTGAGAGGATTATCTGTAGAAGACATGGGACCAACGGAGTCCAGAGGAGAGAGTGGCTGACGTTGGAACAGTTTCCTGGGGAACTATCCCTCAGGAGTGGGTGAGGCTGGTTGTAGAGGAGGTGCTGAGGGCTAGAGCGAAACAGATGGAACTGAGGTCTTGGGTAATCAGTAATGAAGCTAGATGAAGTTGGGTTGGGAAGAGAAAAGGAGGTGAAGAAGTTGAAGGGATGCTTGGGCGCTCTCTGGATATACTGGGACTTGTTCACACTGACCTCCGACCTTTTGGGGTCCAGCAGTCAGTGTTACAATCCTGGGAAAATGATGTTTATACTGGAAACCCTGACACACTCCTCATTGTCGTGGTAACAGGCAGGCAGGACTTCCCCTCTCACGCAGCTAGTGAGAGTTTCCAAGACTAACAGATCTCCCCTCCTGCCTCTTTTAAATTTATTCTTCCAAAAGACTGTAACTAAATCTGCAGCGACAAAAGAATAAGCTTGAATTTGTTTTGGCTGGAAGCGAGGATAATACAACCTTCCCACACAAAGGAAGAGCTGGCCAGTCAGAGGACACTTGAAATCCAAGTGCATGTTCTTAAGAGATCAAGTCAGAAAACAATTATTCCAAGATGCCTGGTGGGAGGTGGAGTATGTTGTTTCCGCACCTTCCAGTTTCCATGCTAACAAAACCCAATGACTCTCCATTACCTTGAAAGGAGCAGGAATAAAAGACAGCCTGGCTGAGTGAGAGGATGAGAGAATTTAGACTCTTTCCATTTCCCTTGTGTCACTGCTGTAACCCATTCCATACGAGGGACCCAGAGGGGCTGATTTTTGGAAGCTTAGGTGCACAAATATGTGTCCATTATAATTGCTCAGGCCATCAGAGTGCCCACGCATGCAAAGGACCAGCTGTGCCACAAATTAGTTGTGGGCATGCACAACTCCTGAGTGGCACATACACAATTGGGGTCATTTATCCCTCTGCTTAGATGCACACATATTCTTCTGAAGATCAGCTTTAGGTCGCTCTAAGTATCAGGCAGTCAGCATGGAAAATACTAATGTTCATTCTCGAATGTACAAAATAGCTTTTCTACAAAGAAAACTGGATACCTTTGATGAAGTATTATTATTAGTTTTTCTATTACAGCTGCCCCAACTGAGACCAAGGCCCTATTGCACTAGGCACGTACAGAGCTATAGTGAGAAACTGTCTAGGTCCTGGGCGGCTTATCATTTGAATAGATGAGATATAGGAAGGGAAACAAAGGCAAATTGACTTGTAAAAGGTTTCCCAGCATATCAGAGCCAGGAAGAGAACTTAACTCTCTCCAAAAGCCACATCTGGCTCTGGCGAGATACCTCGGCCCCCTTCCAACAACTTCCTTTCATCGGGAGCTCAGCTAGGAAGGTGGATTCCCTGCCACACTTTGCTGGCCAGCCCTCAATACCAACCCCACGTACCTACCAAAAGCAGAGGCAGTTCGGAGTGTAACCTCCTCCCCTTCCCAGTGCTCGTGACCTAACTGATTTCACGAGGCGGACTGGAATTGCCTGGCTCCATACTCTCTGACGGCCCAGTTTTCCCCTTGCAGGAGCCAGGCAACAGATTTGCAAACAATCCGGTTTGAAATGGGAACAGGCTGTGCTGCTCTCTGGTTTGGCTCTGTCTGTTGTTTCCCTTCTGATTGCTCCTGTTATGGCAGGTACGTGACCAGGAGAATCCTCCTGGAAGCAGGGACTAAATGGTTTGACCTCTGTGCTCCTGGGTGGCAGCACTACAGACCCCCAATCGCTACAGATGCATTAGTCAATCTCCCACGTTCATTAATAGAGTAACACAGGGCCATACCCTCCAGCCCACTTCTAGGAAAGTGCAGGCCTTTGTTTCCCGTGCGCAGGCTGCAAACTCAGCTACAGAAGGCGTGAGGGGTGGGCGAGGTGGGGAGAGAAGTGACTTGGTTAATTGAAGACATACTGCTGGGGGGCACTGACTGAATCCTGGCTGGTAGATGCAAGACAAGGGTGGTGTGTCCACTGGCTGACTGCAGATAGTCCATGAGAAAACTGCCGCTTTAAAATACAGCCAGTCACTTTCTGTTTCTTAGCAGATCACATCAGATATTACCCTGCACATAGATATACAGCTTCAACCTTCCCATAGGTACTGGAGAAAGAGAGAGAGAGAGAGTGAGTGTGTGTGTGTGTGTGTGTGTGTGTGTGTGTGATCTCACCTTTCTGCACTGACCCTCACATACACCCACAGCTGGAGTGGGTGGTGGCATCCATTGAGTATGCACACCATCACTACACAGCAGTTTAGGACAGGAAATGACGCAGAAAACTGCATCCAGTTGGAACTGCGGCTGGCATGCAATGCTTTGAGCAGGGAGTTGGACTAGATGACCTCCTGAGGTCCCTTTCAGCCCAGATATTCTAGGATTCTGTGAACCAAATGGAATTGGGCCAGGACACACTATGTGCAGTGGACTGACCCCCACAGTGTTTAAAGCCAGAAGGGTCCACCAGATCATCTGCTTTGACCTCCTGCATATCATCAGCCACCAACACCACCCAACAACTGCACACCAAGCCTGCGATCAGAATTAGACCAGTGTATTGCAGCCCATAGGAGAACAGACTATTATGTGCCACAAACAGACAATGAGGGTGGGCGGGGGCAGTGAGGGACTGAGACCCTGAAGCCAGGGAAATGATTAAGTGACGATGATCCATGTGAAAAGTGTGGGGGGATCTCTAATGACTAAAAGAACACCTCGGGCTTGCATGCCATTGACAGCACTTCCAGCTGCACTGTGCCCCCTAGTACCGCCCTGGGGCGCTGGCTGGATCCTGGCTCAGAGGGAAGAGCTGTGTGCGCCACTGACTGCTTTACGACCACCACTTGCTGCTCGCTGGAGGTCTTCCGTCCTGTTACAGTGCCCCGGGGAGCTCTGCTTCGCCGACACCATGCGGATGAAATCTCAGCGCCAGGTGGTCCAGCTCACAGACGGCTGAGCAAACAGCTCATGAGGAACAAAAAATCTGTTTTTTTAAGAACACGGGCTCGGCTTTTTCCCCTCTTTTCTCGTGTCGGCTAATAGCGCTGTATGCCGTCTCTGAAGTGTGCATCTCAAAGAGCCATCCGTTCTGCCCGTGTGCTCCCACCGAGAAGCGGCTGCATGGTAATGGTTCCGCAACTGTGACTTCGTGAAAACCCCCCTGGGATGAGAGATCACTGTTGCTTTTGTTGATATGATGCCAATTGAAAACACGAGAGGGTGTTTTCTGGGGGGTGGGGGGAACATGTGGAATATGCATTATTCCTTTTCTTTTAGCCTTCAGAAAGCAAGAGACCAGCGCAGCAGGACTCTGCAGGCTTCACTCGGCCCTTGCTCCAGTCCCCAGCACCCCCATACTGTTTTGTATTCCATACCCATTCCTATGCAAATAGGGGGCAGGGTGGGTGTTAATCAGATGGCCTGCAGGCTGGGACACACAGCTAGGATTTTTAATTTGGCATTTATTTATTGCTTAGCAAATTGCCTGCTGGGCTTACTCATCCTGCTCTGCTGTGCTCCAGGTTTGCAGGCCAAAGGGCATTAGCTTAGCAAAAGCACTGGATCAATTCCGTTGACTTCACCCCTTTGTCCCTGCTGAGGCTCTGGCATGTGCCTTGATTTTAGACCAATCAAAATAGGAGCCAGTCAAATCTTCTGGGAAGCTTGTATTCTTTAACATTTGTACAGGAGTTTTGCTGAAATAAGGGTGTTCCAATGTCATGCTTCAGGATATAGACTGCTCATGCAGGGTCAGGAAGGGATCCTTTCCTCTTTGCCCCAATATTTTCTAGTTAGCTAGGTGAGCCAGTGGGGGTTATCACCTTGATTTATCTTTGTAGCTATGTCTAGCAGTAAATGGTGTCTTCACTAGCAATGAGGCTTGATCTCATGTATATAGAGCACAATATCAATCTAGGAATCTATACAGCATCCATCACTGACCAGCTTCTAACACTCTGTGAGATTAGGAAGTATTATTATCTCCATTAAACAGATAGGAATGGGGGCACAGGAAGAGATTAATCCCTGGTCCATCCTACAGAGTTAAGTCAACACAAGGCAGCTTGTGTTCACTTAACTCTGTACGTTTCTACACTAACATTTCGCTCCTGCTGACGTAACTAGCCTGCTACACCAACTTAATAACTGCATCTCTACGAGAGGCATAGAGTATATGTTGATGTAGTGAGGTTGGCACAGTGTCAGTGTAGACACTGCATTGCTTACATGGACTGTTGCTGGCTTTCAGAAGCCATCCCACAATGCCTCACACTGACAGTTCAATGGGTGCAAGCATTCTTGGTGAGGATGTGCATTGCCAGTACATGGAGCATTGAGTAGACACACACAAGCAATGCAATTAGGTTAGGTTGACTTAATTTTTTAGAGTAGACTTGCCCCAAGGGACTTGCCCAAGCTCAAACAAGAAAGTCCCGCACAGAGCCAGGAATTGAATCTAGATCCTCTATGTCCCAGGGCAGTGTTGCAACCGCATGGTAGTGATAGAGTCAGCTTTAGCCAATGTCCTCTGGTGTCCAGACCCACTGAGTCTAACTACAAACAGTACTGAGATACCCAGGCACCAGTTGAAACGCTTGCCTCCATTTCCCTCTGGATAAGTAGGTCTTGGAGATTTCTGGAGACAGGATAAAGCCTAGGGTGTGCCGATGGTCTAATCCAGTGGGGCAATTCTTGGACAAAAACACATGACTGCCGTCTGCCATTTAGGATTCCTTGCCAATGCTCATCCATGAGAACCACCGTCCAGCATCTCTGTTTGGCTGGGCGGCTGCATCCCATCCTTACTAATGCTGACCTTGCTCTGATAATGCGTACTTTTCTTATCTCCCTTTGGGAGCATGGCAAGGCAGTGCAGTGGGCTTTGCCGCCTGGGTGGGAAATGTCTGGGGACGTTACCACCTTCAGTTGATCTTGAGGGGTAAGGAGAACGACTTTCCGCTTGATAATACAAATAACCCCTGGCTTTCAAGCTTTACATCCCCTTTACTTTAAGGCCACGGGTAATTGCACCTGACTGCCTTACAGCCCACGGGATGTGACAGAGGTGTTTTTCCAAGTTAGGTGTGCGCTCTGGCTGGTTAGCTGAACTGAATTACCTCCTATTCTGGTACAGAGCTGAACTGACAGGTATTGGTAGCTGAAAACACAGCTCCTCTCCAAAGGAGTGTCTGCTTAAGGTGAGGTTATTGTTTATTCCCCAAACACAAAAATAACGGCCCCTAGAATCCTGCTTGGCACTTCTGCTCTACAGCATAAACCACACCAGCCAGGGATGTATCAACAGCCCTGTAATAGGAGGACTTGCCTCCTGAGACCCCCTTGTGGACAGAGATCATGCTGCAGCACCAAGCCTCTGTTTCCCCGTCTTTAGGTCCTTTAGGAACCCACCCAATTCAAAAAAAGTTCAATCCCCTTTCTTTAGTCCTCTGGGTCTACACCGGCCCTCCAGGCCCTACCCCCAGTTCTGTCTCTCAGCCAATGGTCTAACATAACATTAGATCTTAGAGCAGAGAATACATCTCAGAGAGTCTTGATCCCGGTTTCAGCCAGGCAAAGCCCTCTCTGCCTGAAGGTCCATCTGTCACACTTTCCCCTCCTTCTTGGAGTAGGGTCTCCCCCAGGCCGTTGTACATGGAGAGATTTCTCTTGCTATTTTCAGGCTTCCTGCCTCGAGCAGTCTCAGATCCCTCCTCAGCCAGCTACCTGCTGCCCTTTATAGGGAATTTACTTTCTCAGGTGGGGCTTAGCCTGTAATCAGGGCTGGCTTAATGCCAGGCTGTCCAGCCATGGGGAAAGCCACCCTGTTATGAGCCTCCTTTTGCAAATGGGGAAATTGAGGCACAAAGAGGTGAAATAACTTGCCCAAGGTTACACAGTGAGTCAGTAGCAGAACTGGGAATAATGCCCCCCACAACTGCCTTACTTCCCATCCTGGACTCTAGCCACTAAGTAAGAGTTCCTCATCCTCTATAGCTAGAGGTCAGAGAGATCTGAATTTCCTTTCAGTTCATTTGGCACATTGTGGACTGAGGGTTTTGTGCTGTTGCTTGAGTGACTTTAGCACCCTGGTAAGAAGATCTAGCACTGGTCTGAGCCAGGCATAGTGCTGGCTGGTACCAAGTAAGCTCCCTTGCCCAGCACCCATATTCTTCCATCACCGTTTGCTCCACTCGGTCCTGATCTACAGCACCTCCTGCTGCTCCAGCCCTTGGGCCACCCCCAATCCTGCCACTAGGCCTTAATTCTGACAGCACAACCGCTGCTAAAACACTCACGCTATCCATCTTGCCCAGTGCATTTGGGACATGACAGGCTCTCTGTTATTCCTGTCCTGGTGCCCCACACAGCTTGACCCTGGCATCTCACTCCCAACCCCATCCCCCCATAAGACAAGGCTATGGACCTCTGTGTTCTTAAGGGCTGTCATGTGATACTGTATTTCATAATCCTAGTGTTCGTAGCATGAGCCCTGATGTTAATAGTAATCTGTCTGGCTTTAAAAAAATGGTACCGCAGGTGCACCGTACCCATTTTGAAATGTCAGTGAGTGCAGTTTAATACACTGTATGACTGGAAATAGTCACTCTACATTAATTTTTTATTGCTACATGTGCTCATCTGAAAAATCAACACAAACTGATGTACAATGATTAATTCAAGCAGAAGTATTCAAATGCAAAGGCTGGGTGAAAGCACAAAAGTGATGTATTGCAAGTACATGGCCAGTCTCCTTGGCGCTGCAAGAAACACGTACATTGTTCTAACAAAAGGGTCCGCAGAGCCCGGGGCTCATCAGCCCATAGCCACAAGTGAGTGTGCAGAATGATGGGGAATAAAATGCCACACAGGATCCTGAAGATCAGGTGCAAGAGAACAAGGTGCCAATAATAACCCCAAACTCTTATATGGTGCTTTTCATCGGCAGGTCTCAAAGCACTTTACAGAAGAGGTCACTGTCATTGACCCCATTTTAGAGAGGGGGGAAACTGAGGCACAGGGAGGTGAAGCGACACACTCAGAGTCATCCAGCAGCAGAGCCACCAATAGAATCCAGGTCTTTTGAGTTCCAGGCTAATGCCATACTCATCAGTTGTTTTAAAATCCCTGTTTCTCTCATGCTTTGTTCCATTTGTTTAAGTACTTGTTTTAATGAGGCTGTTGGTCACTAGATCACAGGGTCCTAAATTGAGGAAATGCAGGGGCCTAAACCCAGTGAGAAACCGCAGGATGATAAGCGGTTGGTCATGTCTCTAAAATGGGACAAACAGGGATATTTACCTTGAGATAGGTAAATGCAAGAGGCCAAGCTCCAGTGGAGGAACGAGACAGGTAAATTTACCTTGAGACAGGTAAATTCAGGTAAATTACCTCGAGAGAGGTAAATTTACCTTGTGACAGGTAAATGCAAGAGGCCGAGCTCCAGTAGAGGAGAAGCACTGGCATCCGAATATGGAGGAGTGAACCTTGAAGGGTAAAGTTGGTTTGGTCAAGGGCCCAACCATCAGATGGGAGAAATGTGGGCAGTAAAGAGACCTAAGGTTGACAGCAGACCATAAGTTAGAGATGAAGTGGCTGGAACAAAGGCCAGTGCAATTTTGGGTTTCATGCACAAGGGGCTGAGACTAACTCTAGTGAAGTCCACTGAAGCGCTTTCCTCAGGTGTAGCTCTTACAGTTTGCAGAAGAGCAGGTATCCGGTGAACCAACTAGTGGGCAGGAGAGGGCCTCCATCCTGAAGGCTTGTTAAAGTGCCTAGAGTGGTGGGTCTAGGCCAGATTGTGGAATGCCAGGTTTTTTGGCCAGGGAGCAGAGCAGAGTGAAGCTTGCTTTCTTTGCTAATAAAACCTAGGAAATTCTGTATAAAGGCATGTTAAGAGATTTAGTTGGGGCTGGTCCTGCTTTGAGCTGGGGGTTGGACTAGATGACCTTCTGAGGTCTCTTCCAACCCTAATCTTCTATGAGTCTATGATTCTAACACTGAAGTTGCCTGGTCAAGAAATCAGGAAATAATCGAGCTAAGATTGCACAAGCAGTCTTTAGCTCCATGATCACTTATTATTTCTCAATTAATCCATTACGGTATCATATGTTTCCCCTACAACCTTAAATACACATACATAGTATCTTCTAGCATGACTTTATGTTTGACATCCAAGCAGAATACATGAAACTCTTTTACATGAACAATGCACAATAAAATGTTCTTGCAACCTGGACTACGCATTGGGTTTGATTCTCAGCTACACAAGGGCCCCTTTAGCCCATTCTGGTGGTGCATAAATGGCCCTTTGAGAAAAGCCGGTGCTTATGGGCCTCCCTATCTGGGGCAGGACTGGAATAAGACTCTACATCAACTCTACACAGTAACCCTGTGCTGGGGCGAGGAGAATCAGGGACATGACTGGAGTGCATTGCACTACAGTATTCTCTGCTTCCCAGGGATCATAGAGGACTTTGAGAAGCAGAACATAAGTGAGAGCAGCCCCAAGACTGCTCTACCACATACTGGGGACTCTGCACAGCCAGAGAATATGGGAAATGCAGAGGTAGTTTAGGTCACCAGTGCATAGCTGCAGGGAAAGTTTTTAAAGTAGAGAGAAGATAACTTATTATATAAAAGCTCCCATCTGATAAAGATAAACTAGCCCATGGAGATAATGAAAACTGTAGGTGTATAAAGGAAAGAAAAAAATACTACAAGATGCTACCCAGGTTTATCTATAGTTGTCGACGCCTCCATATTAAATGACATAATTTGAGAAATAGTTTGCTAATTTAGTTAAAGATTGCATCAAGGGATGCATGCACAAGGGGCAGAGTTAAGGTTGTACCTACAACCCTGATTTTGTCTGATTTTGGGGGGCTTAAACCGTGCAGTCTTGATGTGCCCTTAGTGTAGTTGTTGTGTTTGGAATGATTATTATTTTACCGTTGAGAATCTCCAGGTCAAATCTGGCACTTAGCAGCACCGACCCTGACACTGGAGCGTGGCATGAAAGACGTTGCAGGCCCAATATGGAACGGCGTCTCTGTGGAGACCTTGCTGGTGTTCTGGGGTGCAGGGAGATTTGGGGGTCAGCCTTCAGCGTTGCACAGCGTTGATTTAGGTCATAATTTGGGGGCAGAGCTTTTTTGAAAATCAGGTCGCCAGTGTCACCACTTTTGAGGATCTGACCCTCACCGAGGTGCCTCAATGGGAGCTGAGTGCTTTTGAAAATTTGGCCCTGCAAGGGAAAGGACGGATGCCAATCTGGGGATTGTAACGGATGGCGGGGTGAATGGATAGCTGGAGCCATCCAGCCATCCAACTAACCACTCAAGGCATTTATCACTCTCAGCGGTGTGTATTATAACAGACCCCTTATCATCATAATGGGAAATCCCAAAGGGACGTGGCCTCCTTGTAGATCAAGTGCCATCTAGATCCACCCTTTAAAAAGGCCACATCCCTGACTAATTATTATTATTTATTATTATTATTATTCTATTACTGGGAGGCATGGATCAGCGTTCATCTTGCGACCTCCGGGGATGCTAATGATCTAACCAACGGACCAAATTTGGTGATGAATCCTGGTCCCATGCTCCCTGAGGCACGTTGTGCATATATTAAGAGAATGATTATATTATTTGTGTCACAGTAATGCCTAGGGGCTGTGGGCAGGGGTCTTGGGCCTATTGCTCATTATCTTACCATGAGAGACAACTAACTTCCATGTCCATTGACATGAAAGAGTTAACAGCGGAGCTGCATGGCTCGTATTAGTCTCATAAAGCTTCCTGATCACTCAGGACATCATGGCTTTCAGTCTTCCATTTCCTCCTTACCCCCTTTGCAACTGCAGAAATCCTGGTATGTCTCTGACCAGGCTGGGAGGCCTCCTCTGTCGCATTGTGGGAGGATGTTCCTTCCTGACAAGCCTTATTGAATTGCTCCTTCAGTCGAGGGGAGGAAGAATTGGCATCTCCGAGTCTTGCTTTTAAGTGCCTCTCTCCTGTTGACATGAATGAGTATTTCATGCAGCCTGGCAGCCCTGTTACAGCAGAGTGGTTATGATTGTATTCAGATGTAATTGGTGAAACAACAATTGACAGGAAGGCTTTTTGAGTATCACATTTCCTTTGTGTTCAGCGGTGCCTGCAATAAAAGCTCCATTAGCCTCTGAAGGATAGAGATGGAGCTTTTTTCATGTACTGCAGTTTGGGCTGGACACACATTTCCAGTTTCAATGCCCTCTTCGATTTGTGAACCGTGCAGGGGACGTCGCGTTGTTCCTCAAGGGCTCGTCAGAGGTGTTTGTCTCATCAAGTGTCTATTCTCGGCTTACATCTCTGTCACGTTTCCCATCTCTGCAACTTCTTCACACTAGGGACAAATATCCCGTCCCCTTAGGTGGGGTGGCTTCTAGGAAACCTGGAATGGATATTTTGGGGTGTGGCTATAGACGTGTTCCAAGTTAATGGGAGCATTTCCATGATCTTCAATGAGTTTTGGATCAGATTCTATACTGTGGTTGTTCCAAAGTCCAGGGCTTAGGTCCCACTGCCTCTGGACTTAAATGCTGAGTGGGGATATTTTCCTGAGTCAGGGTTCAAATCAGGAATGTAAAGGGAGTCTGCATGCCATGGTCACTTGGGGTTTCATGCCAGTAGCAGGGATCCAGCTCAGATCCTCCTGCTTCAAAAGCACAGGCCCTTGCCACTTGAGCATTGACAGTATAGGGCCTAGGACCCACAGCCAAGCCGTTCTGATTCCGTATGGCCCAGCTGAGCCGTGAAGGGACTGTGAAGAACCTAGAATCACTAAGAAAAAAAAATCAGTGACTGGCCCTAGTACTAGGTTTGCTCTGGTAACATCCTCAAGGCTCCTTGCAAGGAAAAGGGCTAGACCCTTGTTTGGGTTTTTAATGGAAGCTTCTCCTTTACGTTCCTTGGGCCCACGAAGTAGGATCACAGAGACCGGATCTGTAGGGACTGAGTCTACACAAAGTGAAGTCTTTCCCTTGACTTCAACGGGCTTGAGATTTGTGTAGGAAGCACTTTGAGGCCTTGGGACCAGGGAACTGTGCCTGGGCAAAGCCTGGTCATTACTTTGCAGTAATCAAGCTGGCAAGTGGAACTCTGATGGTCTGAGGCTTGCAGGACAGTGGAGGGCAGATGTCATAATGTAAAGGAAGTAAAGGGAAGTGGGAACAAATTGCAGCCTAATTGCTTTTTAATGTTTCTTTTTTCTTCCTGAGAAGAGAGAGAGAGAGAGAGAGAAATGAGCAAGTGCCCAGTTCACCATCTCAACCATCTTTCTGTTTATGTAACTATGAGTGACCCCTTTTTACAATAAATAGAGAGAAGAGAAGATGTTGTAGTAGATCCTGTGATTTACTATTAAGACTGTGCCATAGAATATCAGGGTTGGAAGGGATCTTAGGAGATCATCTAGTCTAACCCCACTGTCCCTGATAGATTTTGCCCCAGACCCTAAATGGCCCCCTCGGTGATTGAACTCATAATCGCGGACTTAACAAGCCAATGCTCAAACCACTAAGCTATCCCTCCCCTCTGTTTGTACATAGAGTGCACATACGGGGTATGCAGCCAAACAGAGAACAAACACAGAGCAGGGGAAAGTGTTGTTTTGGCTGACTTGGAATCCAGGTTTTCTCTATGTGCCTGGAGCACTGGGGACAAGAAAACCCATCTGCTTGTGGGGTAAAGATGTTGTTTTGACAGTGACTAACACAGATTGCCAGCACCATGCCCTCAAACAGGAGCACCAAGAATAGAGAGCCTAGAAAGCATATGTGAGACTTCAATGTGTCTGGAATATCTGCTGCCTGAGGGCCTGCAGATGTCCCTTTAAAACCTTGCCGCTGGCTGATCTCATGTGCAAATACTAGTTCAGTGATCATCCCTTTGCCCAGTTCTACTTCACTGCTCCAGATTTGTCTCCTTCTGTTTGGACTAGAATCCCAGCCAGTTTCTCTGACATCTCCTTCTGATTGTCCAGCCATCCATTTAAACACAACATGCCCAAAACACAGCTCTGAATCTCCCCGGTCCCATCACATGAGCCCTCCCGCTCTGTGATACCACCAACATCCTGACTGTCACTCAGGCCTGTAATCTGGACATCATTTTGACACCCTCTTCCTAGGTCCTCACATCCGGGCTGCGTCTCAATCCTCTTCCTTTTCTTCTTCCTGCAAATCATCTCTAAGATGTGACCTTTTCTCACCACCCCCGCAACCAAATCTCTCATCCAGGCCCTCATCATCTCCCATCTTGACTCCTGCCGCCGCCTCCTCGCTGGCCTTGACAAATGCAGTCTTGCCCCCATGTGCAAGCAAAGATCATTTTACTGGCTCGTCACCACAGGTGTTTTACAGTCTCCTCAGCTCATTTTTAGAAAGAAAAACAGGCTAGACCCCCTTCTAAGTTACACTCGGTGTACCACATATAATGCCACTGGGCTCCATGGAATCACTCCTGATTTACATCAGTGGGAGTGGAGAATCAGGCCCAGTTCTGTTTGCATTGCATATTTGTCTCATGCTGTGTGATATGTTTGCCACATGGGGGCTGTAGAAAGGTATGATCTTAAGGAGGAAGCCATACCTGGCCAGCTCCATCCACACTGTACTGCAGGATAGTTTGTTACATGCAGTGAAACAAACATAACCTGTCTACCATTCTGGTGATGATGGAAACCAATCCTGTGGTTGGATTTTATTTTCCAATGGGTGATGAAGTGTATTTTCTAACACAAGTCTCTATGCCAGCGAGGATGCTGCACTAAAGAGGGTGTAACCCCATGTATAGGCGTTAACTATTTTTATTCGCTTCTTTCCCCTCAAGGATCAGAGACTAGTTCTACTGGATATACACACAGGCTGACCTTCTCACAGTATGAAATCCTACATTGCTACTACCTATATAAACCTTTTATCCTAGGGTATCACACATGCACCCACCCATCTCAGCTTTTGGAGGCCCAGAGCTATCTATGTGCCATGTCAGGATTCTTAGCAGTAGGGAGGAATCATAGGACCAATTCCCCATTAAATCATCCAACAGATTTTTTGCCCCCATTCCTCAATGACCTGCTCAAAGATTGAACTCATAACCCTGGATTTAGCAGGCCAAGGCTCAAACCACTGAGCTAGTCCTACCATCACTTGCTCTTTTATGATAGCTCTTGGGCTGCCCTAGAGCCATAGCTCAGGAACGAGCTCCCCACTCCACATTTTCTTGGTGTACCACCATGAGACCCTGCCATACTAAGTCCATGGAGATATTTCTGTGGCAGAAGTAGTGGGAATTGCAAAGGCTAGATGTGAATCCAGCTCAGGGCTTTCCAGAGCTGACGATTTGGTTTCTACCCATCTAATCAACTCAATCAGTTTCTAATATGCTCATCCCCTCAGCAGTGGATCTAAGTGTCCAGGAGAAAATGCAGGGTTAGATGATCCATGTCAGATTCTGTTCCGCTCCTTAAGCTGCTACAGCTGCTGTGACTTGAAGAAGCTCTTCTCTCAGGAATGACACCGGCCATGCTCCAGCCTTTGTTGCTGTGTGAGGCAATGCGTTTTTCACCTCTGCTAGATGCCATCACTTTGACGTGCTCACTAGCAAAGTAAGCAAACCCTGACTGTATCTGGGCCCTTGGGAAGCAGTCACACAGTTAATAACAGGGTGGGAAGCCTCTCTAAGCTCCACCGTCTATATTGTGAGGAGTTGAATTTTCTCCTGCTGGAAGGAGAGAAACTGCAAACGCTTTCTAGCATTTCTCGGATTTATGTGTTTTACTTATGGCCACAAGGGGACCTCCATGCACCAGCCATCTGCTCCTTCCTTCACATCCACATTCCACCTGGAGCCCTGCAATGGTAACCCACACACTGGATTCCTGATTAGACGTGGGATGCGGCTAAGACTGAGGGGCCTTTATGAATCCGAGTGCAAATCCTTTGTTTCGCTCCTTGGAAAATCCCACCTCAGGTTGAAAGAGAATAAGGACAGCAACACGTGAGCGGACAGAAGACCCTGGCCGGGCAGGGAGATGTCGACAGAGCCTTGCGGCTGCTTCCTTCTCCAGTCGCTTGATCCGAAGCGGACGCCTGGCAGTGACTAAAATTTGCTTCTGATTATTCAGAGGTGCATTGCGCCCGAGGCTGCGTCTAGACGTATGGCGGCGTGCAGGGTACAGATGCTCCATGTGTCGCTACACGCTGCGGTGAAAGGCAGAGCAGTGGGGAGACAGTACATGGCAACGTGTAGAGTACACGACACTACTAAAAATAGCATGTAGCTGGAGTTGGCGCTGCTTGGGCCTGGAGAGATCCCGTGTCAGATACTCTGTTTACCTAAGCGGTGCCTCACCGGCTACGTGGCTATTTATGGCCATGCTAGCTGGAGTTGCAGTGTCGGGACTCTACACACCGCCAAATAGTCCCAGAGTGTCACTGTGACCTGCTATTACTCACCCACTTTCTCCTATGACTGGCTACCCTGAACAAGCCCCAGTGCTGAGGGATAGGGAAGCAATAATCATGTAGTTCTGGACTCCTGTGGTTCTAGAGTGATCAGATGTTCCAATTTTATAGGGATGGTCACGATTTTGGGGTCTTTTTCTTATATAGGCTCCTATTACCCCCCACCCCATCCCAATTTTTCACACTTGCTGTCTGGTCACCCTATGTGGTTTGCTTGATCCTGTGTGTTCTGATCTGGTATTTGAAGTCACAAAGGTTAGAGGATGCAGGAAAAGAAAACCCTAGGGGATATAGCACCACAGTAACCCCTTCCATCCAGCAGTCCTGCGGGTGGTGCACTGGGCCCTTAGGGCCAGACCCAGCCTGGAGTTGTTCAGAGCAGCCCTGAGACTGGGCTATAGTACTCCGAGGGCTGAAAGATGCCAGGATCACAGCTGCAAACTGCTCCTCCCCAGATACTCCCAGTACATGATGGGTACTACGGAGAACGGCAATGTGGGGAGGTTCAGATCCTGCTGCAGATCCAACCCAAACATCACAACTCAGGGTTCAAGTCAAACACAGTCTCAGCTCTAACTGACCCTGAACTTCGGCGTGGTTTACGTTGGGATCGGGATCTAGAACCAAACATTGCAACTCAAATGTGTCTGTCACTTTATCCCATCTGGGTCACCGCCCCCTCCCCTCATTTTGGTCCTGATGTTGATCTCACTCTGGTTTCACACTGCTTTTGAAGCCTTTGCTCCAGAAACTCTCTGCTGGATTGAAGAGGAGGCTGCCCACATGTTGTATTCTAGATTGCACTCGGGGCTGTGTCCCTGGCCTACATAACAAGGTAAAGTTTGATTCATCAGCACAGCTTGAACTTTCCATCAGAGTTGTACCTCAGCGAAATTCCGCCTGTCACACAATCGGTTGCTATGACACTTCGTGGCTCTGTTTAACAGGCGCAACGGATGAAAGAATAACCTAAACGTTGCTTTGTGACAAGTTCAAGCTTCGTCACAAGAATGCTTCACATTGGCCATGAATATGTATGCCAAACACCAGCTACCCGCTCTGTTCATCCAATGGCAATGGAGGCTACGATGGCTCCTTTGGGACGACCCTGAGGTCCTTGCATCCTCTAACGCGATAGTTTGAAAATATAAAAGCTATTTGGTAGCCCGCTGTGCACATGCTACCTATAGCCATGGGAAGACATTGCGTTTGCTTTTAAGCTTAGAGATGTGAAATAGCTGCGGTGACAAATTGAAGCAATCAGTCTGGGAGGAAACCCTTTCTACTAGGAGCTGAATGATTTCTCCAAACCTAAAGGAAGACTAGGTTAGTTTTCCTTCCCAAGTAAAGAAGTCAAAATCAGGCATGTTGAGGGCATGATAATATCCCTCTTAGTGGCATGGGAAGGTTGGCTGTGGGGGTGGAAGGAGAGTTGCCACTATTATACAGGTGCTGACTTTCCAATGTGCTGGGGGGGCGCTCCCAGACCTTGCCCCTGCGCCATCCCTTCCCCCAAGTCCCCACCTCTTCCCGCCCCCACCCCACCTCTTCCCGCGCCATTCTGCCCCCTCGTACCAGCTGCTTGGCCATTGTCCAGTGTTTCGTAGGCATCGGCAGAAGCCAGCTCTAAGGAGGGGCTTTGTGGATTTTGAACTGGGTCTGGCTTTGACGCATACGAGGGAGGGGAGGCTCTTGGGAGAAAACAGGGAGGTGACTGTTGGGAAATGTGACTAGCACCCAATAAAGGCGGGCGTTGCTGCTGGAGTGGAGGTGGGCACCATCAGCTCTGGACTGCTCTGGCCAAGCTAAGGAGATTTAAAGTGGGTCACTCAGGTCACCCCCACTTGAAGGCCCCTTTACATTGGCACAGCGCTGTCAAAGGGGTCGGGGGGAGTGTCAATGAGAATCTAAGCCCTTCTCTGCCTTAGAAGGGAAGAGGTGTCATTTGTCCTTGGTGGAATGGGGAGCTATAGGAGGGGTGATGGACTCAGAGTAACAAGCAGGCAGATGCTTTTCACCTGCATTGTTGGATGCATTAGGGGGATCAAGAAGGAGCGTGTTTCTTTTAGAAATTGTAAGGAACTCACTTATATCCTACAGATACCCAGCTTGGATTTGCATTGGCTCCATTGCCCCATTTATGCTACTCTGCCAATGCAAAGGGACCTTGTGTGATCCTCTTTACCATTATCTTCCTGTCTGCCTGGGAAGGATCAGTACCTGATGCAAGGAAAGAAGGGATAAACCCCAAGCCCTATTGTACACCCAGTCCATTCAAGTCATTGTCATGTCACTTTTCTTACACTAGTTTAGTAGTAAGTTAAAATACAATACCCAGAATAGCAACACCTGGTTGCGGTTTTTTTCCATGATGCTCCGTGTATGGTCATAGGTGCCAAGACTTCATTTTGCAGGGTCTTCTGTTAAAATCTAGCTCAATGGAGTCATTGACATTACATGACTCAATTACTTTCCACCGCTGTTGCTACCTAGCTTTGGCTTTTGCACTTGAACTATATGAATTGCTAGCAACATGAGTTGCACAGGGCTGACACAGGCTCAGTCACACGTGTCTCGGGACTTCAAGAGATTATGAAATCCAGTTCCCTGTTCTGAGGCAGGACCCAGTAGATCTAGACCGGGGATGGGCAACCTATGGCCCGTGGGCCACATCCGGCCCGCGGGCTCATCCTGCCCAGCCCTCTGAACTCCCAGCCAGGGAGGCTGCCGCTGGCCCCAGCCCCACCTTCCCTCTCCCCTGGAGCCTCAGCGCACTGTGCAGGCAGTGCTCCGAGGGGCAGGACAACCTGTCTGGCTCTACGCGGTTGCCAGACATGCTGCTGAGCGGCGTGGTAAGGGGGTCGGAGCTGGAGGGGTTGCATAATGGTCGGGGAGTCCCAGGAGGCAGTCTGGGAGTAGGTGGGACTGTCCTGTGCATAAACAGAGGACTTCAATCTCCAGGGCCGTTAAGATAACATCTCCTACCATTGCCAGTGAAAAACATTTCAATGCAAACGTTCCCTCTCTGAAGTGTCCATGATGCAGGAACCTCTGTCAGCGGAGACCACGTTTCACACTGATCAGTAGCAGGCATCGAATGTCAACGGACCCTGTCACCATGCTGAATCCAGCTGTGCAGCATCAGTTAGTCTCGGGCTTGCTTTCCTTTTGATGTCTCGCCAGTGCTTATGATTACTACATCTGAGCAAACCTATAGCCGTCGACCGTTGGCATTTGTTCCTCCTTCATCTCCCATGACTGCGGCTGCAGTGGTAGCACCATTTAGAGCTGATTTCTAATAGCTTCGTTACAGCCTTTTGCTGATTGAAGGCAGCGACATGCAGGCTGAAATAAATAGTGGGGGAAATGTGGTTTGTTAGAGATAACTAGAACTGTCTGTCAGATAAAAGACTATTGAATCTAATAGATAGCAGGATCGATTCAGCAGTTCTCTATAGGAACTTCTAATGAGGTTCTGATTTTAAAAAAACCCAACCCCTAACTTTAAAGGGCTCATTCTGCGCTTGCTACCAAAAAATTATGTGCAGTACTATTTCTTCCAACTTTTATGAGAAAATGTGGTCATGAACATGGTCTTTGTATGCTCTTAACGAAGGCTTATCAAAACTCAGGAACATCTCGTATCGAAAAGGCCTGTAGAACTGAATATTAAATATTGAACACAAGTTGTTGTAGGAATTACTCAGCCAACAAACAAGCCCCCTTGGTAGGATGTGAAAGAAATGTCTCCTTTCCACAGGCCTTTAAGATAGACTATAGAGTTTAACAGGGAATTATATGCCAGTTACACAGTTGTATAAACTGGCTGAAAAATCCTGTTGAATGATGACTTCTTATTAAAGTCTGCAGGGCTATGGGGAAGATTTCCCGTTGTGTAACAGGTTAGCAAAGCAAATGCATTAAAAAACTGGAAAATGGAAATGATTCAAGAGTGGAAAAATGGATGAATCCTGCAGGTGTGCTGAGGAGGCCATCGGGTTGCTGGCCTGTCTCTCCAGCCCAGGAAGGGTTCAACACCAAACCCAGTGCCTGTTCTGGCCCTTCCCATACAAGGTAACATCGAAACAAAGCTATTTCCTGGACCTAAGCAGGCTATAGGGAGATGGCTTTTGCTGTGGCCTTTCCTATCCCTCCAAGCCTGTCACGACAGCCAGGCTGTATCCTGCAACTCTCCTCTGACTGAACTTTCTCAGTTCTTCATAGGCATCACCTGACCCATTCCCAGCCGGAGCTGAGAGGACAGTATGGTCCCTGCAACAGAGGCACTCTGTTACAGGGGCCATCAAATGGCTAGCAAGAGCTTGTGGGGACTGTGTGCCTCTCGCTCCCTTCCCCCACTGGTTGTGTTTATAGCTGGTTGAATAAAAAGTATTTCACCATTTTGGGGTGAAATTATTTTGCAATTCTCCCCCCTCCCATGTTTTTTAATTTGCAGGATTTTGAACAGCTTCCTGGTTCGTTGACAACCATGGACAACATATTTGTCGATTGTTTTCCCACTTTCCCTCAGAAGAGGATGCCACGGTCCAGTGAGCGACGTGAGTCCTACAGAGTGACGATGGGCGAGACACCACTAGATGAAGGTGCACTGATGAAACGAGAACTAATTCCCAGGACAGCCAGCAGGTGCATTGGTGTTGAGTCCTATCCCGTAACACTTACAAACAACTTTGGTGTCCCGAGCCTGTGTTTGGGACAACGCTGTCAAATCCCCTTAGACAATCTTTCCCTTCTGCCTCTTTTCCAAAAGTCTCAAGCAATTTTTAATCATCCTACCATAGTGAGACTATTTTACTTATCTGGTGTTTTATTTAATGCAACCCGCCACCACCCACCTGTCTCAAAGCCCAAGGGGAATAAGATGGATGGAGTCCCGTGCAGTCAGTACCTGCCAGGCTCACGTGCAAAGGCCTTCTAAAATCCACTCCTCAGTGCTAGCCACTAGCCTGCAAAAGCCACTGTACTGTTATCATGGCTGACCTGGGACTATTTGAATTCTGCAAGGCATCCTTTCTGAAGGTGCTGTAGCCAAATGAGGCTTAGCCGTAGAGCCGCTCATACTTCTCTTTCATCTTATGTGCAGTTTAGCACATTACACCCAAGACTCAAAATCTTTAACTGGCAGTGAAACTTTTTTTGGATCATGGGGCTTTAAGGGATCATTCCCAGTCATTACGCTAACCTATAAATAGCTGCATTGTGCTTCTTAAATGATGCAGGTAAGGAGGCAGCAAACCAACCGCACCTGTGACATCTGGTAGCCAGGCACCAGAACTCTCCCTTTGAGCTCTAACCTGGTGTTTAAAAAGAAAAACGTGCTCCCATGTTAAAAATTCAGCTCCGTCTGAAATGTCTTCATTCTGTCTCCCAAGGGGTCAATTAAGGCATCTCTCTCTTTCCTACTACCCTGGCAAAAAAAACCCCCACTCTTCTGCTCCTCTTGTTTTGATTAACTATGTTGTTATAAACAGGCGATGCAGCACAAGTGAGGGAATCTCATCTGCTTTCTCCCCTTGTCGAGGCCCTTGTAAATGAGTCAATTAATTTTAACCAGTCCATCCTGGTGCTTGAAAAGGTGCAAAGGCGGCAAATCTCTTGAATCCTGCTGAGGCCTCAGGACGGGGAACACAATCCGCTGCGGGGGAAACACACACACCTGTCCATACAGTCAGGCAAAACCTGTTAGAATCTTGCAGCTATCCCCAGCTTACGAGATTTCCCTGGCTTCGTATTTCCACGTCAGCCATGCTCTGAAGCAGACATTTAAATTTTTATGAAGTGTCTGCATTATTATCTTAATAAATCCTCGTTTGCTTTGCTGAATGCATCCCCATTGATGTTAAGAGTTTGTGAAAATTAAATTGGCAGTATATCTTCTTAATCAGACAAATGTATAGATAAAAAGAAACAAATGTCAGCTGGACATGGGGATTTGCGGTGAAGAGATCTTCTTCCAAACTTGTCTTAAAGGGTTAATTTGGGTGCTACTGGTATTCAAAGGAAGAGTCGAATCATACCTTATCATTAGTTAAAACGAGGGATGGCTTGCACTGCTGTGTTTTGCATCTCATCCCTGTTGAATTATTTATACCCGAAAATGAGTTGCATAATTATTGCCATATAAAAGTTGCACTGATTTCATATTTCATAGGTGAACAACCGAGGCTGGGTCCATCAGAGCTTTGATCTGGCCTGTCCTTTAAGGTACACTAATTTACAAGCTTAATTGGTGGCGGCTTTATAAGGTGACAGGGGAATGTTGATGGATGAATTTTTTATTCAGAACAGCTTTTGGCTTTCAAATGCAAGATGTCTGCTGGGTGGATTTTTGTTCTTTCTCATTCAAATCATGGCTGCAAAGCAAGGGGGCTCTTTTGATATGCTATGCAAAGGAGTGCTAAAGGAATCATTCAAATAGGCCAGGAAGCTAAATGTGGCTTGACCTGTTGGAATGCTCTAGTGAGAGGCAGCATGGTCTAGCGGATAGGCCACCCGAGTGACTCCAGATGGTACAAGACTGACCTTTGATCTCTTATCCATTGCATCACAGCGCGAGTTCATGGCCAGTTGGTTACTCTTCAGGACTCCTAAGCCCCTTGCTGGGTCATGGTTTTCCAAAATACTGTTCCCCATCCTGCTGGTGTGGCCTACATTTTTGGGTCCTAGATCATAGAAACATAGAAGATTAGGGTTGGAAGAGACCTCAGGAGGTCATCTAGTCCAACCCCCTGCTCAAAGCAGGACTAACCTCCACTAAATCATCCCAGCCAGGGCTTTGTCAAGCCTGACCTTAAAAACCTCTCAGGATGGAGACTGCACCACCTCCCTGGGTAACCCATTCCACTGCTTCACCACCCTCCTAGTGAAATAGTGTTTCCTGATATCCATCCTAGACCTCCCCCTGACGTTGGGGAAGAATGGCATTGAGACCCACCAGTCCTTGCATGAGTCGTGGGAGGAGAAGACATTCCTGGCACAGGGATGTGATGGCGGCTCCTCGATTCCCAAGCGTTCACTATAATCAGCCAACCTGATGACCTGCAGACCACATGCTGTGGAATTCCAACCAGCAGTTCCTGCAATGGAATGGGTGGTTCTTCTGTTCTTCTGCACATGATGACTTGCAGCCCCTGGTTCTGAAACCAGGGTGCTAGCAGGGCCCCCCACTAGCCTGGAATTACTTTCCTGGGTGTGGGGAGCTTCAGCATAGCAAAAGTGGAGACTCCACAGAGGAAATTGTGGCGCTGACAGATTCTTATGGCTTTCACTCCCATCAGATCTTTACACCAAACCCCACACTTCCTGAGGTGCCTGGTGGGATTAGAAGAAAGCACCCAGTTGGATCTCTCCTGAAAAGGAACTTTGATCAACAAGGTCTTAGGAGGTGCTATTTTTTTTATTGATGTGGTAGCACAGAGCCTTACAACAGCTTCCCCTCTCTGCATGTTTTTGTTTTTTTTTAACAGACCAGTGCACATGAGAAAGTGCCTGCTTGGAAAATGTCAGTGATGAAAACATTACCTGAAATAAGACAAAGTGAGTCCTTGCAGAGCTGTCACCTCAGAGGCAGGAACAGGCAGGTGAGAGAAGGGGGAGGAGGTAGAAATGGGGGGACGAAAGAAAAATTGGAGCTCTAAAAACCCTAAATGTTTGTCTCTTCTCAAGGCTGGTCTGTGAGCACAGGACGCTCTCCGTTTACTGTACAGGTGACAGCACTATTCAAACGACCACGGCCTAATGGCCTTTTCCCTGGGGGCCGTATACATCTTGCTGTGCCATGTATTTATCAGGACACCAGTGTTGCTTTTAACAGGAACATGACCGACTCGAGATGACTCATGCATGGAATGGGGGGAAACAAGGACATTAAGCCCCAATCTTCCCGTGGCAGTGGCGTCAAGGATGGCTGCGTGTCTGAAGGACGCCAGTGCCGGCTGGGTCGACCCAGTGCCCCTGTAGGAAGACCTGTGCCAGCCCACAGTACCCACCCCCATCCAACTTGAGGTTGCACAAACTTTGCAGCACGAAGGGAAGTGCTGGAAACTTGTGAATGGCCTATAAGCCTATAAACCTTGGATTAACTTCTAAATACAATTGTGTGTGAGATTGGCCAGCGATCCAAATTAGGTAACCTGTGTTGCATTGTCACCTGCACAGGTAAAGATTTCCTCTGATGCAAACCGCCCAGTTGATCATAGTTAGTAGTACTCGGTGCTGCTGTGAACTGGCTTAACCCCTTGACTTCAATGGGGCTACAACTCCATTGACACCAACTGAGGAAGAAACCTGGAGTTTTATTCTTGCAGATGCAGGCAAGTTCTGCTTGCTCCAGCCCAGGAAACCAGAGTGCAGCCCTTGTCCACAGCCTGACATGGTCTCTTTGGAGCTTTATTAAAAGAAGAACAATCCTACCCCAAAGCCCCCTATATAATTCCAGTGGACCCCACCCATTGCCCCTTATGGGTGGGTGCCGGGGGAGGCAGGCTGCAAAGTTCTAGGATGCTGGGGGAGGTGGGCTGGAGATTTCTAGGGTACACTCAGCTACTGGACCTTTCCTAAGGGGAACAAGATTTGGGGGTTAATGGGCCCTAACGCTTTCTGCAACTAGTCCCCAAATTTTGGCTCCTTTGCAAGTTTGCTGTTGTATAAAGCTACAGAGGGTGTTTGAATGACCCCACTCACCACATTTAGCCTGTCCCAGGGACTCTGTCTCTTCTAATTATTTTCCTTTAGAACTACAAAAAGCACTGGAGCAGGGAGCGGGGGGAGAGAAACAGGATTGAAAAAATTTTAAAAAACAGGTTAAGCACAGCAGAAAGCCGCTGTGATCACCCAATTGAAGTTCTTGCTTTTCCTGTTTTCTGATGCTCCGTGTTTGAAAACAGTTCTTTGCCTCTGAGCTATAGAAACTTTTTATTTGATCCTTTCTCTATCAAGGGATCCCAGCTCCCGCTGTCTCAGTCCACTCTGCCTGCAAGCAAATGGGATCTAAAGCAGAGAGGGCTTTGAAAGAAAGGATGTATCAAGGTACTGAATACAGCTGTGGAAAGGGAGGACAAAAGGAGATCCTAGAGCGTGCAGGGGGATGGCTCCATTCAAATGTTAAAGGGAAAAGTGAGGTGGATTAAAGGGACCTGTCCCAGGAGGTGCTCAGCTGTTCCAGTTTCACTGACTACTGTGGATGCTGGGACTGGTTAGACCGGGGCGGGCAAACGTTTTGGCCCGAGGGCCACATCTGGGTAGTGAAATTGTATGGCGGGCCATGAATGCTCATGGAATTGGGGGTCGGGGTGTGGGAGGGGATGAGGGCTCCAGCTAGGGGTGCAGGGTCTGGAGAGGGGCTGGAGATGAGGGGTTGGGGGTGCAGGAGGGTGCTCTGGGCTAAGACCAAGGGGTTCAGAGGGTTGGGGGAGGCTCAGGGGTGCAGGCTCCAGGCGGTGCTTACCTCAAGCAGCTCCCGGAAGCAGCACCGTGTCCCTGCTCCAGCTCCTATGCAGAGGCGTGGCCAGACCACTCAGCGCACTATCCCATATGCTGCCCCTGCAGCTTCCATTGGCCATGGTTCAAAGCCAGTGGGAGCTGCAGGGGAAGTGTGCATAGGAGTCAGAGGGGGGACATGCTGCTACTTCTGGGAGCCGCATGGAGCCACAGCACACATGGAAAGGGGAAAGCTCCTGGCTGGAGCGCCGGAGCGGGGCAAGTCCTGGTGGGAGCTTGAGGGCCAGATTAAAATGTCTGAAGAGCCAGACGTGGCCCCCCAGGCCATAGTTTGCCCACTTCTAGGTTAGACCATCATACAGCGCTGCTTTTGGGCAGATGTATTGGAGAATTCTGATTCAGTGCACCCGGGGTCAGAGAGGAAGAGTTCAATAGCCATCACCACGAGGACAGCTTTTACAGAGAGAATGCCCTTCCTGTGCACACAGACAGCAACCAGCATAAATGATGTTCCTCGTGTAGTTTGCAAATGCAGAAATCAGTTTTGAATATTTATGGCTTTAATTACGTTGCCCTGTGGGTGCAGCTGGGGAGGTGATTATTAGGCTCAAGGATGTTTATTTCATAGAGATCCAAGACTGGAAGGGATCTTGACAGGTATCTAGTCCAGTCCCCTGCACTGAGGCAGGACTGGGTATTATCTAGACCATTCCTGACAGGTGTTTGTCTAACCTGTTCTTAAAAACCTCCAATGACAGAGATTCTACAACCCCCCCAAGTAATTTATTCTGGTGCTTAGCTACCCTGACAATTAGGAAGCCTAACCTAAATCTCCCTTTCTGCAATTTAAGCCTATTAAGACTCGTCCTGTCCTCAGTGTCCTGTCCTTTCCTTCTAAGATGTTTTTTCCCTCTTTCCCTGCTTTGCAGACCAGAATTTTTCATAGAAGAAGATAACAAACAGGTTATTGCAGCACTGAAGTGAATCAGCAGTTACTCATGGGAGAGGAGAAGAGTATGGCCATCTGCTATGATGTCTTCTGGTACGTCTAAATTACTGACTTTACAGTCTGATCTCAAGCCCATTGAAATCAAGGCCCTCAAGGCTTAGAATGGGGTGTTCTAGAAATAGGTAACACTGGCAAAGTGTCTTGTATCCTTTTCCAGTGTGGCCCACATAGGAGATAAAAGCCTAGTAATGATAACTCCTATCAGATCTACTCCTTTAGCTCAAGTGCTAAAGGCTTGTTGTGCATTGGTGTTGAATATCTTGAGTTCAAGACTGTGTGCTGATGAAGCAGCATGGGGAATTATTACAGCCACCAGAGACAGAGTTTAATTAAATGGAGGTGGAAATTAGAATTGCTGTCATAATCTATTCATATGATTTAGGTTGACCCTAAATTTCCTATTCAGGTAAAATATCTGCAGTACTTATGTCTAAAGAAAGCAGCAAGGACAACAGATCAGAGCCTTGAGAAGGAATAAGCTTGTTGCTTCTAAACTGTCCTTTCCCTCCAGCTCTGTGTCTGTTACCAGTATTGATCCTTTGAAGTCATCCGTTTAGACAGTTCTGTGGAGTGACATGGTACAGCAGCCGCCGTCTGTTCCAGAGATCAATGTCTTCAGAAGTTTTGCTTCTTCTATGCAGCTGTAAGACCTTGGGCTGTGATCCTATCAGATTTCACAAATTAAACAGGCTTGAACCAGGTTAGCCTGGGAGACTCCCCAGAAGCACTCGCAGCGGGGCTGGTGATTGAACGAGCTGAATGCTCCCCTCTGAATCCGAATTCAGTATCCCAGCTGGGTAGGCCATGGTAGGGGAGACACAATCTTTTATTTGCATTTATTCTAACGCTTGGGGTCATTAAAAATCCCATGTCTCTTTTTGCAAGACCAGGGGATGTTAATATCCTGGCTAGATTCCAAAGGGGCAAGATGATTTTCTGTCTCTCTGCAATCAAGTGTTTGATGGTACTTTCTGCCCTGAGCAGTTTTGCACCACTGCAGCTATGCTGTTCAAAGGAAGCTATCTTGCCCCACAGAGCAGCCTGCATTGCAGAGATGAATGAATGAAACGTGTATGCAGGGGCCTGTTGAATTCAATGGGAGATGAGGTTGCTCAGAATCTGGCCAGATCAGCTCTATAATTTATGAATGGAATGGCGCTGCATAAATGTCAGTCATTATTACCACTTTCTTAGGGCCCAGTCCCAAACCCAGTAAAATAAGTAGGAGTCTTTCCATTGACTTCAATGGGCTTTGGATCAGTTGCTTGGTCACCCTCTAGTTCTATAAATGTATATTGCTTTCTCTTTGTAGTGAAATCCTGTAAAATGACTAATCCTATTACACCAACATTTTACTCTGCTAACTGGTCTCTATCCCTTTTAAGGGTCTCCATTTCCCAGGGCTCTGCTGTCTCATGAAAGGCGTTTTGATAGAGTGCTGACATAATGTCTTCATTGAATAGATCTATTCTTTTCCAAATGGGCTTCTCAATTGCATTTTACACTTTATCTTGGTGCATTAGGAGGCTTAACACCTTCTCCTCCATCCCTTTATTGGGTTTATAGTGTGGTGCAAGGCGAATGCAATTTTTTAACAACTCTGTTCCTTTGATGGGGATTCATTCTCAGTGCTGAGTTCCTCTAATGACCCCCACCCCCATGTGTCTTTAAACCTCCACAAACCTCAAATGATCAGTGGAAATCAACAACTTTTCATTTGCTACTTAAACTTTCAGCTTCCTCTGAGTGGTGGTTTCATGCCAGCATGACACATCATGTATCTGGAAGGTGTCACAGAAAAACATTTAGCAAATACATCTGAAACAAAACCAACCTGAGATCCTTTTGTAGTAATTCTATGTGGGTGGCAGCCAGCAAAAGGCCAAGTAGGAAGCTATAGGTTGCTAAAAGATGCCCCCTCAGAGCTTAACATACCTGAGCTTTAGGCGAAGTATCCATGACATGAGTAGGAGACCAATAACGCTCACAACAACCCTTCAAAGTATTATTATTATTATTTTACAGATGTGGAAACTGAGGCAGAAAGTTAACAAGCTACTCAGGGCACAGCTGTGGCCAAGAGTTCCTGAATCCTAGTGCTATGCATTCATTCTTCTATGTATTATTCTGTCACCATGGCAGAGCAGAGGGAGACCACCACTTTGATCGGTAAGCATCTAGCTCATGTTTTTCCATTCCTCTTGGCTTGAAGATGCACCTTCTCTTACCACATCCGCATGCCCTGATACATTTCCATTAAGGCTTCTTAATGCTTATCGTACAGTAATTTAGAACAACACTGCAACCTATGTATAATAATGTACTTGCGTATCTGCAAGGTGGCTCTGAAAGGAACAAAGAAGGAAAGATAAGTAGCTGGTGTTGCCATGGCATCAGAATTACGGTTGTTTACCAGCCTTCACTGTGCATTGTCACCCCTTTATATGTTTGAGATTCTTTGAAGTTTAACTTTCACTCTGCGTTTTAATGGGTATTTATATTGTTTGTTCTTCTAATGGCTTTACTCTTAAGTTATTTATATGTACTCTTCATCCTATTATTTTTGGCCTAGGAATTATATTTAGAATATTACCAGTCAGGTGTTCCTAGTAATGTTTGAATCAAAAGCACATTTAAAGCATTCCTCCTTTTTTAAAGATAAGCTCATCGAAAATGAGCTAGAGTTCATTGTTTTTAGCCTTCCTATAAACATAGTCTGAATAAAATAGCAGTCTGGAAATTATAGCCTAGATAAAGCAGACAACTATGTCTCATACTAAACATGGCCATTAGACCACCTAACATGACTGCTTCAGATATATGCACAACTATATGTTCCTGAGTTTCACAAATATGCTTGTTAAGATTAAAAGGAACATCTTACAGCTAGATAACGATCTAAAGTGGTTACACCCCCATCTAGATTAGTGTAAGAGATTCGAAAGGATATTATATAGGAGTTGTCATGATTTATGCTTTTTATATATACAGTAGACTCTCGATTATCCGGGATTTTATTAATCCCGGTTAATAAAATCCCAGATAATCACCATCCATAGGAAATATCGGGGGGAGGAGGAGGTTTGGTTCACTGGCCTCCCTGCGCCGGCGGGAGGGGGTGTTGATTCACTGGCTGCCCTGCGTCCTGGTGGGTTTTTTCGTGTGTGTGTGCTTGGGGCGGCAACAAAGCCAGAGCCAGCCTTGCGAGTTACTCATGGTTTTTTGACATCCTGGTTAATCCACAACCTGGTTAACCCAATCCTGGATAATCGAGAGTCTACTCTATGCATCTTTCCGTTTCAAGAGGGCTGCTTCTCAGTTTGCATGGAAACAAACATTTAGCTGCCATGGACAATGAGAAATTGTGAAAGCGAATAGCAAGCTAAATCTCCATCATGCTGAGTTTTTAAATCAAGACTGAGTGCCTTTCTTAAAGGTATGCTCCAGTTTACCCAGGCAGGAATCTCTGAGTTAAGTTCTCTGGCCTGTGTTATGCAGGAGGTCAGAATAGATGATCATAATGGTCCCTTCTGGCTTTAAAGTTTTATGAATATCTGATAGAAAATTGCTGTGATGTGGGCTCAACCTTGCCTGATCCTTAGAGCTCTTGCTTCCCACTGAGGGCGCTAACCATCTTCCTAGGACCACTCTGCATCTTGGAGGATTGGGCCCAGTAGAAGCTTGGCTCTTGATGGCCCACAGAACTGATACAGATCTCCACTCCCAATTTTCAGATGCTTTGCTGTCCTCCTTGCTGCAAATTCTCTAGCACTTTTAGACACTTAAAAACAAATTTTGTCCCTTATTCATGTCTTTTCTGTGGATCATGCTCTCTTTCACTCTGTCCTATATATCTTGTTGTGATGTGCTTTCCCCACACTCTCCCAGTAGTCCTTAGGGGTCATGGACCATGTAATTAGCACCAAAGTTCTTCACAAGGCACGAGTACAGGTCAAGGCACAATGGACATTCTAGTGCCGCTCAGAAAAACTAAGCCAGTTCCATTCTTTCCTGGGATTACAGAGCCACTCTGAATCCTTTGTTCCTCATCTGGCTAGGACAAGAAAAAAACCTGGATTTTGACAGATTGATATGAAAAAGCTTTTCAAAAGGGTACGGACTTGTTACTTAATGTAGCCTCTGTGACCCACTTTGATCTTGATTTGCCTGCATGATGCCTCCCTGTTTGGGGTAGGATGAGTTATCTCTCAAAGTATGTCCAGAAGAGAAGCCAATTGACTTTGCTGCAAATGAAGCAGAAAGCAACTATGCACAAACTGCAAAGGAAGCAGCAGGAATTATTTTTGAGCATTCTTCTGTTGACCTATCTGCGTCTATGCCAGACCTTAAGTCAGATTAGCTTTGGTGCTCGGGGTGTGACTATTTCACACCCCTCAACCACGTAGCTACGTTAAATCTAAATTTTAAGCGTAGGCTAAGCCTTAAAGTTAGTAGTGTTGCTATCAGCATTCTCACAGTCTATTGCTCACCTAATAAAATCTCCCAGGTCTCATTTCATACAGCAGGAACCCTTCCGTTCTTTAGCTGCTCACACAGCCTATCAGCCCTGCTTTATGAAATTCAACAATGCTGCTGTCCAAGACAAAGAAATCGCAGAAAAAGTTGTAAATGTAAATTGCCGTGAATTATTTTTCATTTAAGCATGTTGGAGAAGCGTATGTATAGATTAAACCACGCATAGATGAAGTGTCAGTTAGTTTACATACTGATGTCTTTCTTCATGTCACTTCAATTTTAAGGAGTGGGTTCGAGGATGGAACATCCCTTTGTCTGCGACTAGCTAACCTGCTACAACACTGAGGGTTAAAATAAGAACTAACAGGCGCAAGGAAAGCAGGGGATGTGTGTGAATCAGTCGGACTTTGATGTTAAAATGCTGTCATTTTAATGCAAGCGGTCGGAAAAAGTCTAATGAGCCATAGTCCTTCAAAAGAGATGTCACTGACCACAGATTTAATTACTGAGCTGAGTTTGACAACTCAGTTCTCTGATCACCCTCAGCTTTATAAACACAACCTCCTCTCTTTGCTGGGATGAGATAATCCTTTTTAGACAGGTATTATCACACCCGTGAGTACACACACGCACACCCCCCCACACCCTCACCCTGCCATCCACTTACACCCACACCCACACCCTGTCTATGTCAAATGCTTTGGCCGTTGCTTGTTTTTGTTCAGTGTACATTTTGATTACCGTTTCCCCAAGGTGATATCATCATTAACCTTGAAATGATCAATAGCCCATTATAGTTACTTTGGGGGTAATTCCATAGGATTTACACATCCCAGTGAGCAAAGTCTCACATTTGTACCTTATCCTTAGAATATGATCGTCAAGGCAAAAAATTTGAAACCAGTCTTCTAAACTCAGAGCCTTCAGCTCCAATCCTTGTTTGCTTGCTTGTTTTTCCTCCATCTGATTTTTAAAACATTAATTTGTAAACTTTGGGGTAGATGTTAAGTTTCTACTTTGTGTTTGTCCAGTTTCTAGCACAATGGGGCTCCAACCCTGTGACTGGGGCCCATTGTATTAATTTTGATGGCCTAAAGGGGCCCTACACTTACCCTGTGGGCACCACTGCCTAATCTGCTCTTGTGGTCCCCTAGCCACAAACACACATGGCCCCTTTTCATTTCATCATGTGTGCATTTAATCTTCAGTTTCAAAGCATAACAGATATATATATAGTATACATAATAGGTGTATAGCAGGCAGCTTCCACACAGCTTTCTTTCCTCTCCCTGACTCCCTTTCTTCCCAGTTCCTGCCAAATATATCCCCCCAATTACTGCTTGCCTAATTAGCCCCACAATTACCACCCCAGTGTCAGAATCCCCCGCAAAAGCTCTTTAATTAACTTCAATAAAGTCTGAGGTCTTCCCAGTGCTGCAACAACCTCGGTGACAAAGGTGTTAGAGATAGTGAGCTCTCACCGACTGAAAGAGTCCAAGGTTTTATCATGCCCCTCTCACTGTCCGATGTTAAACACGGTTTAGTTTGGTGTATATGAGACCTCAGCCTGCTTAATACCTGTGCAAACACATCATTAAAAATCCTTTAAACCTGTTATTAAAGATAGAGAAAAGAAGGAAAACCAATTAAAGCATTTGCAATGGAAAGCATTAAATAAGGGTTTTACTTTAACAACATCCCTGGATCAAAACCACACACACACACGGGAGGGAGGGAGGGAAAAGAACAACAGAGAAAATGCAGCTTCTGTCTCTGGCGTTGACTCTCATCTGCAGCCTTGCTGCTGGGAAAACACAGGCACACCACACAGTCTTGTCAGCCATGCTGAGACATAGCAAGCTTGTACCAACATCAGGTTATCTAGAGCTTTTCTTTTATGCAAGGGGACTGTTGGGTCCTTACTAAAACTCAGTGGGGGTGTTTTGGTTGCTAGCTCCCAGTACTAAAAGAAAAGGGAAGGGTCGATGGGAAATCACGATCTTGACAGTCCCCAGGACCAGCGGGGAGAGGCCAAGGATCCAGGTCAGCCTGATTGACAGGGTGGGGAGGCTAATGAGGGAGTCAGGAGGTCATAGGGTCCTGTTCTCAGTATGAGCTGGAATTGCCTGAGTCAGACAGAGTGGGGCCAAGCTAAGGAGAGAGCAGGAGCCAGAGCATAGCTCCTTACCCCTATCATCCTTTTCCTTGATTTCCACAGGTTTTAACACCCACTTCTGTAATGGCTGTGGAACTTAGGGTGACCAGACAGCCACTGTGAAAAATCAGGACAGGGGGTGGGAGGTCATAGGAGCCTGTATCAGAAAAAGACCCCAAAATTGGGACATCTGGTCACTCTAGCAGAACTGGACATTACAGGATGGGATTTGACCACTGATTCAGATGGAAGCAGATTTAGACCAGTGCCGAGAGTATTTGAATTCCACATGTAACATGTCAGCCGCTGCTTATGTACACCACTCCCCTCTACTGGATGGAACCAGGACTGCTCAGCTGTGTGGCAGGAGCTACTGTTAAGATTATCCGTTAAGATAATTAGCAGAAGGTCTGTGCTTTATAAAGCAGAAAGATCTAAGTCATGATTGGCCACAAGGTTGACCGTGGAGTCCTAAGTGGCCATAAATCTGTTACAAAATAGGCAAATAAATTTTAGACATGTGGGGTGGAGGGTAATTTAAAATGAGAAAACCGAACCCCATGGAACTTGTGGGCAGCAGAAAGAAGATAATGCTGTCGGTCAAGTGATACTGGCACAGAAGCACTATGCAAGCAATAACTAACTTTCAAAACAGGCCAGAAGAATTTTCCACACTTGAATAAAACAGCCATTTTGTAATGTATAAATATGCCCAGTATTTGCCGACGGCAGAAGAAACATCACCAGGCCCTCAAGGCAGGTGTGAAATGAAACTTTTCTTCTAGCAGATGATACATTCTCCCTATTAGTTACAGCCCAGTGGCCATTGTTCGCCATGTATTAATTATTCCCTTTTTTCCCTTTGTAGTCCCTGTGAGAAGCTTTCCATAAACAGCTCTTTATTGACCAGTGGTATACTATAGATTTCTGCATTCAATAAAAAGTGCAGTAAATGGGAACATTAAAGTACTCTAAAGCTCTACTTAAAAAAAAGAAAAATAGGACCACGAGATGTGTTTTCTTAAGATGCAGTATGTGACGTCCTCCACATTTCAAAGGGAAAAAAAGGCCCGAGATTAAACATTTTGAAAGAGAAGAGAAAGTATTTAAGGAGATTGAAGTAAATGGTAGTTGGGATAAAATACAATATGGTTTTACAAAAGGTAGATCATGCTAGTCCAACTTGATCTTCTTCTTTGAGAAGATAACTGATTTTTTAGACAAAGGAAATTCAGTAGGTCTATTCCTGCAGCACGGTACTACTAAACGTGAATCAGGGTAGCATAATCTGGCTCTGAGTGAATTTAATTTGGGTTTAGACAGGATTGATTTGCACCAGGTAGTGGACATGTTGCTCTCTGCGTCGCTGGTCCCTTTTATGTAGTCCCTCCAACCCTCCTCTAAAAGTCAACCCATCATGCTCACGCATGCCGAGGGCGAAGGGGTGTGCACACAGAGCAAATGTTTCAATACTCATTATACGGTGAGATGTTCCAGAAGCACCAACTCTTGTCCTAACTCCGCTCCCACCAAAATCAGCATCACTTAAAAAACCTCTCCCAAAACTTATGATGCCTTTCAGCCAAGAATTTCAAAGGGCTTTACCGGCAAACATCACTGATCTCGCCTAAAAACCCCTTCCTCCCACCTGCACATCCTCAGAGGTAGGTAAGTATTATAGTCCCCCATTTTACAATGGAGAAACAGAGACAGTTCTGTCCTTGGGGCTTCCCCTTAATGGAGTTACGGAGAGTTCAGAAATGATTTCTTCTGTATAAATCATTCCTGAGTGTTGCTAAGCTTTGGTTGGATTGGGTTTTCCAATGGATTTTGTGTCCCTTTCAGGAAGGGAACTGAAAAGTAGGCCAGCTCGTATAAATGGAACCAGACAAGCTTGATCAGTGGGGGAATTCAGCTGCAGAAGGCATGAAGGTAATTTGGCCCCTGGAGGTTTCTATATGTGTATGTCACCAATACTTTTTGGCTGGGGAAAAAAAAGTGCTGCTCTACTGTCTGCCTCGTTTATTCCCTTTTGTGAGATTATAATAAATATACATGCAACTTCTCCATCTGTGTGGGAGAGGAGAACATCAGGAGTAACCCTGCTGAACTCAAGGGGGTTATACTGGTGTAAATGAGAATCAAGCCCTGATCTTCCGACGCTTTCTTTTCTGTCTTCTCTAGTTTTGTGAAAAGTTCCCGACACTGGCAGTGCTAATAATTATTCAAGTTTCTGGGCATACTGGAGCAGTGGGATTTTGTCTTCAAAGGGTCTGATGAGCCCCTAACTTTTTGGGGTGGACTATGGAACAAGGAACATCTAGGTCACTTAGCTTCACTGCTATTGTTTGGCTGAGAGCCAGCACAGCAACCATCACGCCTGAACAAGTGGATTGCCATCCAGCAGCATGTGTTCTGATAGGGAGCACGTTTCAAATAGATTTGTATTTTTAAATAGATGTAAATGGTGCCAAAACCTTTGATCAGTGAGCAATCCATCCCTCTGTGAACACATGGATATGACCCCAATGAAATGAATGATGACTGTAAGAATCTGTTCTTAAGAGTTTTTAAGAATCAGATTCAGGAAGCCATTCGCATGCTTAAACAGTAACAACTGCAAAGAGCCCATTAACTTAAGACCAATGCTGCACATTATTTTGCACCAGTAGATGTACCCTATTAACTATCTACATAGACACACAAAAACACATACCTCTCTTTTTGCACAGCACTCCTGTAACACCTTTTCTCTTTGGCTGGCTGCATTTCCTCTATAGGTCAGTGGTTCTTAAAGAGTGGGCCGTGGAGCACATGCTGGTGATCTGTGGAGAGATGACAGGTGCCAGGATGCTGGATCCCCAGCTCCACATTTCCAGCTGCTGTATTGTACCCAAAGGCAGCATGTACCTGAAACACTTTACTGTTACGACAATTCCATATAAGCAATTGCTGCTGTTGCCATGAGGCCGTGATGCTGTAGCAAATGGGATGGGAGCTGATCTATGGGATCAAGAATGGGGTGGGGTCCCTGGGCCAATCGACCTGTCACGATATGGTCCACCAGTGGAGGATTCATGATTTTGCCGCCCGTAGGCCCTGAAATAATTGCCACCCCCGGCTCCTCTCCCAGCTCACCTCGGCTCCGCCTCCCCCCCGAGCGTGCCGCCGCTCCGCTTCTCCCCACTCCCTCCCAGGCTTGCCGGAAACAGCTGTTTCCCATGGCAAGCCTGGGAGGGAGGAGAGAGAAGTGGAGTGGAGGCACGCTTGGAGGAGGAAGTGGGCCCGGGGATTTGGAGAAGGGGGTCGGAATGGGGGTGGGGAAGGGGCAGAGTTGGGGCAGGGCTGGGGGAGGCACAAGCACCCGTTGGCAACTATGGCTATTATAAATTTGCCGCCCCTGCAAATTTGCTGCCCTGGGGTAGGCCTTGTCTGCCTAGACGATAATACGCCACTGTGGTCCACACCATGAAGCAGAATTAGGCTCTCTTCTCTAAGCATGTGAGTTTATCCTCCTGAAGCAGTAAAGACCAAACCCAAAAGAGACTTCAAAGGGGGAAAATTGCTGGACCACCCTTTTAAACAGATAAGAATACCAGGGGTACCACTGGCACTTAGCTGCACTGGTAGCAGCTCTTGAAAGCTATGTTGGCCCTGGCTGGCAACTGCATTTGGGGAGTGACAAGGGAAGAAATGGAGGTAGTGTGCCAATTTTCCATGCCCACCTCACCACCAAAGTAGCAGCCTGGGATCCTGAGGTAGCCATGTGCAAAGCAAGCACTGGACCTAACCTGGTAGTGATGCTTGTGGCCTGGTCAGGGCCGGAACCCCATTAAATAAAAGGACAAGTGGATGCATTGTTAATGCTCTCCAATTAACGGGGTTAGAAGAAAGGGCAGACAGTTATGTGCAGTCTGCTAACCTAGCTGTTGGTATTTTCATTCTGTGTATGGTGTAGGATTTTGGTTCCTTGCTCTGGGGAGAATGAGGGGATGTGCTGGTGCCACTTCATCTGTCCACTAACACATACAAAGGGTACGGAGACGTTCAGGATCAAATCTTCAGGTTTACTTCAGGTGGACTCAGAGGAAGACTTGGGTGGGAGGAAGGAAAGGGGGGATTTTAGCCCCTGCAATCCTGGTGCTAAATTGGCCCCAGCGCTTGGAGCAACCTCGAGAAGCACAGCACAGCTCCTTTTTTGGTGAATCAATGGGGGCCTTGAGACTTTGGGGCTATTAATATGACACTTTTTATGAGCACTACAATTCAGTTAAAATCCCACCGCCCACACCATCTCATTCAGTCCATTTAGTTGATGGCTGCACTCTCCCGGGAGTGTGCTGTTATACGATTAGTAGCTCTCCCTAACAGACTAGTTTAATACAATGGAAAGAATTTTTAATACAGGCGGCTGGAAAGCCAAGAAATTCAAAAGCTCAGGATGAAGCTCTCCCCTTGGTCTCTGACCTTGCAATTTAAATCTAAAGGTTGATGGTGATTTTTTGTGTGTGTCTTTGCATTAAAATTAGATAAACATGTTTTTTTAAAAAGTTAATTATATTTCGATGATCGTGCCTAGCTATGGGCAGAGCAGCTCTGTATATAATGCATGCACTCAGGTAATTACTTAGGCTGTTTAAAGAGATCTTATGTAGACATGGATTTTCCTTTTTTTTTTTTTGAGTGGGTGAACGGAGAGCAGAGTGAAGAATAAATGGATCTTACAAGGGCTCTAATTCACACACACATCCCTCTCAGGTCTGAATCACTCATCCACAATCCAGCTGTGTGGTGAGTTCTATCATCCATGACTTCACCATCTCCATCTTCAGCTGTGGCAAGTAACAGCAAAATCCTTCCATGGGCTATACTCCATGCCTTCCTGATACAAGCCCATCAGGATCCATTTGGTCCCCATACACGCTGCCCTGTTTTACAGCCGTTAGATGCCTTGGGTATGAAAAGCTCCTGCTGGCTTTTCACACAGACAGCAAAACAATTGCCTTTTCTCTCTCTCCTCCTCTTGCCTAAGGAGGTCTAGCTAGTTGGGAATGGGTCAGCAGTGTGGTGCAGTTGACATGAAACGCTGCAATGTGAAAGGCTTCTAGCTACGTCTCAGCTTCCTGCTGAATGTGATGGGGATATAAGGGACCAGGTTTGTGGCAATCTAGTGGGGTCAGGCTATACTGTGTAGCTGCTTAAACCACCTGTCTCGCTGTAGAGTGCCTGACATTGTGGTGTGGCATAGCTGTTTTGGTTGAGACTTTAAAGAGCTAGTTGTCCCATTCTCATTGAAAATTCATGGGAATCCAGTGCCTAATTCCCTTAGGTTTCCTTTGGAAATACCAGCCTTTATCACCATGAGCTTGGGACTGGTCACGAGACAATACTGAGCTACATAGCCTGTTCCAAACAAATGCCGAGGAAACCTTTTGACTTCACTACATCATCATGTGTTCTGGAAGTGACACATATATCATCCTGCTGCCTGTAGAACCTTTAGTACCCTTATTCTGAAGTCCTTATTCTGGCAAACTCTCAAATGAATGAAGGCCACATTTTTAGATCGTTTGCTAGGATTGCCAACTTCAGGCAGGCCGAAGAGGAAACTAAACACTGCTGCTGGCTCTTCCTGCAAAGCCACATTTCTTTTGTTAAGGCATAGGCCCTTCCCAAATCCCAGAACTCAGCTACTTAGTTCTCCCCTTCTCGACGGCAGGGTGAAGGAGGTTACTTCACTTCTCTCTTCTCTTGGCTACTGGTGAGACAGGTTGTGGCATAAGGAGCCCAGGCCCCGCCATACTGGATCACACCAGTGAGCCGTTACCAATAATAACCAGTAGCAGCATTAGAGGAGGTGCAAGAAACCTTGAAGTGAGCAATTAAGGGAGGATCTCTCCCTCTAGAACATTTCTCCCTAACCACAGTTAGAGATCGTCTTGTACCCTGTGGCAGGGAGGTTTCGATCCCTTCCAAACTGCTTCTAAAATCACATCTCTGAAGTTGCCTTCAGGATCAGTAAGCTGAGAGCCAATCAGACTTTCCCTCAGCAAGCTGAGCACCAATCAATGCACTTAACAGCCAGGAATGGCACTCTCCTAGGGTGGCCCCTGCCTGGCGCGCACTCCTGACGCAGGCCGCCGAATGGCAGTCACATTTGCCTCAGTTTCTCCTTTCAGAGTTCCCCAAAACAGTCCCAACAGTCTATCTTAGTGCAAAGAGCCTGTGTGGAGTTAATTTATTATAGAAGAAAACTCTGGGCACATAACAAATCCCAGACGCCATAATCCAGGCAATGCAGCTCCGGCAACTCTCACCACACCCTGGCTCTCCAGCATAGCTTCAGCATTCCTCAGTAGGCCCCAGCTAGCCCCATCCAGTGGCTTACTAACCCTCTATCCTCTTCAGACTCTTAGCACTAGCTCTGGATCTTACTGGGCAGCAGGCTAGCCTCTCCACTATTTCCTCCTCATCCCAGGAGGACCTGCAGCAAGCTCTCTGCTCTCTGCGGCTTTCCCCAGAGCCTTCCTTCAGCCTCCTGACTTTTTCTGATTACCTTTCACAAGGGCTTCTTGATCCTTTATAGCCTTGGGGGCTGCCCTGCCCTGCCCTCTTAACTGGGCAGATGAGACACCTGCTCTGGCATGGGGAGCCGGACCTACTTATTTACAAGACAGGCATCTTGCCACAGCCTCTGGATCAAACTGGGCTCTGATAAAAATGAGGCCAGATCGTAAGCTGGTATATGTCCACCTACTTCCATTGACTTCAGTGAAGCTACCCTAACTTGCTGAGGCTCTGACATATGCACTGTAGGCTTGAAGATCAATTCTGGAGGTCAAAACACTGGTTCACTGGCTTTGCCCAGGGTAGCTGGCAGTGCTAAGTAAACCGGATAGAAAAGACTGATCTTCTTTTAACTTGTCTAAGAAGGGATTCAGTATCCATGGTCTCCTTAGTCCTTGATTTATCAGCTGAGGATGTCTATAAGGATCTCAAAGGTGACACACATTTTAGGATGTGGACAACCCACCCAGACAGGTTCAGCTGCAAAGTCTGGAATCAGTCAGAACTTCCTCTGAAATCAGGAGTCTCATCATTACTAAGGAGGGGTCTTCACAACCAATCAACTTCCCCATTTCTCACTGGCCACACTAAAGAACTGAGCCATGGTGATATCAGCACGTAGTATGTTGCTAGAGACCTTTCAGTGCCATGGAGCGTGCTTCATATACAGTGTGTGTCTATTTGGCCTAGGCAGAAAAATCTTTGTGTTATGCAAAGGAAAAACTAACTTTTTGTAGTTACACTGGGAAAAGAAGCTTTTGTTCAGATAGAGATTTCCCCTAGTGAGTACCCTGGGAATCAGTAGACCTGTAAAATTCAAGCTCTCAAAATTCCTACCCAACAAAGCCAAGGCTAGCACTTTAAAGCTTGCTTCTGCTTGAGCGTTAACATCTCACCTAATGGGAAAAGATTTTCACAAGACATCCTGGTTTTGCATTCAAAAGCAACAGATGGACGAGCTGTAGCATGTTCCTTTCCACCAGAGGGGGCGGAAGAAAGAATCCCAAGCCTTGCAGCAGGTGAAGGAAGTCGTCTGCATATCTTTTTTTACTTATAGTAGGAACGTTTGCGCACAGCTTAATTTACAGCTTCGTAAAACAAAGTGCTAAGAACTTTTCAGCTTGGGAGACATGAAAGGCGCAGTCTCAAATGTTCCTCAGGGCTCAGTGCAGCTTCTGCTTTTCTTGTGAGGGATCATAAGAGCGGGGGAAGTAATGCCGAAGAAAACTCTCTCTAGTACAGTTCCTTTTGATACACTGAAGGTCAAATCCTTGGCTGGTGTAAATCAGTATATCCCCAATGATTTCAATCAAGCCACACGGATTTCCACCAGTTGAGGATCTGGCCCTGTTGCTTTAGCTTCAGTGCTTAAACTACAAAAAGTCCAAGTCGGTTTTTCTTTTGCTGTTATTGGCCATTGAGCTAGAAGGTGTGCAAGGACTGCTGGGAAGGGAGCCCTCTCTTTGCTCATCTCTTCATTGAGTTTCTTCTCTAAGCAAGGGATGTTGTGAAGGCCAAAAGTATACGTGGATTCAGAAAAGAATTTGATAAGTTCATGGAGGATAGCTCCATCGATCGCTCTTAGTCAAGATGGTCAGGGATGCAAGGCCAGGCTTTGGGTGTCCCTAAACCTCTGACTGCCAGAAACTGGGACTGGATGACAGGGGATGGCTCACTTGATAAATTGCCCTGTTCTGTTCATTCCCTCTGCCGCATCTGGCACCGGCCACTGTCAGAAGACAGGCTGTTGGGCTAGATGGACCATTAGTCTGACCCAGTATGGCCATTCTTATGTAAGGGAAACCCCAGAGTCTAAATTCATCCCTTTATGGAGTCATGCCAAGGATGAATTTGGCCCAAGAAATCTCAATGTACAAAGCAAAAGATTCTGACTTTGGGGACACAGCCAACCTATTTAGCTGAAACACCATGAAATATGGAAGGAAGGATGGTCTTGTGGTTAAGATAATGGACTGAAACTTAGGAGATTGTGATTCACTTCTTGGCTCTGCCATTGATTTTTCTGTGTGACCTTGGGCAACTCATTTGTACTGAGTCACAGAGAGTTTCCCATCTGTAAAAGGAGAATAAGCAGGCTGTTTTTCAATATGGCTTGTCTATTAGAATGCAATCTCAGGGACTCTCTCTTATCTTTGCAGCTTTCAGCCTAATGGGGTCCCAGTTATATTTGAGGTGGCTAGTCACTACTGTAATATAAATAGTAATAATGGTGACAGTCTGAGCGCCCACATTTTTCTGTTTAGTCCCAAAACAGGTACAGCACAGGTAGTGGGACTGCATGTTTCCCCCACTGCAAACCATCAGTATGCCCTAGCTCTCATCTGGAGAAATGGGCCTCCTAGCCAATCTCCAAGAATAATGAGGAAATCTTGCTCATCACCTTCCTTACACTAAGCAGACTAGTTTGGGGATTATTCTGTTAACAGTGGAAGGAAAGCAGTGTCCTTGTCCCGTTGGTTAATAGACTTCAGCACAAAGCTATTCCATGATTCAAGACAGACCAGGGTGAATTCTCTCTGCATTCAGGTCACACTGTCTTCGTGCCCATGCAGTTGAACCAATGAAAGTCACTCTTCCCTGTAGGAGCTGTTCCACTTTGTATAAATACTTAGTCACTGAGCCAAAGAGAAACTCTTCTAGAATGTAGAAAATCCCCTGATTTGAACCTGTCTCCCTCATATCCCAGGATAGTGTTCTAATCTATCATGGAACAGATTCTCCCAGCTGTAGGAAGGTAGTGGGTGAAGCGCCAGTGGCAGATGAACCTGCCAGAGGCGGTGTTGCTCGTGCAGGATTACATGGCCAGCAAGGACCTGACTCCTCAGGCCCTGAGACCTGGAAGCTCCAGAAGTAAGGCCCAGAATTGCAACTGAGTCTGGGTGAGAGAAGAAGAATGGGGACCGGTGATCTGACCAACTCTGCAGGAAGTATCCCCAGCTGAAGGGAAGAACCTGAATACAAACGTGATACGAAGGGGGAGACGAAGAACCCTGAGGAGAGAAAACATATCACAGGAAGTCTCACCTTCCCAGGAAAGAGTCCGATGTCAGGACTTTGATGGGCCAATGCTTTGAATATGGACAGGAGGAGCATTGCAGGTGGGAGTGTTCCTTATGGACTGTAGTTATGGTCAGGCATGGACTGCAGGCCCCTAAACTCAGAAATGGGGCCTGGCCAAGCTACTGCTCCCAGAATGGGTCAAGAGCACCCAGGCAACGGGCCTAATGGACTCCAGGTGCAGCGAGACTATTGTCCAGACATATCTGGTAGCATCCCTGGATATGCAGGGGGCCCCCATCTACCTCCAATTTATCCACAGGGATGTACGGCCTTAGCTGGCAGCCAAGATACAGCTTGAAGTGGAGGGCCATGCAGAAACGCGACGGGGAGGGTATGTGATAGGATGTATCAGCCCCCACATGGGTGAGGCGAGGGTTAAGGAGCTGTACTGGACCCAGGGAGCCACGCACCCTCGCCTCTGCTGGGCATGGTCCCAGTGGCGGGAGCATTCACATGGGTAAAGCTCAACTCAGTCAGGACTGACTGGGGAGAGCCTTTGGGTGCAGCAGCCTCCTGCTGAGAAGCTGCCAGAACTCCCATCCACCGGGACTGAAGCTCCTAGCCAGGCCGCTAGAAGCCCATTGATTGTGGGAGCCAAAGGTGACAATTCACTGTCACCGGGCGACGGGCTCCAGAGATGAATCTAGGAGGAAGCCAGGGGAGATCCCAAGATTGAGCTGTGACACTGATGGAGGTACAGGACACAGGGGTAGAAAGTGACCCAGGGAGTGTGAACATGGGTACCAGACCCTAAGTCATCTATTTGGCCTACTGTTTTGAAGGGCCCTGTGTTGAAACCCAGTGGAGTAGGGTGGATGTGGGTTCCCTCACCTTCTTGGGTGCTATAGCTGCTAGGCAGAGCGGCTCTTGACTCTCACCTTTGGGCCACACTACTGTGGACTATAACCACTAGGCAAAACAACCATAAACGCTCGCCTCTGGGCAATGCTACCATGGGCTACAGCCGTTAGGCGGAGCAGCCCTGGACACTTGCCACTAGGTGGTATTGCTGGCCTGGGGTACACAGGCACCCCCCAACACTTACACAGAAGATTCAACTGGCCCTAGCTGGTCCCAAGATTAAGGGACCATAAAAATAACTCAGACCCACCTGTGCTCACTCCCCCTGCCAGAATTGCACCAAGTGCATTGGGCCAAAATGCAGTACAAATTGGTTATCAAGTGGGAGCAATGTATGGTAGGAGAGCCATTCTGTTTGCAAAGCACGAAGGTTGGGAGGGAGTAGGGGGCAAGAACCATGCAGTTCAGAAGAAGCTGAAACTGCTAGAAGATTAATTCTTAATTTCTATCTTCATAATGATAATCATGATGTCCTATTTTCAGGACAGCAGGGACAACTTGCAATGCTTTCACTGGGCTGGGGGAGAGTCCTAATTCTCACTTCCTGCTGTAAGGCAGAGAGGGAAAGTCGAACAATTTAATAGGACCTTTGAAGGCTCCAAACATTGAGCTTCTTGGCATTTGTGTCCTTGTTTTTAATTTTCAGTTTTGCTTTGAGACTGTCTGTTGGCAGCATAAAATGGTATATATTTTTCTGAGATAAAAGAGAAAAAAGAAGAACTCAGTCTTCAGACAAACCGACAAACCACAACTATTCACAGGAAAACAGATTTGTCTGGTTCTCTCTAGGGTTATCTGATGTCCTCTTGTATGTTTATTTTGCTTGGATTATTCCCTGTTTCACCTTTGCTGTTTAAGTGATAAAAAGGCAATGGAAGATTTATTCAAAAATGAGTATTGAGGAACCCTGGGAATTAACATCAGAATCTCACCACTGATGATAGATTACTGCTTGGAAGGGCTAAATACAAACAGTAAAATGCAGAGAAGTAAAATGCATTATTTTTCTATTTCAGATAAATACAACTTTTATGGAACAGAAGATTTTATAGGCCTTTGCTTTTATGTTACATCTCACAGTCCTCCTTTCTATAACACCAGCTTTTATAGGAGTGATGAGGAAAAAAAGCACTGTATTAACTAAGGGAAATAGTAACATACTTGGAGATTTTATGGCAGGCGGTTAAACGTCACTAGATGGGTTAAGCTTAAATAAAATGGTGATATAATAAATAAATTTGAAGCCCCAATATGAGTCTATAAAAATAGATGTTTGTATATTTATTTGTAGAGTTGAGTGAATAATTAGAAACTAGTAATTTATTCAACACACTTTTCTTAAAATAAATCCACACTGAAATCCAATTCAAAAGGGATCATCAATTCCTTTTGCAGTTAGTCTGGAAGACTCATGAATAAGGCTGGGGGAATATTTTCCATCAATTTCTTAATGAAAAATAGCGTTTTTAAATAAACATTTTCAAGGAAAAAAGTTGTTTTCCTTTTTTTTAGGTTTAGTTTTTTGGGTAGAAAAAGCAATTTCTGGAAAAAAATAGTGGCAAATACTTACCCTGACCCAAACCTCAGAGTAAAGCTGGCTGAGAAAACAATCTCCTGCAATAAGCAACATAATTCCCAAACTGCATATGGTACCAAAGCAAAACCCCAGAAAGAAGCACCCCATAAGCAGCGGGGAACAAAATCATATCAAGATTTGGATTCTGCTTCACAGCTGCCATTATAATGATCTGATCCCATACCAGAGATCACAACTCTCAAACAGTGGGAAAGTTGCACTCTGGGTCAGTCACAACAGTACAGCTCTGGTCCTCCTCTAGCAAAACAATTTCACCATTACAAAAATAAAAATCCCATTCGGTGAAGACTCCTTCCCAAGCATCAAGGCTTTGTCTACACTAGCACTTCTGTTGATAAAACTTTTGTTGGTCGGGGTGTGACCCCTTCTCCGCGCGACTGACATGTTTCAGTCAGTGCAGGTGTGAACAGCGTTATGTTGGCAGGAGACGCTCTTCCCCTGACACAGCTACTGCTGCTCATTGGGAGTGGTCTCTCTCGCCGGTGTATAGCGGCTACCCAGGTGACCTTGCAGCGGTGCAGCTGCAGTGGGGCAGCTGTAAGGTCTGGTGTGTAGATGTAGCCTAACTGAATTACAGGCCTGGAGTTGCAGCACCAAGGAGGAATCTGCTTCAACACAGTATTACCACACTGGTTCTGAATGACTTGACAAAGACTCGTTTGCTGCTCTTTTCAGCTCCACTGGATCATTTTGCTCTGGGAATTAAAAACTACCTGTCCAATACACCAACGGACATCTGCTGTTCATTGATAGCCGGACCAACCTCTTACTTCATCTGTTGAAACTTGCTGTGGGAGCTGACAGATGTATGGGCTCACCTAGATGTTTATTGTGGAACTATTTGCTTGGTGCACAGAGCAAGTAGCATTGCTAATTCCATATTTTCCTTGTGCTTGAGCTAGCTCCATGCCTCCTTCACCTGGTCATGGTCTTTTTCATCTAAAGTATATCAGTCCATTGCAAGAGGGCTAATGCATTTTAATGTGGTGAGAAAGTAGCTCAGCACTGAATACGTTTTCCGCATCCCACTGAAAACTCATCGGCATAACTTCATTGTCTGAAAAATTTATTTGGAGAGATGATTATGATAATGCCTTCCAGGCTGCATCTATCATTTACGCTTCTGAAGTGAGTCTTATGACAAACAAAGGCTGGCATAGTTGTTTCCCTGTTCAATTAGAAGCTTTTGAAATATTGAGCTTCCTCGTCAAGTTGCAGAAGAGTTTCGGTGGCTAGCCAAGAGTTCCAGCGATGAATCAACAGGAGGATAACACTCTGTTATCACGCTACGACAACAGCAGATATGCTGCATTCCAATAGTGCCTGGCTCTCAAGTCATTTCACAAACATTAGTTCATTCATTCTCACCTCCTTCCCCCCATGAGATTGGTGCTATTATTCCCCAACTTATAGGTGGGGAAACTGAGGTCTAGATAGATTAACTGACTTGCCCAAAGTCATCTAGTTAGTCAATGACAGCTGAGAACAGACCCTCAAGCCCAATCCTCTACTCTAGCAAAGGACTGACCTTCCTTCTACACTCTGATTTGTAACCCACAGATATTTCTACCTTTTAATTTCATCCTCACCTTCGCTTATTCCTTCACATGTAGGACACTAAGGCCAGCTTGCACATTCACTGCTTAAGATGATGATTAGGGGCCAAAATTTTCAAGCATGAGGCACCCAAGTCTGAATTTAGCCACCTTGATCAATGGTGGGACTGGCGGAGATGCTTAGCACCTACAACTCCTATGTACATAACTGTATAAACCCATACTGAGGGACAGCCTGCACCCTGAAGGGCATATGGTCTAAGTAGACAAGGCCAACAAATAGTAGGAAGGGAAACAGTAAAGCACAGGGATTTGTCCAAACTTTCACATCTGATTAGTGGCAGTACTGGGATTAGAACCCAGTCTTCTTAGTCCCGGCCCAACAACGTGCCCACCAGAACTCACCACCATCCCTGAAAAAAAATCAGGCCACTAATTTTGGTGGCTAAATAAAAGCCAAGGGTCTTAAGGCACTTTAATGAAAGATTTTCCAGCAGAGGTGGTAAAACTGAGGCAGTTCAGAGAGCTATGAATTTCAAAATCCTACCACAGTGAAACTGTATCGTGTGAAGTATCCTGAACTTGATGTAGAGAATTCCAAGGATGCTTTAAGTCAATGACGATCTCTTTTATAAACCTCCTTACATCTCTTTTATGGTGATTCCAAGAGAGATTGTCAAGTAAGGCTGAAAATGTAGCTGACTTCTAGTAGCAGTGATACTAGAACAGGTCTAATAAGAGGGAGAACCTCAGTTGAGTGACACTCTGAATTATGCTTTATGTTAAGACTAGAGGGTAATCAAATAGCAGTGAGAAGTCACAGCTTTGACATCTGTCTGACACTAACAACTAAGTACAGAGTAGGGTAATAAAATGATTAGACGTATGGAACAGCCTCCATATTGAATCATCGAATCATAGAAGATTAGGGTTGGAAGAGACCTCAGGAGGACCAATACCAACTCAATCATCCAAGCCAGGGAGATTAGGACAGTTTAAAACGATTGGGACTTTTCAGCTTAGAAAAGAGACAACTAAGTGGGGATATGATATAGGGCTATAAAATCGTGAATGGTGTGGAGACAGTGAATAAGGAAATGTTATTTACCCCTTCACATAATACAAGAATCGAGGGCTACCCAATTAAATTAATAGGCAGCAGGTTTAAAAAAACATAAGGACGGACTTCTTCACACAACACCTAGCCAATCTGTGGAACTCAGTGCCAGGGGATGTTGCGAGGGCCAAAAGTATAACTGGATTTAAAAAAGGGTGTGATAAGTTCATGGAAGATTGGTCCATGAATGGCTGGAGCCAAGATGGTCAGGGATGTAACTCCATGCTCCAGTCTAAGCCTCTGACTGCCAGAAGCTGGGACTGAACAACAAGGGATGGGTCACTTGATAATTGCCCTGTTCTGTTCAATCCCTCCAAAGCAGCTGGCACAGCCAGTCAGAAGACAGAGTGCTGAGCTAGGGGGACCTAGTATGGCCGTTCTTATCTAACGGCTGAGCTCTCTCTAAATGTGTGTGCAATTCCCTGAGCCACGTTGTGGAAAGACCTCCATGTTTTGATACATCCATGTTATTTGCAGTTGCTGCAATGGATACATGAGTACCACTAACCACCTCATTGAACTACTGGAAAAAAAACCCCGGGCTGGTGATAATCTTTAGGGCCAGACTGTGGTGCACTATTACACCAAAGATTTATGCGCATGAATGCATGCACAAACTGCTGATGGGAGCAAGCCTCAAAACACCATTACAAACCAACCAGATGCCAAGCAAACAAACCACTCAGGAATCTCAGCCTCAAAATAACCACCCCAGAATAATACAGAATAGCAGAAATAACCATAATCCCCTTCAAGCATTATCAGCCTCCAACCTAACCCTTATCAGAATGTGCGGGGCATATCTAAGGCTTGTGTCATGTCGTTAAGATTAGGAGTTATGGTCTTTGGCAGAATCCCAGAATCAAGGGTCCTTCAAGGAAATATGCTGCTAACAGCCTCTTATGTATACTCAGGGGCTTCAGTTACAGCCCTTTGTTGATTGTCTCTCCCCTCCAGGTACTTACAGTCTCTTAAATCATCTTAAGCAAGTCCCAGAGCATTTAGAATGCTGAGGACAGTATAAAGTGACCAGGGAGAGATCACTGGTAATCTCTCAGTCTGTCTGTCATACTTCTAAGGTATCCATGTAGAGGTGGGTGGTGGTAAAATATGTCATGCTTGCATTCAATCTATGTATCATACTCCTAAAGTGCAATCATCATGGTTTTTATTAGGGCTGAGTGAAAGTCGGAATTTCCATCCTGCAGGAAATTCTGACTTGCCAACATTTATTTTTGTTCTCAAACAGGCATTTAGAAATTTTCCATGTAATGGGTATTTTGAAAAAGTTTCATTCTGCCATATCAGAACATTTCAGGTAGACATTTTTAATCCAAACAAAACATGTTAACATCCACAAACTAAAATGTTTCATTTCAGTTTGCTGAAATGACCCAAGATAGTTTGTTTGAGTCACTTCAACTCTAAACTGAATTTCTTTATGAGAGCACATTGCCTCATGGAATTTGTAGTTTGGGAGCCAGAAGAACCCATTCCACCCTAGTGACCAGGCTCCCTGGCTGGAACACATCTCCCATAATACACCCAGAGTCATGTGATTCCCATGATGCACCATGAAGCTCAGTCAGAATGAAATCAGTGCATTGCCTTATCAGAGTTATGTAGGTAAGTAGTTCCTCTAGTAAGCCTGAGCACTAGGAGAGAAAATGGTCCGAAACTACAACTCCCATAAGGCAATGTGCCATGATAGGAAAATACAATTAATGTTTTGCTGAACTGATCTAAAACTAAACCAATATTCTGAGAGAGGTCCAACCAACCCAAAGTGAAATGTCATTTTGATTTTTCTGATAGAAAAATCATAAATTTTCAACAAAAATCAAGATTTTCCCAGGAAAAATGTTGATGTTGCAGAAATTGCATTTTTCATTGGAAAAATCATTCCTGCAGAAGATTCTCAACCAGCTCTAGTGTTTAACTTTGAGGGGTAGGAAAAGTCTCTTACTATATTAAGGTACAGCACCTACCACAGCTGCAACCATTATACACATGTAAACAATAGGTATGCAAGTGTAGGGGGATCAGGAAGAGACTGTTGTTAATCTATCCATCCATCCTATCCCAAGGTGCCCATTCCCATGTCCTCCAAGTGAACAGTGATGTAGAGAATTCTGGGAAGCTGGGTGAAGCAACATTTTCTTCCACTCTGTTTTGCCTGTTGGGCTACATGCGATGAAAGAGTAGCAGCTTTCCATCTCAGGTGGAACTTCCACTTCAGTGGCTATACTGTGCCCAAAATGGATCATAATGCCTCTCCACCACATCTCTGCTAAGGAGCATTCATGATTTTTCTTGATGTAAATCTCTTTGCATCCCTCCTTAACGATCCCGGATTTGTTATCACCTTTGTTTTTCTGACATCCCATCTATTATGGCACCAATTATTCAGAGAAGGCTTTTTTTTTTTTTAAAAAAAATAATCATTCCACTCCATTCTTGTTCCAGATGGCTTCCATAATTAGTTTATTACTTTTGCAGATGTTGTACGGAAACTTCAGGAAATAAGCCAACAATGGACAGATGAAGCTAATGAAAGTGAGCTTTTTAGTTGATTATTCACTGTGGTAAAATAAATATATTCTGTATGTCAGCTAAATGCACTCTGGAATGCAAAAGTTGTATGTGGAGTATTAGACTCCATAGGGCACAGTGATAGTCTGGCTGTATTTTTAAAGATCTGGGGATCAGATTTTGGAAACAAATTAGGCGATCTGGTCCTTCTATTTGTGCATGTTGCAAAACCATGGCATCAGTGTGGCATAACTGACCCTAGTTTTCAGACACAAGGTTCCAAGATAGAACGATGGATGGTGCAAATAAGGATTGAAGTGCACTAGTAGGTTATACGGAGTAAGCTTGTATAGTGCTTGCCCACATTTCCTCAGACTGTAGCTGCCGCTATTAGTCCTTCACTTTCCTGGGCACTAAAGCCACTCCAGACTTTGGAGAAATAAACATGGTCTTCCCTGCTGCACCTTGAAGCAGCTGCTCCCTGTCCTAAAGAAGAACAGAGAAAGCAATTTGTATACCTGAGATAACAATGATAATTAACATCATTGCAACAAGACAGCATCAAATTCAGTTCTGTGTTCACACTGAAGCTATTTTCACTGGAGATAAAGTCTCTGGGGCATAGCATTTACTGCAAAACCCTGCAGGCTTTCGCCACTGGAATTCTGAAATATCCTGATGGTACAAGGTAAAGAGTAAACTTAGACAAAATAAGGGAAAAATTGCACCACCCAATGACTACTCGAAGAGTCAGACCGGCACAGCCCTAGCTGATGCAAGCAGCTGTTTGTTACCTCAGCCTTGTTCTATAATTTGATAATAATATCTAGCTCTTATGTAGCACTTTTCATCAGTAAGTCTTAAAAAACACTTTACAAGGGAAATCAATATCCTTATCCCCATTTTACAGATAGGGAAACCAAGGCAGAAGGAGGGGCAGGGACTTGCTCCAGGTCACCCAGCAGCAGAGCTAGGCATAGAACCCATGTCGCCTCAACTCTAGGCTAGGGCTGTATCTCTTAGCTCATGAAGTCTTTTTCTTTTAAAGCACAGTAGGAGTGAGTAACATTTGTGAGCAGATTTGGGCAAAACATCTATAGCCATAGTTTATTGATTTTGTCCTTTTTTTTTCTGATCTTAAGTTGGTTGTGAACAAACCATGAATTCTATCAATTTGTTCCCTCTTCCAAGGATCTCAAAGCACTTTAAAAAGACATAAATTAAACCTCACATCAACCTTGTGATAAATATTATTATGCCTATTTTACAGAGTGGGAAACCAGAGGCAGAAAGAGATTAGTGCCCAGATCCTCAAAAGGTATTTAGGTGCCTAACCCACATTGGGATCAACATCACCCAGGGAATCAGGGGCAGCGTGAGGAAGAGAACCATAGAATGCTGGTTTTCAGTCCCCTTAGACAAACTTTCCTGCTGTATCCTGACATCTTTATTTTCCGCAATAATGATTTCATTCCTAGTATCTCGAACCTTACCAGCTTTTCCCTCTTTGACCCAATGACAGACCTTCTGCCCTCTGTTCATCTGCTAATTAGATGATCACATATTCTCTAATCATCTGAAATCGTGATGATTTCACTGAGGGCAATTATTCCCCTTTTGCCCTTTAAAAAAACCCAAAGTCTTCAAAAATCCTCCCTTGAACTGAAGAGCTGTATCTATGTTTGAAGAACATCATTACCCATTTATGTGCCCTTCCGGATGAGTTTCTATGTTAATATCTTTGGCTGAAAATACTGGCTGATTAATGGCATTGATTGCTTATTTAAATGTATGATCAACCTGGGAGAAATCATGCTTCTCAAGTAACAGTAACTGACACAATGTTCAGCAAATAAAACCAGCTTAGTACCGTGCTAATATACAATTAAAATATCTGCAGCTATGCACCAGGGTGGGAACACATCTCTGTTATATTTACTGGTGCAGCAGTTTACAAATGATGTTAACCTTAGAAGGCCTGATTTTTAAACCTCCCTCTTTGCATCGGTAAGTAACTGCTGTGCTGAGTTTCCAGGCACAGTCATATTTAGAGGTGCAAATGAACTCATGTAAATAATGTCAAGCTAAAACTGCACCCACACATTAGTTGTTGCACAATTGAGGGTGCCTGCAAATGGGTGGGACGTTGCTAAACAGCCATATATCTGTGCTTTCATTTTTGCCTGCAAATAATTCCCCCTTAAAAATTGTGGCATCAGTTCTTTGCATCAATCAAAAAGGAAAATCAAGCCTTAAGGGTTTAACTGGAATAAGAAAATTCAGCATCAAGCATGCCACTTCCACCCTATACCTACATGCATTGCAAGGCAGCTGTAGGCATAAGTGTTTGATTCATAAAACTCCACATGTAAGGGAGTATTAGAAAGGCACAGTGACCATTATGGTCCTTTTCAAAGGTGACAGCATCATACTTCTCCAGTTACAGACTTTCTGCCCATCCTGTTTGCCTCCAACCACATCTGCTCATTCATGTACACTGGATACCTTTTGGTTTGAAGCATGCTATAGAAATTGGGTCCATATTCTGAGATGCCACTGAAGTCACTTTTCAGAAATGAGCCCGCTGTGTGCATCATAGTGAGTCAGTTAGAACTGCCTTTAAAACAAAACCAGAATCTTCCTGTTGCTGAGGAGTACAAAAGAAGAGCACAAACATGTAGGAACAAAATCAGAAAGGCTAAAGCACAAAATGAATCACACCTAGCAAGGGACATAAAAGGTAATAAGAGATTTTTAAAATACATTTGGAGCAAGAGAAAGACAAGGGAAAGTGTAGGATCTCTACTTAGCAGGGAAGGGGAGGTAATAACTGATGTCATCGAGATAGTGGAGGTGTTTAATGCCTATTGTAGTTCAGTCTCACTAAATTGGGGGTGGGGGAGTGGCACTATTTGTGAAAGAAAATGTAGAATCAAATGAATTAAAAATCTTAAATGAATCCACATGCTCCATAGAATCTCTATGGATAGTAATTCCATGCTCTAATAAGAATATAACAATAGGGATCTATTATCGACCACCTGATCAGGACAGTGATAGTGATGATGAAATGCTAAGGGAGATTGGAGAGGCTGTCAAAATAAATAACTCGATAATAATGGGGGATTTCAATTATCCCCATATTGACTGGGTACATGTCACCTCAGGATGAAATGCAGAGACCAAATTCCTCGTTACTTTAAATGACTGCTTCTTGGAGCAGCTGGTACAGGAACCCACAAGGGGAGAGGCAACTCTTGATTTAGTCCTGAGTGGAGCACAAGAGCAGGTCCAAGAGGTACCTATAACAGGATCGCTTGGGAATAGTGATCATAATATAATAACATTTAACATTCCCGTGCTGGGAACAAAACTGCAGCAGCCCAACACTGTGGCATTTAATTTCAGGAAGGGGAACTATGCAAAAATGAGGGGGTTAGTTAAACGGAAATTAATAGGTAAAGTGACTAAAGTGAAATCCCTGCAAGCTGCATGGACTCTTTTCAAAGACACCATAATAGAGGCCCAACTTAAATGTATAACCCGAATCAAAAAACAAAGTCAAAGAACTAAAAAAGAGCCACCGTGGCTTAAAAACCATGTAAAAGAAGCAGTGAGGGATAAAAAGGCATCTTTTAAAAAGTGGAAGTCAAATCCTAATGAGGTAACTAGAGAGGAGCATAAACACTGCCAAATTAAGTGTAAAAATATAATAAGAAAAGCCAAAATGGAATTTGAAGAACAGCTAGCCAGAAACTCAAAAGGTAATAATAAAATGTTTTTTAAATACATCAGAAGCAGGAAACCTGCTAAACAACCAGTGGGGCCCCTGGATGATAGAAATACAAAAGGAGCACTTAAAGATGATAAAGTCATTGCGGAGAAACTAAATGAATTCTTTGCTTCGGTCTTCATGGCTGAGGACGTTAGGGACATTCCCAAACCTGAGCCGTCTTTTGTACGTAACAAATCTGAGGAATTGTCACAGATTGAAGTGTCACTAGAGGAGGTCTTGGAACTAATTGATAAACTTAACTGTAACAAGTCACCGGGACCAGATGGCATTCACTCAAGAGTTCTGAAAGAACTCAAATGTGAAATTGTGGAACTATTAACTAGGGTTTGTAACCTGTCCTTTAAATCGGCTTCTGTACCCAATGACTGGAAGATAGCTAATGTAATGACTATATTTAAAAAGGGCTCTAGAGGTGATCCCGGCAACTACAGACCGGTAAGTCTAACGTCCGTACCGGGCAAATTAGTTGAAACAATAGTAAAGAATAAAATTGTCAGGCACATAGAAGAACATAAATTGTTGGGCAAAAGTCAGCATGGTTTCTGTAAAGGGAAATCGTGTCTTACTAATCTATTAGAGTTCTTTGAAGGGGTCAACAAACATGTGGACAAGGGGGATACAGTGGACGTAGTGTACTTAGATTTCCAGAAAGCCTTTGACAAGGTCCCTCACCAAAGGCTCTTACGTAAATTAAGTTGCCATGGGATAAGAGGGAAGAGCCTTTCGTGGATTGAGAACTGGTTAAAAGACAGGGAACAAAGGGTAGGAATAAATGGTAAATTTTCAGAATGGAGAGGGGTAACTAATGGTGTTCCCCAAGGGTCAGTCCTAGGACCAGTCCTATTCAAATTATTCATCAATGATTTGGAGGAAGGGGTAAACAGTGAGGTGGCAAAGTTTGAAGATGACACTAAACTGCTCAAAATAGTTAAGACCCAAGCAGACTGTGAAGAACTTCAAAAAGATCTCACAAAACTAAGTGATTGGGCAACAAAATGGCAAATGAAATTGAATGTGGATAAATGAAAAGTAATGCACTTTGGAAAAAATAACCTCAACTATACATACAATATGATGGGGGCTAATTTAGCTACAATTATTCAGGAAAGAGATCTTGGAGTCATCGTGGATAGTTCTCTGAAGATGTCCATGCAGTGTGCAGCGGCAGTCAAAAAAGTAAACAGGATGTTAGGAATCATTAACAAAGGGATAGAAAATAAGACGGAGAATATCTTATTGCTCTTATACAAATCCATGGTGCTCCCACATCTTGAATATTGTGTACAAATGTGGTCTCCTCATCTCAGAAAGGATATAATGGCATTAGAAAAGGTTCAGAGAAGGGCAACTAAAATGATTAGGGGATTGGAATGAGTCCCATGTGAGGAGAGATTAAAGAGGCTAGGACTTTTTAGCTTGGAAAAGAGGAGACTAAGGGGGGATATGATAGAGGTATATAAAATTATGAGTGATGTGGAGAAAGTGAATAAGGAAAAGTTATTTACTTGTTCCCATAATAGAAGAACTAGGGGTCACCCATTGAAATTAGTGGGCAGCAGGTTTAAAACAAATAAAAGGAAGTTCTTCTTCACACAGCGCACAGTCAACCTGTGGAACTCCTTGCCTGAGGAGGCTGTGAAGGCTAGGACTATAACAGGGTTTAAAAGAGAACTGGATAAATTCATGGAGGTTAAGTCCATTAATGGCTATTAGCCAGGCTGGGTAAGGAATGATGTCCCTAGCCTCTGTTTGTCAGAGGAGGGTGATGGATGGCAGGAGAGAGATCACTTGATCACTTGAACCTGTTAGGTTCACTCACTCCGGGGCACCTGGCATTGGCCACTGTTGGTAGACAGGATACTGGGCTAGATGGACCTTTGGTCTGACCTGGTATGGCCTTTCTTATGTTCTTATGTTAAATTGGTGACCAGATACTCAAAACAGTTCATATGAACAACCAAGGGGAAGAAGCACAAATCAAAATAGGGAAAGAACAGGTTAAAGAATATTTAGATAAGCTGGATGCATTCAAGTCAGCAGGGCCCGATGAAATCATCCCAGGATACTTAAGGAGCTAGTTGAAGCAATCTCAGAATCGTTAGCAATCAGAGAACTCCTGGAAGACAGATGAGGTCCCAGAACACAGGAAAAGGCCAAGGAACAAAGAGGATTGGAGGAATGATAGATCAGTCAGACTAATGGTCAATTTGTAAGCACCTGAAGGATAATAGCATTATAAGGAATAACCAGCTTAGATTTGTTAAGAACAAATCCTGACAAACCATCATCCTAACTTCCTTCTTTGACAGGGTTTCTGGCCTAGTGGATAGGTGCAAAGCAGTAGATATGATGAATCTTGATTTTATTAAGGCTTTTGAGACATGACATTCTTATAAGCAAACTAGGGAAGTGTGGTCTAGATGAAATTATTAAAAGGGGGGTGCACAAATTGTTGAAAGACCATACTCAAAGAGTAGTTATTAAAGACTCACTGTCAAACTGGGAGGGAGTATTCAGAGGTAGGGGTCCAGTAGTGGGTCAGTCCTGGGTCCAGCACTACTTGATACTTTCATTAATTAGTGGAGCCTATGCTTATCAAATTTGCAGATGACACCAAGCTAAGGAGGCTTCAAACACTTTGGAGAACAGGAGTAGAATTCAGAATAACCTTGACAAATTGGAGAATTGGTCTGAATTCAATGAGATGAAATTCAATAAAAAAAAGTTCAAAGTATTTCACGTAGGGAGGGGAAAAATCAAATGCACAATTACAAAATGAGGAATAACTGGTGAGACCATTGGTGGGCAACCTGTGGCCTGTGGGCTGCATGCAGCTCGTGAGGGTAATTTACTGGCAGGCAGCCAGACAGTTTGTTTACATTTGCAAGGTCCCCACAGCTCCCAATGGCCATGGTTTGCCGTTTCCGGCCAATGGGAGCTGCAGGAAGTGGCTTGGGCCGCAGGGACTTGCTGGCCGCCGTTTCCTGCAGCTCCCATTGGCTGGGAACAGTGAACCTTGGCCACTGGGAGCTGTGGGGAGCTGTGACAATGTAAACAAACTGTGTCCTAGCCTGCCCGCGGATTACTCTGATGGGCCGCGTGCCTCCCATAGACCACAGATTGCCCACCACTGGGCTAGGCGGTAGTACTGCTGAAAAGGATCTGAGGGCTATGGTGGATCACAAACTGAACATGAGCTGACAGTGTGATGCAGCTGCAAAGCAAGTTAATATTCTGGGGTGTGTTAACTGGAGTGTTGCATACAAGACATGGGAAGTAATTGTTCCATTCTACTGGGCATTGGGGAGGCCTCAGCTGGAGTACTGTGCCCACATCAGTATCTCACATCAGTAATTCCCATAACAAGACATCCTGGCTCCTACCTGAGTGCCTCAGCCCTCAGGTGTTCCCCCCAGACAGCCTCCTCCAGCCCCATTTGGTTTTCAGGGTCTGTTCCTCTCAGCAGGAACTCCAGAGGGAGTCCTTTGGGAGCCTCACCCTCAGGAATTTCCATTTCCTGGAGGATTTTGCAGTCCCCCGATTCCTGCTGCCCTCTTTTATTAAGGTCAGCTAATAAAGATCCATCAATTTCCTCAGGTGCAAGGACACTCTAATTAGATAGCCAGGCCAGCTCCAGGCCTCTGCCCCCAGAGGAACGTCATCCCTTACTCCTTTCATGGGCACTGAGTAAATTGATTGAAATAATTTCACATTTGAAAGATAAATTGCATGTGCCCTGTTAGAATGAGAAAAAAGAAAAGGGTGGTGGGATTATTATTCATAGTATGTAGCACTCCAGGATCCTGCTGAAATCAAAGTGCCACTCTGCCAAGCGCTATCCACACACACACCAAAGAACGGGTCCGGCTCTGAAGGGTTTACAATCCCAAAAGACACAGGGTGGAATGGAAGCATCCCTGTCCCAGCTTTAGAAGTGGGAAACCAAGGCACCAAAGAGGATTTGCCCAAGTCACACAGAGAGTCTAGATCGCATCCAGGGCTTCAATCCAGATTGCCTGAGTCACAAATCTGGGCTTTAAACACAAGACCACCCCATGCTCCCTGGGGAAAAGTGAGTTATAAGAGAAACAACCAGGGCCTCTTTAACTGCAGCAGCATTATGGGGGAGGGAAGGGGGTATAGATACAATGACAAAATATTGCTGGAATGCTGGAAAGTAACTCATTTGATTCATTTTATAAAGTGAAATGCACAGTAAGACCCTAGGATGTTGGGAACTACTACTACAACTAGTAAAAACACAGCTCTGATATAAAATATTTCCCATTTTAGGGCAATTCCTATCTCTAAGCAATTGCCGTCCTTTCTCGCTCTTTATCATCATCATTCTCTGGCTACCACTTTGCAGTCCCGTTACCGAGCTGACATCTGTTGTGATGTCCCTCTCCTTATACTTTATCAATAGACCTCTCTGTTATCCCAGGTTGTGCTCCTAGTCACACAATTATGTGTGCTACTGTCCAGAGTCCCCTCCCCAGCGGACTACACACTATTTTTACTTTCTGAGTTGGCAAAAGAAATCAAGACACTTTGTTGTTGATGTGCAAAGAGTTTCATCATCGTTACGACTTGACCTACATCTCAGCCTAGAGAAAGGGGCTCAAGATATACCCAAAATACCTTTATTCTCCAGTAATTTGTTATGATCTAAATTCTAAAGCAAACCATGGAACAAAGATGACCAGGAATGATACAGTAAAGAGACACTGTTCCAGCAATACCTTCAATAAAGCCAGAGGTTTGGTTTGTCCAGCTAGGATTTTGCCCTGTAGTTCTAATGCTTTCCAGTTCTCAGAACCTGGGATCTTTGTTTCCATAGCTCTTCTGAATTGTTCCATCAACAGTCTTCCAGGCTGATGAATCTTTCATACACTTGAAAGGGGCTGACATTCTGTATCCAACGTCTAGTTTAGATCTTATTGAAAATTGATTATTTAGCATTTCCCCAGCATGGCAGCAGAGACCTTTCCGCCCATTACTGTCTCTGGATGAGGAATCTTCCTAACACAATCTGTCAGAAGCACCCGCGGTATAGTTGAAATATTGACAACCAATTAACTGCACGTTGTGGGGGCTGAATATAACAGAGGTCATCATTGATGCTCACCTTTGAGTCTGGCAAGTTGTGGAAGTTTAATTTGAAGAACTTTTCTCTCAGCTTAATATAAACCGCAGCATGATGAAATCTGGTCTTGTAAACTCAATGACTGGACAAATTTGTGAGTGTAATTGTCTGATGGGGTTGCAATTGTCTGATGGAAGGGGGCAGGACTTTGCAGCCGTGGGGCTCACTTCTGGTTTATGTCTTATATTCTTAAAGCACATGCTTCAGGGTTTCACCTGGCCACCTGCAGGGATCAGGAAGGAATCCCCCCCAGGGTATACTGGGAAGTGTTTTTTAATCTTCTTCCTCTGAAGCATGAGGGATGACCATGGCTGGATATGGGATACTGGATGGCAAGGGCTAGTGAGGTGACACCGAGCACCTCTCTCTTCCTCAGCTGGCTGGTTCTTACATGCTCAGGGTCTAACCAATTGCCATATGCAGGGATGGGAAGGAATTTTCCTCCAGGTCAGATTGGCAGTGAATAGGTTTTCCCCTCTCCCCTACATTCCTCTAGAGCACATGATTGCCAAGATTATCTGTGTAATATCTCAGTTAATAATTTCTCTGCCATTGCCAGGGCTTTGGGCACTGGTTCACCTTTCATTGCAACTTTCCTATTTTTTGCCTGTAGCACATAATAGTCTAGTCTCCAGTGGCGTTTTAATATTATGATTCATTCTGGCTGTTGGATTTACTGTGCAGGTGCTGGGTGGAGTTGGTAGTCTGGGACATGCACAAGGTCAGACTAGATGATCTGGTGGTCCTGTCTGGCCTTAAACTCTATGGTTCTATGAGCTCTTGCTTTCCATGCCAAGAAGTGTATGATACTCAACACTGAACCCACTACCCCTGCACTGTGAGTACTGGGGATGGAGTACCTTGCTAGTGTAAACCTTATCATTATCATGGTGCCTACTGCTTATCTAGCACTTTTCATCCATGGATTCCCTGCTCCTCAGGAGCTGTGGTCAGGAGCCAGGGCTGGTAGTGGGCACTCAGTTGGGACTGGAGCCATAGCTGGGCCGGGAGCCAGGGGCTAAAGCTGTGGTTGTGGACAGGCCTGGGCCTAGGAGCAGGGCCACAGCCAGGAGCAGAGCTGAAGCCGGGGGCCAGGGCTGGGGGCAGGACTGGGGCTGCGGCCAGGGCCAGGAGCAGGACTGCACCCTGGGTAGCAGCTGGAGACGGGACTGGGACCAGGAGTGAAGCCAGGGCTGGGGCCAGTGTAGAGCTGGGCCAGAGCAGGGCTAGGTGGGGCTCCCTTCCTGTCCTTCTCCATATGAGCTAGTCTGGGCCCTGCTGTGCCCCCCACCCCAAGATGGGCACACCCCACAGTTTGGGGACTACTGCCTTACAGCTTCTATAAGAACTATTTAGATCACTGCGCTTACACTGTAAAATCCTCAGGGCAGGGACCTGGTGTCCTTATTAGCACCTAAAAAGCTCTGATTGCTATTTAAATAATAAATTATTTGACCTAACTCCCCCATTAGCACTAGATTTTAAATTCCTGCGTGGGATACGGTTAATTCTAGCATTGGGGCTAGATGGAAGGTCTGGGTCCAAGAAACCCCGAAACGTTGAGGAAGACGGCAATCGAGTCTGAATTTCATGTCGGCAATGCCAAATCGTAAGTCCAAGTGTGGACTTTGAGAAAGTTTGGGACAGACTCAACAGTGAGTGTCAATGACGACCTCTGTTATATTCAGCCCCCACAACGTGCATTTAATTGGTTGTCAATATTTCAGCTATACCGCGGGTGCTTCTGACAGATCGTGTTAGGCAGATTCCTCATCCAGAGACAGTAATGGGCAAAAAGGTGTCCGCTGCCATGCTAGGAAAATGCTAAATGCTCCATTTTCAATAAGCTGTAAACTAGATGTTGGATACAGAACAGCCCTGTTCAAGCGTATGAAAGATTCATCAGCCTGGAAGACTGTTGATGGAACAATTCCTGGAAAGGATCTATTTGTCCTTTCAGGGTGCAGAGCAAGGGTAACTTTCTGGGAGGAACACGGAAATGGGCCTTGCTGCCTAAGAATCTAGGCCCTGAGCTCTCTTTCGCATCCCAACAGGTAGGCCTGGGCTGGTTACATCAGAAACCCCGCAGGGGCATGTAAAATGTTGACAGGATTTGGAAAGCCTTGCAGCTGATCAACTGCTGCGGGGGTGGGGTGGGAAGGGGCGGGGTACTGTGACATGGTAATTAATGAAAAAGAGAAAAAATGTGGCTGCCTTGGGATACCAGACTATTGTTATATAGCAATTCATTATCTTTATCAAGCGAGAGTGAAGAAGACAGATAATGGGCATGTATTTCATGCTTTAAATAATTGATCAAGGTTATGAAAATTCCAGCCCCTCACATGACAGCATAGGCAAATAGATGTCTAAGTAGACCCCAGTGATTGGTGTGTGTTACGTGCCCTCCAGTGACTTATAGCTCTCAGCCTGGGAGTGTGGCTCTTTTAGCTCACGTTTCTAATTGTGAAAGTCCCTGGTTCAATCCTGGTTGCCAACCAAGGTGGCAGCTATCACTTCAGTACACTGTGGACATACATATTACACTGCATACACACAACTGGACTCAACCCGATGCAGCTTGGACCTGATTTTCATACATCCATTGATGTCAATGCAATGTATTTGGTACAAGCTTTAAAAATGAAGCTTGACGGCTTGCTATTGCTGCCAGGAATCAAGAGTGTGGTATCTAAATGCTCCAGTCATCAGCCTGTTGTTTTTCAGCAGACGCTTTTTAATACATGGCTTTGTATTTCTCCTTCTCCTGACGAATGTAATTAGGGATAAGCATATTCTTCAGTAAGCTACCAAGCTTGTGAAAGATGAGAACTGTGGGGAAGCAGCTTCTATCAAGTTGTTAACTGAGGTATTCTTTTCCAGTGTTAGCTGAGGCCTTGTTAAGAAATACATCATTTTTCAAATAAAATGTCTTTTGTTGTGGATATGATCCTGCACCTGACTCAGAAGCCTGGTTCCAAACACCTGCAACTTCTGGAGATGCTGAACATGTATCTGAACCCAAATATTGCAAAAACAGTCCCAAGGACCAAATCCTAAGATCAGGCCACCTCTGATCAGAAATGATTGTCCTATGCCCTACTTTGCTCAACCTGTGTCCTCCACTGCCTTGCTCATCTGTGATCCGAGCACCATCCCTGCATCAAACAATGGCTGATCATTTGCAAATAATAAACTGGAAGTGTTGGAATTTCCCAACCCTCTGAAACTAGCACATTCCCATTAGGTCTTTAGCTCAAGGGATACCTGTGGGAGGAGACAAGACTCTCACAAGTTAAGAGAAAGCCTAAAAAAACAGTAGGTCAAATTAACAAGTTGGGCCAAGTAAATCCAGATGTGGCTCCACTGGTCTGTGATGAGGTTTCTTTGCATCAACTCTGAATTTGGCCAATGAACTAAATTTACAAACACAGGGTCCTGAGTAAGATCTTCAAGTTCCATACTTGGGAATTTTTGCACCTAGGTGATGGATACAGAACCCAGAAGAGAATTTGATCATGTACTGGTTAAATGCCAAGCTTTGAAAATTGGATAGTTCTATATATTGTTATTTCTCTTCCTATATTAGGAGATAATGTAAATGAAAATTAAATAGTCCTCCCTTCCATGATGCAGGAAGTTAAATGAATAGCATTGAACCACATACTGTATCTATGGAAAGTCATGTCCTTTCTCCCAAGAAAAACTATGGCTGTGGAATTAGTGGTACCAATAATAGGGTATCAGTGAGATTGATTAAACAGAGTCATTCTCAAAAACTCAAGAGACTGCTACTCTATATTTTTGTTACATAAACTCTTCTTGAATGACTAACAATGATCAGCTCAATAGGTCCGAGAGGAGCCTTTTGAAAAGAAACATTTTCCCTTGGCTTTATTATAAATCAGGATACACAAATCTTAATGCTGGGTGGCTGTGCTGGTAAGGGAGGGTTACAAAGATTACACCCAGCTCATTTAGTTCCTGGAGTTATTGGTTTTGTATTAGAGAAGGCAGGCCATATTTGTCTAATACCACTGTGATGCTCTGCAGCTGCTGCTCATCATTTTAATTAGGCGAGCCCTAGAAATCAGAGAGGCTGTACTGTACCTCATCTGAACTGCTTTGTCAAAACCACAGGAGGTCCTTCTAGGACCTTGAAACTGAACAACATACAGAAGCACTTCCTAAAAAACAAATTAAATTAACCCAAATTAATGACGGGAAAGTACAGCAGAATATTATGGCAGCCGAGAGGAAATCTACGTTGATTCCCAAGGGAGATCTGCCTTCTATCGATTCTCTTTCCACAGATCAGACTCTCCTCGAGAAGCTGGCAGAGGTCAAACTGTACTGATGAGGGCAGTTCCTCATAGAACAAACATGAATTAGTTTGGCTAGCCCAATAATCTGCAGATACAACAGTTACTTTACCACCTACAATGCCTAGCAGCACTCTAAAAGTTACGAGCGGCATTTCATTGCAAATTTGTGTGAAACTAACTAGTGATTAGAGTAGGAGATTGGGACTGAGCAATCCTGGTTTGCCTTCCTTCTCTATTTTACCTTTGCCTCACAGTGGGCCTGACTTGGCAGCCATCCTTGATAGTATGTAGTGCTCATTCATGCAAGTACTCCCATTGAACTCAACAGAATTAGTCACATGAGTAAGCACCACACAGTATGAGCATGGTTGTGGAATTAAGCCCCGTGGGAACTTAAACAAATCACATATGGCTAGATTCTCCAAACACCCTCAGGTTTCCAAGTGCTCAGCATCTACAGTTGGGGCAGATTTTCACGAGAGCTTAGCTCCTACTGGGACATGTATGGCCAGATTTTAAAAAATCTAGGCCACTTACCGTGGTGCCTAAATGGGATCCGGGATCAGTCTTCGGAAAATCTGGCTCCAGTTATGGAAGCTTGGAGTGACATTCCAAGGCAGTCCCTCTGCTAATCTCCCCACGGAGTCCTTCTTAAAATTCTCACCCTATGTGCTGAGTTCACCTGTGCTCAGTTCTTTTGAAAATCTGCCCATAATCTCTTCATGCCTCAATTTGCCCATCAGTAAAATGGAGATAAGATAATATTATAGGGCTCTGCCATCCCCTCGTTATTCCCTATTCTACGTATAACAGAAAACTTTGTTACTCACGTACCACCGCGTGCAAACTCCTGGCAAATGGTGATTTTTTAAAATGGTGACTGTTGTACATGCGATGAAACATTCTCTGGAATAGCAAAGAAGTAACATGATTATATCTAGTCACTTTTGCTTACTGCATATATGAAAGTGATGGGTGTGTACTCCTAACTATAGCTCAGGGCTACACTCTGCATGTTTTTTTCTGTAGCAAAAGTTGTGAAATTGTTTGCTTCTGGGCAAAATCATGAATTTGCTTCTGGTGAAAGTTGACCATCTGAGTAGGGAGATTTTTGCCATTTTGCTCCAAAATAAGTTTCACACGACAAGGAGGGAAATTGATTTTGGGCCAAATCCTCAGCGGATGTGATTTCGGTGAGGATTTACACCAGCTGAAGACCTGAAACTTTGTGTTTTTCATGTGCCCAGAAGTGAATGTTGAGCCACTGGAGGACTGAGCTATTCCTGAGGATGGGTGAGATACGGGTGTGTTTGTTGGTACACATGAGACAGCAGGAAGCCACAGTCAGCACATGATAGAGGACAGCGACATGTGGAGGTCGGAGGGAAGGTAGTTACAAGAGTCAACGCAAGAAGAAAAGTTTCAGACAGAGCTGAAGACATTTGGAGAGGGTGAGGAATGCCACATAAGACAAGACTGAGTACAAGCAGATCTGTAGGAAGTGTGAGAGAAGAAATGAAAGTCCAGGTTTAAAGAGAATGCCAGTGCACCAGACGCAAACAGGGGGCATGAGTCCAGAATGGAGTCAGAGGAGGAGTTGTGTTTGAGAACGTTCCTCTTGCTGTAGCCCATAGATATAGGTATTTGCAAGGTAAGGCACAAGCATAAGTTATGGCAGTAAAGCAGTGAGATGACAGGCCTGTACCCTGTAAAACACTGGCTTAAGCAATTATCATAAGGCTTTGAGGCCTGTGAACTTTGGCACAGATAAATGGCTTGACAGTCATCTTGAGTTTTGGAGAACTGGGAAAGGTGTGTTTAAGGTGGACGTTTATACCAGGTAGCCACAACGGATGCCAGGTTTTGGATAGGAACATCTGCTGATGTCTGACCACAAGAGTGCCATGGAAACGAATTGACGTACATGATAATAAGCTGATATCATTAATACACTAACCTGTGGGATAAAGGCACCCCAACATTAGTAGGGAGAGGAAATACAAATAAGGAAAAGGGATGAAATCCCTATAAGTATGCATTAAACATAATAGCGTCAGCATACCACATTATAAAAAGTTGTGTCTTAGCCTGTGTGTATGGGGAAGGGAGAGATGTAGCCGTTGGGAGGTGCTAGGTTGCTGGCCACTGGTGATGGAGAAGACAATAGCTAACGTTTCAGGTTGTTCTGCAAGGGATGGTGGCAGTATATAGATGGTGAAATGCACATTCTGTATTATCTCTATTGACCTTGCTTAGTTAGAGTGTTGTTGACTTTGCTAACTGTACTAGTAAAATATTACAAATACAGAAGGATCTTCCTAAATGTGAGTGTTGAAACTGTGCACATCAGTGTGTCCAAATGAAAAGTAATTTTAATAATATTGGGTCTGATTTTGGAATAAGAACCTATCAACCCTCAAAGTGATAACTGGGAATTCTTAAGTAATCAATACAATTAATACACAATCCGTAAAATCAGGCAACATTGCCCAAGACCTGGAGGTCTTGGAGACTTTCAGCTGAAGGAAGCCATGAAGACAGGCGGGCAATGGACAGGAAGGGTCATTATATCATGTTATGGTATGCAAGGACAATATTAAGGACCATAAACTGCCCATCACTCCCATTGCCCATCACTCACTTGCCCAATAACTACTGACATGACCATACATACATCATGATCAAGATACCGTGGTACGTCATAAAGCAGCTTAATGCAAGACACTTTGTACACTGCTCAAGAAAACTGGTGCTTCAGGTGCTGAAAGAGAAGTGCTGGTAGCAATAAACACCTGCCCAGTAATGTTTCAAGCTACTATATTTTATATACTCAGCAAAGGAAGAGGGGATTAGTGACTGCAGTGCCCTGGGCACAAGTAGGCAGGTGAAATCTCTTATACCAAATGTGTACCTCCACACCCACTATATAAATGTATCTTACATCAGTGTACTGGGGATTCAGGACTATTACACCATCCCTTCAAATCCTGTTATTGCTTTCTCAGCCAGTGTGCACCTGTGTCTTGTTGGCAAGGGAAGCACACGCCAAATGTGGGAAATGTGCCCGCCGTGGCTAGTTTTTGCTGTCTGCTTTTGGAGTTTTGCCCAGCCCCATTTATATTGTGTCTGTGGGCCTGTTGCAACATAATTACATCAGGAGCATCTTTACAAGGGGGCTTAAATCCATTGTAACAGAAGCAATGCAAATTAGTGCTGATCTGAAGAGAAAGAGCAGGTGTACATAGCAGGCAATTTGGAATAAAAAGGATGCCTAGGAGGCATAAGACCAAAACGTTTTATGCAGGAGTTTAAACTGGTACATTTTGTGTACAACAGCCCTATATAGATAGATGCGTGGTTCACCATCACACTAAAGTATGTGTTCATTGCAATTGGGACGTGTGATGACAGCATGTGTAGCCATACCTGAGCTAGCTTTAATCTAGTGAGATTAAAGCTAGCTGGAGTAACAATAGCAGCGAAGCTGCAGTTGTATGGGTGGCTGTATGGGCTAGCCGTGCTCAGCCAAGACCCTGGGTGCATACCCAAGCTGCTGCCACCCATTTCACTGTTAATTGAACTAGCTAGATCAAAGCTGACTCAGGCGTGTCTACACACGTGGCAATCTCACCTCCCGATTGCAGCATAGTGATACCCTTGATCTCCTTTATGCACTCTGCACCAAAGACTCCTCATCTTGCATGGGGTTGGTGCAAATCCCTACACTAGCTCTGCTGTCTGTCCCTGGGGTGGGGGTAGACCAAGGGCTTACCTGGAGTGCACTACCCTATGGCTATTTTCTGCCTCCTTGAGCCCACGTAAGGCTGTGGGAAGCCGAGTGTAAGACAGAGCAGGACTGAAGCTGGGAAGAGGCTGGGAAGGCCCTGGTATAGTCCTAGAATACAGGGTGTGCAATGGTATTTTAAAGTCACAAAAAGGGGCACTTGAGAAATGCTGAGCTCTAGTAAACACAGAGTGCTCAATATCTCTTAGCTAAAGTCCATTTTGTACTTGGAAAATCCAGCACTGAAATTAGACTCCAACTGTGCCCTACAGGGGACAGTGGAAATTCGATGGAAGATCAGTCCTTCTTGTAATCTCACGACTGTGTCTCAAAAGAATGGCTGTTCTCACAAGATTTGTGCTGTGCCTGAGATGTACCTGGGCGACTAGGTCCTGGATCCGATACTGAGCCAGAACCGCAGAGATGGGGCTTGTCTTTGAACTCAGTAATGTATTATCTGAACAACCTGAATGTGTGTGGGTTTTGGCCCATCTCTTACAGAAGATGTATGAAAAGGGTGAAAATGCTGTCATGGGAGTAGGGGGGATGAGAGAAGGTCCTTTAACACTGTATTAGCTATGCTCTTAGATACTGGGGCGACACGCACCATACAAATGTTGAAAACAGACAGGTGGTTCATTTTAAACAAACGCCCAATGGTAGAGATGCTGGGCTGATTCTTATCTGAATCGTTTGTGTCCACAAATGTGGGCAGGAAATCAGACTAGAACAGACTATAGCTTTCTGATAGTTCCTATTTCCAGGGCACTCCAACCAGTCTTTTTTGCAGTAAACGCTATCCTTCCATGTCAGTCAAATAATGCAGAAAGAGGAGCAAACATAGAAAAAACAAGGAAAAGTTTGTTTTAATCTCAGAAAAGCTCACACTGATCATCATCATCTATAAAGAACTTTCATAACATTAACTAAACAGTTCTCCCAGCACCCTGTGAGAGAGGTAAATATGATTACATCCATTGCAAGGTACACAGGGTAACGGAAGTAACTTTCCCAAAGCTGCATTGGCAGAGCTGAGATTAGAACGCAAGAGCGTTTTAGGCAGGGATGGTGTCCTGGCGTTTGTTTGCCAAAAGCTGGGAATGGATCTGTTGATGATTCCCTGTTCTGTTCATTCCCTCTGCTGCATCTGGCATTGGCCTCTGTCAGAAGACAGTCTACAGGGCTAGATGAACCTTTGGTCTGACCCAGTATAGCTATTCTTTTGCTTTGTGTTCAGAGCACTGTGCTACATTACTCATCAAGCCTAATCTGAGTTTTGGACACAGGTTCAGAGTTCTTTCATTGTATCCAAATCAGTTTGCTCATCTCAAATGAGAGCATGTCAATTTCTGAAGAAAACAAATGGAAAACAGTGACCCAAGAACCTCTTGAAGCCACTGGCAAGGGGGTTCAGAGAAGTTACAGAAATCTCATGTGTACATTCTAGTTCATCCAAAGAATATCATGTGAGGTCTCAAGTGAAAGACAATTTCACTCTGGTCATTGACATCATAGTGAAATGTATGTACAGATACTTCATCAGATGTTATGTATATATAATTAAAATATTTTTAAAGTCTGTATCAAGGTATTAGTCACCAGCAAAGATGGAAAACACGTTTTCCTCCAAACAGGAGGTAAGAAATGTGTATCTCTGTGCTGGGGTGTAAATTAAGCATTATAAATTAACAGAACAGATGCCCATTTACACACCTAGTCAAATGTTAACGAAGAGATGTGACGTCAGCAGGGAAGGAGCACACAGCAGAAAAACAAGCCACAGGACCTATCCTGTCTTTGCACAAAAACTATGAAGTTTGGGGGTATTTCTAGAAGGAAAAGAAGACAGACCTTCATCCTGCACCTAGGAAGTCAGAGGACCACGTGTTTGCATTTGTGAAAATGGCGACTTGGCCAACTTGGTTGATAATGTTGCAGATGACTTTGAGTGAGATAAATGTCTTTAGACAGGTTAACCGGTTGGTTAAGTTTAGTCACTAGAAAGTGGTATTTTATTTTATATGTAACTTTTGTTTCTAATATCCTTATCGCTATCTCCTGAATCTCTAGTCTAATACTTGTTTTCACTATAATAGTACATCAGTGCTATGGGGTTAAGCAAAATGCTGGCCCCAAGCTCAATCTTATATGCTGGTGTATATACCATTCTGTTGGGAATAGCAGGTCTTTGAGCGTTCAATGGATAAGGGGCTGGACACTAGAGTGAGTAGGGTTGGTGCGGGCTCAGGGGTTGGTACATGCCATTCACTAACCTGCACAGGCAGAGTGAGGCCTACAGAGGCCTGGAAGGTAGTGCATGTGCTGCCAGTGGCTTTTGGATTCAGGGAAATGATTCACAGCAAACACAGACACAACTCCTTCATGCTAAGGGCAGGTCGGGGTGAAATGCCTCATAACCTTGGGTACCCCAGGGAGCAACACAAACACTCCATGAATTCTCAAGTCAGTCCTACAGAAGTACTTTACTTTCCAGAAGAATCATAGAAGATTAGGGCCAGAAGAGACCTCAGAGGGTCATCTAGTCCAACTCCCTGCTCAAAGCAGGACCAATCCCCAACTAAATCGTCCCAGCCAGGGCTTTGTCAAGCCAGGCCTTAGAAACCTCTAAGAATGGAGATTCCACCACTCCCTAGATAACCCATTCAAGTGCCTCACCAGCCTCCTAGTGAAATAGTGTTCCCTAGTATCCAACCTAACCCTCCCCTGCTGCAACTTGAGACAAATACTCCTTGTTCTGTCATCTGGTACCACTGAGAACAGTCTAGATCCATCCTCTTTGGAACCCCCTTTCAGGTAGTTGAAAGCAGCTATCAAATCCCGCCTTCTTCTCTTCTGCAGACTAAACAATCCCAGTTCCCTTAACCTTTCCTCATAAGTCATGTCATTAGTCATGTACCCCTAATCATTTTTTGTTGCCCTTCGCTGGATTCTCTCCAATTTGTCCACATCTCTTTTGTAGTGGGGGGGACCAAAACTGGATGCAGTACTTCAGGTGTGGCCTTACCAGTGCCCAATAAAGAGGAATAATCACTTCCCTCGATCTGCTGGCAATGCTCCTATGAATACAGCCCAATATGGCATTGGTCTTCTTGGCAACAAGGACACACTGCTGACTCCTATCCTGCTTCTCATCCACTGTAATCCCCAGGTCCTTTCCTGCAGAACTGCTGCTTAGCCACTCAATCCCCAGCCTGTAGCAGTGCATGGGATTCGTCCATCCCAAGTGCAGGACTCTATACTTGTCCTAGATGGTGCAAGAGCATTGTTCAGCTCAAATTATATCCAGTGTTTTTCTCTACATTGTCTCTGCTCCTTTCATGTTTGTCTCTGTGTCGGCTGCTTTGATTCTACACTGATAAAGGAGAATCTGATTTTAAGGTGATGTGGGCAAGATAAAGTTGCCAACCCATGCTAGTAATAAAGTGATCCCATTGTAAAGAATGAATCTCATATCTGCCCCACTCCCTCTTTCTAAGTCATAGTTACCTGCAATGAATGAGAAATATAATGTGCAAAATCTACAAGTGGCACATACAGCACTTCGAATTGAAGTAGGCTAGGTAAACAGGATTCATTTGCATTTAGCTCATTGTTTGTGCATTGTACCCAGGCAGTGATATAGCACCCAACAGAAAAGACCTGCGGCTGGAGACTTACTGTTAAATTACCATTGCTATTGCTTAATCAGTAAAGATACTCTTTAATGGCCTTCATATCTGAAAGCAAGAATCAAAGAGAAATTAAATAGCTCCTCTTAAAGCTTAATTAAAATATTAAACCTTTGATTTCAAGCAATTAAACAAGACATTTTCCTTCATTAAATTGCATGTTCTTATATCCTCTAAATAGAATAAAATCCTAATCTTATGGCTGGAGTTATCTCTGAGACTTTGTAATGATCCAAATAAGTAACGCTTTCAATTATGTGCCTCAAATGCAATATTTAATCTAGATTGGAGGGAATTAGTGTATATTAAAAAGCTTGCCAACAGATTATTACAAGCCGAAGTGATCTGATGGGTTAGAGGAATGACTTTTTTACTTACAGTGCTAGATATCCTGAGTTGGAATCTGTCAGGAATGACGGCAGAGTGAGAGAAAGTCATAAAAATGACCTGCTGGCCTAGAGGCTAGTTTTCTCTGATGTATCAGAAGTTGAAATCCCATGGCAACTCTCTCTGGGGAGCGCATATTATCTATAGAGGTAGTATAGCTTAATGGGTAGGGCATTGTCCTGGGAATCAGGGGAGGCGGGTGCTTTTCCTGGCTTTGCTATTTATCTGCTGTGGGACTTTGGCCAGTTATATACCCGTCAGGTCACCATTATACACTGTTTTCTGTCGCGTCTTTTTACAAAGGATGTTGAAAAATCAGAGAAGGTGCAGAAAAGAGCCACAATGTTCTGGGAGAGCTGGAGAAAATGCATCACAGAGAGAGACTTAAAGAGCGCAATCTGTTTACTTTTACAAAGAGACGATTGAGAGCTGAGTTAATTATGGTATATAAATACCCTCCAAGGGAGGAAATACTGGCTCCTAAAGGGCTCTTTAATCTAACAGAAAAAGGCAGTACAAGAACCAGGGCTGGAAGCTGAAGCCAGACAAATTCAAATTAGAAATTAAGCACACATTTTTAACAGGGTGGTGCTTAACCTTTGGAACAAATCACCAAGGGCAGAGGTAGAAAATCAAGACTGAATTCCTTTCTAAAAGATATGGTTTAGTCAAACTCAAGTTGCTTGGCTCAAAACAGGGGTAAACTGGGTGTAAGGTAATGGCTTATGTTATACAGGAGGTCAGACTGGATGATCTAATTGTCCCATCTGGCCTTAGACTCTGTGAATTTCTGACTGTGATTAAACAGCCATGTAATATAGATTGTTTTCTAGAATCAGATCCTTGTCCCAGCTGAAGGTGAGATTTTTGCCATTGACTTCAATGAGACCAGGATGTGGTCCCAATACAGCAGTGGTTCTCAAACTGTGGGTTGTGACCCCATTTTAATGGGGTTGCCAGGACTGGCGTTAGACTTGCTGTGTCCCGGGGCCAAAGCCCGTGGGCTTCAGCCCTGGGTAGTGGGGATCAGGTTATAAGCCCCCTGCCTGTGGCTAAAGCCTTTGAGCTTTGGCTTTGGTCCCCCTGCCTGGGGTGTTGGGGCTCAGATGGGCCTAAGCTTTGGTCCCCCCTCCTGGGGTCGTGTAGTAATTTTTGTTGTCAGAAGTGGGTCGCGGTGCAATGAAGTTTGAGAACCCCTGCAATACAGAGCATAAGGCCAGGGGCATTGTGTTTTGGAAGGGTTGCCTTTGGTCACATAAGACATCAGTCTGTCTCCTGAACCCTTGCAATCATTAAAGATCTGGTGATGTTTTTGGTAGGCAGAGAGGGGTTCATCCCAGTGTTCGGGCCAAATTCCAACATGAATGGTTACATTCTGCCTGAATTCCTCCTATAGTTTCTAATAGAAACAGCATTTGCCTTCACTCTCTGCTCTGTGTTACTGAGCACTGTCATGTTGAGCTGTTAAACAGCTGTCATGTTTCACCCCAGATTTAGCAGCATGCCAGGAATCTACGTGGTATACAATTTGTACAATCGGGTAGTAAAAACTTTGTAAAGTGTGTTGGGATTCATCTGGATGAAAGTCAATCCCATAAATGTAAGCTCATCCTCATTCTTATTCTTTTGAGGGACCTTACTAAAAGTGTCCTGAAAACGGAAATAAATGATATACCTGGCAGCTCACCATTATATACTATTTTATTATCTTTTCAGATAACGAACTGATTAAGGTGAATACTTTTCACAAATGGAAGGTATGCGAGTGGCTTTATGCTAATGTCATTTATTGATGGTATTATCATAGCATCTAGAGAATCCAAACAGGATCAAGATCCCACTGTGCTAGGTGCTGTACCTACACAAAGGAAGAGACCATTCACACCTTTGAAAGCTTACAATCTAAATGAACACGATAGACAATGTGTGGGAAGGGAAAGAGAGGCAGTCAGAGGAGGCAGAACTTGCTCTAGCGTCACCAGATAGGTCAGAGGCTCACCTAAGAAGGGACAACCCATGTCTTCTGCCTCCCAGTCCAGTGCTCTATCCACTAGACCACATTGCCTCTTACTGCTACCTGCGTATACTGCACCTTATTAAGAAATGTGTTATTCTGTCCTTAATTTGATTCTCTGAGGGCTTGGCTACTCTTGCTCTTTATACTGCAGTAAAGCCTCCCAGAGCGCTCTATCTTACTCCCTGTCCACGCTGGCAAGGCACGTAGAGCGCTCTGACTTCCTGGCTGGAGTGCTCCCAGTACTCCACTTCCCCGAAAGGATTAACGTCTGATGCGTATTGGGTGAGATGACCCAGTGTCAGTGTGGATGAGGAGTTGCATTTCTGCACTCGGATTGACCTCTGGAAATGTCCCATAATCCCCTTAAGTCAAGTGGCCACTCTTTTCTTTGTTGTGAAATTGGCTGTGGGAATGTGGAAGTGCCCTTTCAAAGCTCCGTTTCTGACAGCAGCTGCTTATCTGCTATGAGACAAAGCAAACATTTACTGTTTGCTTTGAGTGACTGAGAGAGAGGTGAGGGGAAGAGGGGTCTGAAGTTAGAAGACAGTGTGCTGACACACTCTCAGCACCCCAAAACCCCACTCTGTCTCCCTCCACATACACACAACACACTCCCTGTCACACTCCACCCACCCCTCGCACTCGAAAAGCACATTGCAGCCACTTGAACGCTGGGACAGCTGTGCATAACACACCACTCCCAATGCAGCCGTAAGTACCGCAAATGTGGCCACGCCAGTGCACTTGCGGCTGTCAGTGTGGACAGACTGCAGAGCTTTCCGTAGTGTGCTCTCCGAAGGTTGGTTTAACCCAAAGTGCTCTACAGCTGCAAGTGTAGCCAAGCCCTGAATTTCCCTTGAATCAAGGGGAGGCTCAATCAGTCTGCAGTGGCACCACATTTGTGACTTTATGCGCACCGGCAACTTGTGCTATTATGAGGAATAAGAGCCAAGTACTGCATTCCATCAGTCTTCACTGGAAATTTTACACAGTGGCGTGAACAGGACTGCATGGATATTGTATAGCCTTACAACAGTTTCGCTCTTCATTTTCTCCAAAACCCAGGGATGTCACTAGCTACTCCGGGTGATTCATAGCTCTTGAGTTCTTCTAGCTGCTACATAACTTCCTGGGGCTAAAACTTGCTCCTCTCGAAGGTAATGGGAAAACTCCTTGATCTGAATCTCTGTCACAGTCACACTCTGATTTCCCATAAGCAACGTCTTAGCATAGGTTCTCTCTTCATCTACTTCCACAATAAAGACTCATGCATAAATAACTGTGGTACTACTTCATCATCCTTTTAAATTGCTTTTCCCCACCCCAAGGCAGTCCAGCGTGGTACATGAGTTCTATACATATACCTGCGTACATGTAGATAAGTTAATCAATGTGAAAAAGTACTATCTTCCGGCATAAAGTTGTTGCTGTCGTGCATTGCTAAGGCTTTCTGCTGAGTCCATATGCAAGCTCCTTGCTTCGGCTGTATGTGAAATATTTTGCTGTTATTTTATCTTGATGGCTTTAGCTTTCTAGTCCTCCCATTGTCTCTTTGTCTGACACATTTCCAGGTTGCTCCATCCTGCTGTAATGTGGTTTGTGCTGTTTGGCTAGGGGGTCTTTTGGTTTTTTTGGTTTTTTTTTTAAAGGATGCTTATTTAAACAAACTTGTGCAAATTCTCCACTTAGCCACACAGATTTTACCGTTCCCTTTCTTACCTTCCGCTTGCAGGTACAACCACCATCTGTGCCGCTAACACGGTGCTCTTAAATAGCCTCCAGACTGATTACATTAGCCAAATTCATCCCTTGTGTAACTCTGTATGCACAACAGATTTACTCTAGGGATAGATTTGGCCCCGTGTTTTTAAAGCGTTTCCTTTTGCCCTTCAGCCTGCTGTGAATCATTTCCCATTTAGGTTTAAAATTCTGCCCTTTTAAAGTTCACCCTCACTGCATTACTCTGAGGGGAGTAACCATCTATTATGATATGAAACCTAAGCGCACAATGATTGTGGTTACCCAGTGGATTTCCTTCTCTCATCTCCCTTCACTTCTGTGCATTATTTAACTCAAAATTGAGCCAGTTCCTCCAAAACAAGCTCCGCTGTAAAGCATTCTGTAAATAATGCCAATTAATTGGCTCCCAAAAGTCATGCTTTAAATAGGCCTTTCCACCAATGAGCTGTAGAATAGCTAAAATCCTTTCATTTTTACTGATGACCTGGTCTATATTTTAACCAGTCGCCTAAGGGATAGAAGTTCAACAGCTCACTGACAGGCCCATGAGACATCCGCCTCCCCTCTTTAATATACTGAGACATCCCTTGTGATATTAATAGCTTAGCCAGGTGGTCGCTCTACCACAACCTGTTTTTCTTTGGCATCAACACAATGCCCATGTTCCGTCCTTGTTGATGATTTTGTTTTTGGCACCTAAGTGTCAACAGCTGTGAAGGAGGGTAAAAGGATCTATAGCAGCACTGCGCCAATGCCGTCAATATGATAGCACACTGTGCAATTGTGTTTACTGCATTATGTTGGTCTGTTCCTCTGAACCGCTCTGTTCTTGGCACCCACACTTTAGGGCAAGCGGCTTACCACCTTGGTGGTGGGCAGAGTGCCATCCTCACAGATGGGCATCAGAATATGGTAGTCACAAAAGCATGTCTGAGAATCAAATGTGCTCATTGAATACCACCACTGACAGCTGTTGTATGGTCCATGTGAAATGAGTAGTGGTCTCAGTCCAGTTCCCACTAGGTGTGGTTGGGAATGGTCTTAAAGCTACAGAGCTTAGTTTCTAGGGTTTTTTAATTGAAGTGCCAAGAGTTGACTCAAGAGGGAGGAAGTGAGTGGGTTGTGTGCGTTAGGGTACAGGGGAGTTACATGCACACGGAGAAGCACCAGAACAGCATAATGCTTCTACTAAGCCAGCAGCAGAAAATGTGAAGTAGGGTCTATTAGTGCTTATATTGTGCTGGCACCTTTCTAGGAGGACCAGCTGAAACCAGGTCTCCATTACGCTAGGCACTGTACACACAGTGAGAGGCATTCCCTGCCTCAATGTAGCTTACAGTCTAAATAGACCAGACGGACAAGAGGCGGGAGGAGAAGAGAGGTACAGTTCTGTGAAGTGTTTGGCCAACATCATCCCGCAGATCAATAGCAGAGCTAGAAGCAGAACGCTGGTCACCTCACTCCAGCTCAGCTAAAGCTATGTCTACGTGATGTGAGTACACATACTTGCACTAGCTTGATGAGAGCTAGTGTGAACGTGTGTACGCATGCAATGGAGTCACCCCTCTAGCTTGCAGTGTAGGCTGACAATGGCCCCAGTCCTACACACTTGACACCTTGAGCAGCTATTGGGTAATCAACATGAGGGCATTTTTAAATGAATGTTTTGGGGACAAGTGTCTCTGCAGAGGCTGACAAACAGCAAAAAACAAGAGGAGTTCAAACATGTTTGAATCCAATACACAGTTGGAAATTGGATGGCTGTTGGGTGCATGCTAGTCTAATATGAATAGACATCAAATATTGGAAGCAAAATCAATGGCTGCATCTCTTCTTGCTTGCTCCAAGTATCACCTTTAATATCCTCATGGTAGCTGACCAGCTCAGTTTTGCTGAGTGGCTTCCACTCCCTCAGAACAAATGAGGCAATTTGGAGTGAGTGTATCATTTGTTTCAGGATTCAGTTGGTCAGGTCATTAAATTAGAGTGCCCAGATAGCAAGTGTGAAGATCAGGATGTGGGGTGGGGGTGGGGTGGGGATGGGAAGGAGGAGATAATAGGCACCTGTATAAGACAAAGTCCCAAATATTGGAACTGTCCCTATAAGGTCAGGACATCTGGTCACCCCCCATTAAATGTATTTTTTTACCCTTGAGGGTCTTCTGGAAATTAACTGGAAATATTTAGATACCCAACTGGTGAAAAGACAGCTTCCCATTGTTTCCAGTGGAGCTACAGTGCTTTACACCAGCTCAGGATCTGTCCCATAAGATAGCTAGTCCCTAGAATGGAATATAATTCAGACTGCAATTTTAAAAGTATGCTAGTCCTGAAGAAATGAAAGGAAAGAGAACTGGCCCGTAAAGACTAATTCATCACAGCAGAAATTTGCTCTGTGAGAGTTCAGCACGGCTGGATTCTAACTGCCTGCAATAAACACAAATGAGCATTTTCTGTGTGCTCTGGCGGCTCTTAATACAGGTATTTATCTTAATGCATTTGGAAAAAAAATAAAAATAAAATAAAAATAAAGCTCAACGGCTTGTTCTAAATGGATTCCCGGCGTTGGCAGAGAAAGACATACAAGGCTCTGAACAGGCCTTTGCCAAATACTGCTGCATGAGAGAGTACAGCCACGGTGCTGAAAACAACATAATGGGCTATTGCCTTTCAGCTTGGTAATTGTGGCTACGTAGTGGTTTTAGGAAACCTCCTGTTTTATGAGTGGAACGTGCTGAGTGGAGGCTAGTTCTGACACTGAACGAGGCAATAGCGGTGCTTGGATTTATCCCACGCCTGGTTTGCTCCCTGTCCTCTGATGTGCTGTCACCAGTGGGTTATAATGTAGTCCCGAGATGTGTTATGGCAAGCCAGGTTAAAGCACTTACAGAAACAGTTGGAAGTTGCATGCTTTTACCACGTGCGTGGAGCAAACGTTCCACTGCCCTGTTCCTCTCCTGTCTCAGGGTGACAGTTCAATGTTGCCCGTATCACTGTGTTTTGCTGCTGTTTGCAGCCTTTTGCATCGAGGAGAGGGTTGTTCAAAGTGTTTAGTTTGAGGCCTGAAAGGACCACCAGGTTATCGGACCTCCTGTATACCCCAGGCCACTCACTTCCACCCAGTCACCCCACATCAGGCCAACAATCAGAATCAGCCCAAAGTACTACAGCCCTCAGGATGCAAAACTGTAATCTGTCATAGGCAGAGAACAGAACGGACCAAGTGCACCCTGCCATGCCTCATCTCCTTTACAGAGGTTTATTTTCCTGTAAATAAAAAGAAGCTGTCTTTTAACTCCCTCCTTTCCTCACACTTCAGAGCCACCCCGGCCCTTCCCAGATCTAGTCAGTTCTGCTCCCTTCCTGAAGCAGCAGCCCTGGGGCTGCTTCCTTGAAGCACCTGGCTCCTTGCTCTTCAGAGACCTACCACCAGAGTTAGCTCCGCTCCCCTGAGACTTGGCTTCCCAGCCACAGCCTGTCTCAATCAGCCCCTCCGCTACCTTTCATTTCCTGCCCATTGCTGACCCAGGTGCAGCCAAGCCCCCTATAACGGACTGGATTGGGTTCACCTGTTCTGACACAAAGGCACTGGGCCCCGTGACCGGGGGCTGGCAATTTAAATAACCGGATCAGATGTTTCCTAGAAAGCCTAATAATATGGGGCTTGATTCTTCTGGCCTTGTTCACACTGAGCAGGTCCTTAGTGCAGGAGTAAGTCCTGCTGATTCTGAAGGGCTATTGCCTAGCTCACGGCTGTGACTACATTGCTGGCTCCCCTGTACAGGGTCCCCACCATGGATTGCATGTGACTGGGGGAATGCAGTCCCTGCAGAGCTGCTGCTGTGCAGGCGATGGGGGCGGGTAGTGGTGGAGAATGTGCATCTGCCGTCACTCTTCCCTCCACGCGTACGGGCGGCTGAGCTGACCTCTATTTTGGGTAGAGGGCAAAATAGTAGGCTATTGGTGTAGAGCAGGGGTGGGCAAACTATGGCCCATGGGCAACATCCGGCCTGCGGGACCATCCTGCCTGGCCCCCTGAGCTCCTGGCAAGGGAGGCTGCTGCCAGCCCTGTTCCTGCCTTCTCCGCTCCCTGGAGCCTCAGTGTATCTGGCTCCACACGGTTGCCAGACAAGCTGCTGAGTGGCATGGTAAGGAGGCTGGAGCCGGGGGTTTGGATAATGGGCGGGGAGTCCCAGGGGGCAGTCTGGGAGCAGGTGAGGTTGGGTGGGAGTTCTCTGGAGGGGGTGATCAGGGGACAAGGAGCAGGGGAGCTTAGAGAGAGGGTGGAGTCCTGGTGGGGTGGTTAGGGGTGAGGGGTCTCTGGAGAGGTGGTCAAGGGACAAGCAGCAGGGGGGCATTGGATGGGTCAGGGATTCTGAGGGGGGCAGTCAGGTGGCAGGAAATGGGAGGGGGTTGGATAGCGGATGGGGCCAGGCTGTTTGAGGAGGCACTAGGGTGACCAGCCAGCAAGTGTGAAAAATTGGGACGGGGGTGGGAGTAATAGGAGCCTATATAAGAAAATGACCCCCAAAATTGGGACTGTCTCTATAAAATCAGGATATTTTGTCACACTAGGGGGCACAGCCTTCCCCACCCGGCCCTCCATGCAATTTTGCGACCCTGATGTGGCTCTCGGGCCAAAAAGTTTGCCACCTCTGGTGTAGAGTCTAGACTGGAGGCAGATCACTTCCTTCCTGGAGCCCAGGGAACAAAGCATGATCATCAGGGAACATACTGTGACTTCAAGACTCTGTTCTGATCCATCCTATAATAAGGTATATGGGGTAACTAAAGGATGTTTTGTGCACAGTTTTTATACAGGTACAACTAGGGTGGTTAAGAGTGTGCTTTTTTTCAGTGGATATAGTTGTACCAATTCAAACCCTAGTGTGGATACAGTTATTCCAGTATAATAGGATACTCCACTTAGGGCTGGTCTTCACTAGGGGCAAGGATCGACTGAAGATACGCAACTTTAGCTACGTGAATAACGTAGCTGAAGTCAGCGTATCTTCAGCTGACTGACCTGCCGTCCTCATGGTGGCAGCGGTCAGCGGCGTGCTCCCCCGTCGACTCCAGTTTGTGCCTCGCGGCAAGCTGGAGTTACGGAGTCGACGGGGGCGCCGCTAGCGATTGATTTCTCGCATCTTAACGAGATGCGAGAAATCGATCGCTAAAAGATTGATCGCTATCCGGCGGGTAGTGAAGACGTACCCTTATTCCCCTTCCCATATGGAATTAAGCTATACTGCTATAAAGCACCGTCATATTAGTCTAATTGTGTCCACCTTAGGGGATTGTACTGTATTAACTATACCAGGATAGTCAAGGCCTATGAATGCCAGAAATGGACCCTACAAGAAATTTTTCCTTTACAATAAGATTCAGCAATGTTTTCTCTTCTTTGGGCATTGTTTTCTGCCAATAAACCCCTTCCCCCTCCCAAATCAATACTGAACAAAATGAAGTATGTCTCAATAACCTTTGAAACCACAGGACAATAACGTTATTGGCCTGCAGTATTGGAAGAAAAGGACAAACGCATTGGATAAAGTTTAATATTAACCTTTCCCATAAAGGTTAAATGCTTAATTTTTGCCCACTGCTAATCTTTCTTTTAATCACAACCATAGTTTTGGGGGGAAACGAAAGCTCAAACAATTGGCCATAAATGGTAATAAAGTCCAACGCTAGCAAGGTTAGAGTTAATAGATTATTGATTAGCGTAACAGTTAGTGGCAAGCTAATTTTTTTCCATCAGTGCTCTTATTGGGTAGTTGTCTTCTGGAGGCCAACAAAGTAATAGAACAATACACTGCATTACCCTGCAGTGTTATATAGTGCATACATTTGTTAGATACGGCCGCGGCTGTTGCCAGAAACACTCCAGGGTCTCTGTATCATTGCTACTGTCTTTGTTTTAGAGCTATTTTTTTCTTTCCCTCTGAGACTAGTAACTCGTTTATGGAGAGCTGTGTTAGGTTTGCAAACACTGAGATAAGAGAGCTTTATCTATTGTATCATTTCCCCCAGTAACACCTGTTTACACTTGACTAATTTCGCAATTATATGAATCTATTCAGCGTTGGGAGGGGGGATGTCCCCAAATGACACGTTGCTGGTAATCTCTCGGTGTCCTCAAGAAGTTGTCTGAATACATGATAAAAAGCAGCTTTCTGTGACATTTAGATGCAGAACTAGCTGTGTTTACAGGGAAGATGCTAATGGAGTTTAGAAATTACACACACTGTGAACTTCTAACTAAAGGTTGAATCATAACAAAAATATTGGCAGGCATGATGTTAGTTTGTGGGTTTTTTTAATAGACTGGAACCTTTGGGGAACACGCAGTTCAATGAAAAAATGAGGAAGCTGCTTCAGTGTGTGGACAGACATTGCTGAGATGGGTATCAAATATGGGCATGGCATTCACCTTTGATCTCCCAGCAGAATATGGCACATGCTATTCTTGGTGCACAGCGATATCATTATTTATTATTTCTAATACAGTATCAGCAGGAGATATTGATTGGGAATCATGTTCCCATTGCTCTAGGTACTATACGTACATACAATAATAAGAGAATTCCCGCCTCAAAGAGCTTATAAATTGTACAGAACAACAGATGGATTAAATAAATAAATGGGAAGACAAGCTGAATGGTGGAATGAACCTGACTGGCTTATAAGTAGAGTAAATGTTTCCTGCCCATGAAAGTTTTGGAGAGTTTGAAAAAAAAATTACATCCCAGATTGAAATTTTGAGTTCTTTTGCAAACTGATTTGGGATCAGATCAGTCAAAATCATGGGGGAGGAATAGCTCAGTGGTTTGAGCCTAAACCCAGGTTTGTGAGTGCCATCCTTGAAGGGGCCATTTAGGGAGCTGGGGCAGAAATCTGTCAGGGATGGTGGGATTGGTCCTGCTTTGAGCAGAGGGTTGGACTACCTGAGGTCTCTTCCAACCCTATGATTCTAAATAAGCTGAAATTTTGAACAGAAAAGTTGTTTTAAACCAACAAATGAATGTTTTCATTTAGTAAATGTTGAAATGAGATGTTCTGATAATTTTTTTGCAAAAAAAGAAAGTTTTAAAATTATGCCTCAGCAGCTTTGTTGTAAACAACCCTTCCCTGCAAATGACTTTGGTTTCAAGTTGGCATTTTCCACCCAAAAAAAAAAAGTTTTTTTGGTGGAAAATTCCCATCCAGCTTTGAGAAAGATGACATTATATGGCGATTATATGCTTAAAAAGTAGACAATATATGGCAAAAAGACATTGGCATGTTTAGTTGCATTCCCCAAGCTGTGACATGTAGGAATTGCACCATCAAGATGTCTCAATGCTCTCATCTGAAACGTTCATAAGGCAAAGATTTTGAAATGAACATAACTAGGACTGGACATTGTAAGGAAGCCGCAGTGAGTATGATATCATTCAGCGTGGATTGCAATCAACCTATGATTATTACATCTAATGGGTGCTGGGTGGATTTTTTTTTCAAGCTGCTGGTGATCTCCAGTTTTTACTCCACTACCATTAGTAGGCGACTCTTCTGACCATCTTTCCAGAGAGGACAAACATTGCCCAGACACAGAAATCAAAGTGGCCTTTAATGATCTCTTGGAAGCACAGCGTGTGGAGAAACTCGCACTGCCGTTGCCCAAATTATAAATATTCTTTGGGAGTGAAATTCACCAATGTGCAGTGAACTAGCACAGAGCCTGCACACCAGTTAAGCCTTTTCAGTGCCAACGTTTAACCTTTGCACATCAGTGAATTTAACCCTGGATAAAAAAAGAGGATTTAATTTAGGGTGACCAGACAGGAATCATGAAAAATTGGGACAGGCGTGGGGGGTAACAGTAGCCTATATAAGAAAAAGACCCCAAAATCGGGACTATCCCTATAAAATCAGGACATCTGGTCACCCTAATTTCATTCATCAAGGGTGTCCATCCAGCCCCTTTGGCTGGCATATAATTCAATTAAGAAACACAAAAGCAAACAACAAGAAGGAAAAATAAAGAACATATATTCAGGCAAGAAAGAATAAAGTGGGTTTTGTAGAACCAAAGGGCATTTGCTTGTTCACCAGGAAAAGATGAAGGAATCAATGTCTGTTTATTGGCAAACTCACTCTCTCTTGAAAATGCTGCAAAAGAAAAATGGTTCCATTTGATATTGATGAATGTGCCTCTTTTTGAGACCCATGCTAGTTTGGCAGTAGTTACTATGGTAAGTAGCAAGTATAAACTTCTATAAATAGTCACATTTTGCTGCAAGTTGCCTGCCTAGAGGCCAACAATGTGCTGAAATGCAGCTTCCATTTAAACATTCCTTTTTCTGTTTTCTTCATTCCCTGTGTGTTGTTTCCTGTTTGTGTACCACAAAAACAGTGTTTAGGCAATGGGAAAGGAGAACCTTTGGGTTTAAAATAATAAAATAATCAAAATCATTAAGGCCCAAATGTTAACACTTGTGATGTATGTGTCCATGTGTGATGATTCCCTGCTTGGGTCATCAGTGGGGATTGAACTGTGACATGGAGCCCTACAGCACAGATATCTACTGCTTGAGATAAAGGAATACCTCTCATGGCAGACAGCACTATTAGACTGTTTTCTATCATGGCTAAAACTAGCAGGGAACTGACACGTCCTTTTGCACCAACATGAGTTATGTAAACAAACAAATAACCAACACAGTCTCTCTCTCTCTCCCTCTCTCTCTGCAAGCTAAGGTTAAAAAAGCAAAAGTACAGTACCTGTTTGCACAAATCCACAATTAGTGAGTGGGTGCAAAAATCTGTGCATTTCTAAGTAACCAGGACATGCAGAATTGTGACATGACCATCACATTCCTAGAGGGGTCAGGCATTTGTCAGTACACCATGTCACAGAACTTTGCTTATGGCAAAGATGTTATGGGCTGGAGCAGCAGTGAAATTAATTCCTTAACTAATAAAAAGTCAGATGCCAAAAATCTTCACTCAGTCTCATTGTTTTCATTTTTTATTTTGCTTGAGTCGGGGTTCCGGGATTAGGCCTCCAAAGACATATATAAGAGGATTTTTTAGCGTAATATTTCCAAAATTAATACCACTGACCTGACATAACAGCAATAGAAGAATAAAACAAAAGTAATGCTTAGCTGTGGAGTTTTCTTTTCAGGGAGATAATCAAAAGAGAAATAAGAGAGAGATTCAATTACCAAAAGCCCCGGTGATCTGAGCAGCAGAACAGTACAATATGTATCTGCGATGGTTGAAAGCACAGGAAATTGGAAAGCACTAATCAGGGGGAAGGAAAATTCCCGTGAGTGCAAACCTAGTGTATGCTGACTTAGGAGAACTTGACACAGAGGCAGTAGCCTTGCTCTCAGCCATCCATGGGAGCAGGGAAGAAATTCTGATGGAACCTATGGGGAGGGGAGAGCTGAGGATGAACGACTCAGGCTCAATCATGCAGATGCGGGGCAGGGGAGGTGCCGTGTTTTGGAACATTCCACTGCATGGATGACTTGCCAAGTCGGCTAAACAAACTGCACTTCTAGCCTGAAGGGTGCACATGCACTGATTGGCACTTCTGTTCACACTGCCAGGCTCTGATTCTGTCAGAGAGACTTACAGAAAAGATCTGGGTGTCAGTGAAACTTTAAAAGGGGTATGAAGAGACAAAGATGTCTCAAACGGTGCCACGCAGGAGTAGCAGATGAAAGTATCCAGCGATATAATTAGATCCCAGCACTGCCGAGGTGCCACATTGTGGTTGACACAGATGTCTCACCTGGAAATCTCTGATCACTGGCACAAACCGCTTTATCACATCTTTACAGAGTAGGGTTGTATTTATTTGATGGAAATAACGGGACAATAGCAATAGGGATATGAAGGTTTTTTTACTGATGTTTACAAGGCTAATGTTATGGGGCTGCGGGTCCTTCCCTCACAGTGTAACAGATCAGGAGACGTGCCTCCAATGTTTTAACAAAGAGGTTCCCCCCGGCCATGGCTCCTCAGCCTGCAATGAGCTCCAGTGTGCTCAGTGTGTGTGCTCACTGAGGCGGTTGTGGAGGGGTGAGCCTATTTGTCTTCTCACATCAGAACGTTGGTGTATAGTTATAACCAATGATGTACTAAATGAACTTGTGTTAGGGGTCAGATTTTCAAAGAAACATTGGTGCCTATAACTTGTGGTTGTTTCGATGTCTTAGTACCTGATTTCACTTACAAATTTGTGGTTGCCAAAAATGGAGTCCTCGATAAGTCTAGAATCTTGCCCTAAATGTACCTTTTGGTAGTACTGGTTCTCTTTTCCTGGAAAAATATGCAAGGCGTATTAATATTATTCAACTTGTATCATGGAGAGGGGATGACTGAAGCCACTGGAATCTGGGTGGTTAATCCTTCTACAGGATTTATTTAAATTCAGTATGGCTATTTGGGATAACCTAGTCCATTCCAAAGGTGGAATGCTTTGATGAGCCCCATTATAAGTGCAGTTCTTGCAGGAATGATTGATCTTTATCCAGAGGGAGTGGCTGCTATCATTTTCAGGCAGAAAACCAGAACTGTCTGCCTTCTGTTTGGTGGCAGGATTGTAACATGGGTCTCCCAAGAGGGCCACTGCCCCACCAGAAGCATTCTGCATCAGAGGAGACTGATTTGCAAACCTAGCCAAACTGTTGAAACTGAATCCGAATGTTGAGAACGTGGGTCTCTGCCAGGCTCACATCCCATTACAGCATCGTGATGCTTTGATCATAAGAGACAGTTTTGCCTCAGGCTTGACCCTGGGCCTTGAGCTGAGCTATATTTCACATTCACTATTGTTTCTCTCACATGCTGATTAAGTGGCCTGAAAATATGTATTGGCTGGCGGGAGGCTGAGTGGCTTGAGTTAGTATTTTATACATTGGTCTGATATAAGCCACCGGACAGAAGGGGTAATGTGTCTTCTGGGTACTAGGCAGGTCATGGGATGTCTTGGGTGAAGTCATAAAGCCAAAAGCTAAATGACATTCGATCCATCCACAGGCGTGGAACTGACCTGTCTCTTGCATCTTATTGCGATACTGGCTTTTGCTGCTTATTTCATTCTGAAACCTACAATGGGTCCTATTGACCCTGCCTCCTCCTTCCGTTGACATCACTGGGGCCGGATCATTTTGAACTACACTGTAAATCTACAGTTAAGGCAATTGGCTGGCTCTGCAGCATGATTTGCTGGGCATTCATTATCAAGTAGGCTAGACAAAGCACTGGAGAGTATGCAGGATGGGCTGCAGCAAAGATTCTCTTGGATTCCAGGATAATGAATAACACACTTTCATAGGCTTCTAAGATGCTGCTGATTACTGATGTGTATGGGACATCACTGAGAGCCAGTCCGAAAGCTCCAATTGTCCCTTGTGCTCTAAAGCCACAGCCACAGCATAAACACTCAGGATCTTTTTGGGTGGTACTAGGTTATGAGCCAAAGTCATCTGAGCTCTGGAGAAGACGTATAGCAGCTATTAAACATAGTAACACTACTCCTGTATTTCCCCTTTCTTAGGGAGAAATCTACTCCTGTGCAGAGAGGCCAGCACCAGGCCCCATCATAGAGGATACGTTTCCGTAACAACCACACCTGGTACTTTCGCTCGAGCTGCAGCAGCTCTTACTTTCAGTGCTTGAGGTCCCTAATATATACCAGCTCCTTCCCCCAGGGCGTAAATCTGTGCATGGGACTTGGGTTGGACCTCTGTGCAGGAGCCATTTTCACCCTGATTGCACAGAACCATTATATTATTTAGCCTCACTTAAGAAATCTCCCCAGAAAGGACTTATTGATGGCTTACATTCAAATGTGCAAATAATATGACCATAGAACATAAGAACGGCTCAGATCTGATGGTAATAAATTTCTTTAGCAATATGGATGATTAGAAACTTCAGTAGTTAGAAGCTATTAATGCACTGGACATAAAGAATGAAAGTCCCCCCTAATGAAACACTAAATGATGATGCTACCTATAAATCTTACAGGAGGCCGAAAAAAGCACTGGTTGAAGGGCTGGCATTTGGTGTAGTACTTTTCACAGAGACATTAGTGGCAGTTTTCAACCTCCTGTTAAGCACTATTTTTGGTCACAGCTAGTGGCCAGAGCTCCCTGTAAAAAACATTATTCTCTAGAAATGATTTCTGCACAAACAGGAGGAAAGAGGCTATCTATGAAGAGGAAAATTGGCAGTCAAGTGTGGATGGCTTAGGAGTGGTAATGAAATATAAGCATTTCACATCTGGTTCAATGCTGTCCAGCCAGCCTAGACGGGCAGTGAGTGATTGAAAAAGCCATTATCTACTGACAGGGAAATACATTTGCGGTTACAGTCCAGCTACCAGGGTGGACACAATACAGAGCTACCAATGCCACTGGCACCTGGAGTGGCAGGTTTAGCAGACAGTCCAAACAGAGAGACTGAACTGCTGCTAGGTATTTTGCTACCAGAGTCACTAAAAGAATATAAAAGTCTTTATGGCTGGGTGACAGTGTACACTGTTTGTGTACTCTCAGTATCTCTTCCCTTTTGGACAGTGAGACTAGGCTTGACTGGTCTTTCACTTCCTGTTTATAGTCAGCATCACTTCCTGCTTGCCATGCAGCTGCAGTGCTGCTGTGTTGGGGGGTTCCAAGGATGAGGCAGAATGTTTGCACCCCACTTTCTACCCCCTGCCCATAAATAAACTCACTCACAAAACCTATTTCCATTCACAGGAAGTTTAATAGCCCCATTTAAATGTTGACCTTCAGCTGAGAAGACAAAGTTTTTGGGGGCATAGATCATCTTTCTGTTACACACTAATACAGTGGCAAGCACAGCAGAGCCCAATTCACCGACTGAGGCCTCTAAGCACCGTTACAGTACAAACAGCAACGGTAATTAATTGGTTGACACTGTCCCATAATTCACCAGCAAAGATCCCCTGGGGTAGAATATTCATGATAATAATTTATACTCGATCATTTCACTTACAGCCAAACATGTCTATGAGCTTATACCTATGTTATTGTCTGAGTTATATGGTGTTTCATTTTAATGATAGCCTTCAATCACATTCTGGGAGAATTCAATAGCAACAGCAAATAATCATCACCAAGAAGATGAAAAGCTCACGAACGTAAAAAAGCAATTAATTTGTACATGGCATTCTTCCTATGCAAACCTGTTTTATGGTGAGAGCCATTCATAAGATAAAATGGAAAGGAATTTATTAGGCAATATTTAAAGAGGGGAAGGGACACAATGGCTTGGGCTGAGTGGTCTTCAGACTCGGAGTTTTCTGGGTTGTTCAGATTTTAAAGGGATGATTCTACAAATGTCAAGGAGTTCTGAGGTGCCATTCTGGGATCCCAAAATGATTTTCAGGAATAATGAAACATCCCACTATGACATTTGGAACTGGCAGATTCAGCACCCTTAGGTGCTTTTCAAGTGATGTCACCATGCCATGCTGTCAACATTAGGACTGAGTGGTAGAACGCTTACTCTGGGAGTAATAAGGATTCCACATAAATGGGACAGCACCAGTGAAACAGCGTGACCCTGGACTTGGAATGTCGCAGGAAAGGAGCAGAGACGAGGTTGTGGTGTGTGAATCTGGGGTGCCCTTTCACCTGTGTACCATTATATTTCTAAGAGTTCAGCCTATGGGGGGAAGAGTTCAGGAGACACACTGTTCTCAGGCTGGCTATAGCCTATAACTGACGACACACACAGTGCTCTCTCATAGAAACTTGATTTTTGTTCTTTCATTTTCCTGTGTTCCTCTATCTAAGAGAAAACCCCTTGAGGCTGAAAGTACATGTTGTACACTTTGGGTGTGGAAAAGACAGTGGAAGTCAAGGCTGACAGAGGGGTGAGAGCAGGCAACTGAAAAGATGGATGTGAGGTTGAAGAGAAAACGTGGATCAAGTCCATAAACCATGCTAAACCCAAGTGGGAATGCTTTTGAATTGAATTTAAAGATGGATAGGATGCTAGTCAAGATGGAGGAGACAAGCTGATGCCCCGGATGCAGTTCTCTGCCAAGATAAGCATGGTGCAGGGGAAACATCAGGAGCAAAGTTATGCTTCTTTGAGTCTCATGGTGGACCAGTGCCAGCCCTGGATCATTGGCATAAGTTAGAGCATCTCAGGGGGCGTTCTAAATTACATTAACTGGCCATGGTGCCTATGGGACCTTATGCCAGTTGTAAATTGGTGTAAAGCATACAGGCTCCATCTCACTCCCTTCTCCCCCAGCATGCCCCTCACTTATATCCTACACCAAGGTTTGGAGGAGCAGTTGACGTAGGAGCTAAGTACACCACTTTTTGCTAGTTGAGAGCTTCTTACACCGGAAGAATTTCCATCTGGCAAGTTAGAGATTGATTCTATCACTTGGTCTGGACCCTTCAAGTGGCACGAAGTGTCCAGACCAAGAGGAGAGAATCTGAGCCAATAAGGCTCTTGAGCAAATGGTCTGGACACGGCCTCTTTGGGTAAACAAAAAGAGACATGTGGAATGAATTTCTGCATCAGTATCCTGTATCTCTCTGCTTCATTGATTCCTCCATCTGTTTTCAAGTCTCACTTGGAAACTCCTTTTCTCCTTGCCTGGGCCACTTCAATGCTCACTCCCTCTCTTTTTATTTTAATTTTGTAGTTGTATTCACCCCCAGGAAGTATTTTCCGATACAGTTTATATAAAAGACCTTAGAGAAAATAAAGTAATAGTTATGCACTATGTCAAATACAGTGAGAGTCATGACAAGTGCCATTAAATGCAATTTATTCTTAGAGGATAAATTGCTAGCTGCTGTCTGTGACCTGAAATGGGGCAATCTCTGTTACTTCTGAGCGGTTGTGTCACTGTACATTAGAGCGTGCAATATAATGCAATGTGTCATGCACCAGGCAATGCAGGACACATTTAATAATGTTAAAGGGAAGCCACCCACTCTTTTAAGAAAAGTGGCTCCTTAGAATTTGAGGCATGGGGTCACGTTCAACACATCTGGTGCTTCGTCAGTTTTTGCAAAAACTTTTCTTCCTTGTTGGCCTGCCTTTAATAGCATAGAAAACCTACTCCCGGAACATGGCTGGGGATGTTGCAATGGTTAACCATCTTGAAGCCTTAAGAATAGGGTAACCAGATGTGCCGATTTTATAGAAACAGTCCCGATTTTTGGGTCTTTTTCTTATATAGGCTCCTATTACACCTCATCCCCATCCCGATTTTTCCCATTTGCTATCTGGTCACCCTATTTAAGAAGCTCGCTGGATGAAAAGTGTTATACAAATGCAGAATTCTTTTGTTTTGCAAGCGACCAGGAAATATGCTCTCCCTACTAGGAAGGAAAGTAGTTGTTAGTGCTTTAGAGCCTATTTTAGATTGACCCAGGAATTCCCCCAGCCGTATAAATGCACTGTTTTTGCTGTTCTAATGCAAGAAAGAAGCAACTGGTGTGATTCTGAAAAGGTTTTTCACAGCATTAGTGGCAAGACTTATTAGCTGAAATACACATCAGTAACAATGTAGAATATTTGCAGTCTTGCTTTTCCCTAACGAACAAGGAGAACTAGGCCCTACTATTTAGTCCTTATGCAGAAGGATTTTCTATGGGGAGCTTCACCTATAGGACTGACCCACTCCCCCACTGTCATTTTCACACTAAAAATGAACCCAAACAAAAATCCAGCATTTGTATTTATATGTCTATAGGGTCTGATTCTCTACTCACTTACACAGGTGTAAATCAGCAGTAACTTCACTGAAGTCAATAGAATTAAAACTGGTGTAAACAAGAGGAGGAATGGGCCCATTATAAATACACATATAAGAATATACATATGTGGCATTAAGGTTTTATAGGTATGAGTTGGAGATGCCTGCATTACATACAAGTGGCAAAGCTTTCGGTTGGTTTTGCAGGTGATATCAAATAATCCTTGATGAAACCTTACTATTATGCCACACATATGTTACTCAAAAACTAGTTCAGCAAGGTTTTAGAGATTAAAAAGCAATTAGCCTGTTTGTTTCTATTGCTTGGCACAGATAAATTGCCATGGGACTAGTCATTCTCCTTATCATCGTACTGATTCCGACTTTATTTTCCCATCAAGGCCATTGTGGTTCTGCCTTGGAAAGAAAAAGTAAAATAAAGCAAAATGATACAGCTGAATTCTCTGATCTTCTCAGTGCATTAACATGAGTTGGTTGAAAGTTACAACATGCCAGCCAGTAAAACCACCCTTTAAATTATGTCACTTTCTCCTTTATGACTGATGATGATGAATATGGATGGAATTCATATCTCTGCATTACAAGCGCTTTGGTCTATAGCTGCATAAAACCAGGAAAAATGAATCACAGCATTCACTCCATATTTGCCAGGGAAGAGCCCGCCTATGCAGCAGAAAGGCATATGGTCCAGTGTTGAGCACAGCTCTGAGCCAAAAAATCTGGGCTCTGTCACTAACCTGATGGGTGACCCTGGACAAGTCACGGCACCTCTCTGTGCCGCTGTTCCCCTCACATCCTCTGTTTGTCTTATTTATTTATGTTATACGCTCTTAGGGGAAGATACGGTTTCCTGCTCTGTTCTGCAGAGTGCCTAGTGCAATAAGACTCTGGGCTCTAAGTGCTACTGAATTACAAATAACAATAATAATAAAGCTAGCACTGGGGATCACTGGCCCCTGAACTAACAGGAACTGATGATGCTCAGGATCTGCAAGGATCAAGCCTTTGAGGGTTTAACACATTGCAGTCCTCTGAATGGTTAAAGTCCTGGTTTATAGTGGCACTTCATGGAGCGGTTATGCTGTGATTAAGAACTGAGGGGTACAACAGGCTAAATTATATTATTGGTTGTAAGCCAGTGATGACATAAACTTGCAACTTATTAGGGAGTTTATTGGATAGCCAACTTGAGCGTTTATTAGAATAAACAGCGATTCTCCTCAGTTTTGCTGAAATCTCAGGTTTGTATAATAAGATGGTTAAAGGTAATACAGATTTCAGAACATTAAACAAAATATCATAAGCTTTGGTTGTTCAATAAAGCAGAACTCATCTAATTTTAAAATAAAAGGACTTCCTCTAACACAAGGAGTCTGCTTAAGGAACAAGGTCTCACGCTCATTGGCAACAAAGAAAAATAACTGATTCTGTTGGTAGCTCTATAGCTTTTGGGGACCATATAGACTGAATTGTTGGAGCAGTTTTTTACACCCAGTCAGATGGTCCTCTGATTCAGGGTTTGGAGCTGGAACAGATAAGAAATTCAAGAGTTTAGAAGCTTCTCTTGACTTTGGCTTCTCCTGCCTTTTAGATCAATTTTTAACAATGTTTGGGTTCAATTTATAGCTGAAGTTAAAGAAGATTTTGTTATCCAGCGATAGGTTTAAGAACCAAGAAATCACCAATGACTGTAGTGAAGTCTGCAGACCTACAAGACTAAGTACTGGGAACCAAATTTTGCTCTCATTTATATTAATGCAACTTTCATTGATCTAAGAAAGCAGAATTTGACTTTAGTGTTAAAGCCAATTGAAAAATTGAATTTTCATCCCACGAGAAATGCCCCATGGATTGGGATGAAAATTCAAACTACTGTAAGTTTTTGTGGGTCAGAAAGTTTAAAAAAATATTGATTTGGAAATCCTGAAATGCATTGCTGCAACATTAGCTATTGTAACCAAATGTTTTGACATTCTCAAAACTGTTTCAGTTTGTTGACCTGAAGCATTTCCTTTTGGGTCAGGTCAAAATTGATACCTGTATCCATTTGTGCCACCACAGTAGTTCATGAAACCTGTGATACACCACAGCAGCTCAGCCACAGAAGGCGCTGCATCAAAAGAATTGTGGTCTGGCTCGGGAGAATGACCTATAGAGAAGAAGGCATGAGAGTCCCTGGACCCCCATGAGGCTGGAATTATTTAGTTGGGGATTGGTCCTGATTTGAGCAGGGGGTTGGACTAGATGATCTCCTGAAGTCCCTTCCATCCCTGATATTCTATGATTCTATGAGGCAGATGCAGAGATTAACGTTGACACGATCCAAAAGAGAATGTTTTGCTTTGATGTCCATCAAGAGTTATCCTTTTTCTGCAGAAAATTTCAGTTTAGATTAAACTCAGTTTGCTGATGTGAAAATGTTTTGTTTGAAATTTTTCGACAAACCATACTCAGGATTATTACTAGTGATGCTTTCTTCCTTTCCTAATGTTCAATTGACTATCCACCATGATTCCTGAGTCTTTCAGGACAAAGTCCCCAATTTAGATCCCCCATCCTATAAATATAGCCTGTATTATTTGCTCCTACGTGTATGACTTTGTGATTGGCCATAATGAAACATATTGTTTGCTTGGACCTAGCTTAGCAGGTGATTCAGATTGCTTTGTATCAGTGACCCATCCTCTTTATTGTTTACCACTTCCCCATCTATGTATTGACTGCAGTTTATTAGTAATGATTTTACTGGTTTGTATTATATTCTGCATTATTCTGTTTATTCTATTCTGTTGCACATAACAAATGTAATCAAGTCATGATCACTTGCACCTAAACAACCAGTAGTTTTTAGTTCTGTGATCAATTCTTCCTTATCTGTCAAGATGAGGTGTAATTTAGAATTTCCTCATGTTGGATGCCACACTTTGAGTCAGGGGACGGGACAACATTGGTCTGTTTTCATCCATCTATTGGCTACTAACTTTTCCTACCATCTAGACAAAGCAGTCATACCTATGATACAAACAGTTTCTTCCTATCGGTCAAGGCTTATTGTAATGATCAAAGCAAAATAATCTTGCTAAAGAAAGATTTCATGATCAATAAACAACCCATTGCAATTATTCAGGCCTGTTAAAGACATGCATCTCCTTATACACTTACATGTAAGCTGACTGTGGTGTCATAGCTCTCTTGCTTCATTGCTGAAATAGTTTCCTGGTGAAACCTTTAGAACATTAAACACAGACAAGAGCTGTCCAGTGCTAATTTTGTAGAGTTCTTCATAAGGCAAGACTTATAACGTACAGACTAACATATGGGGTGAGTTGAAATGTGATTAGATGCATGACAAAGCAGCTCAGAGCAACCTTTTTCTTGAGTTTTAAGTGATGAAACAAATGGGATGTGAAGTAGTGAGTGAAAGATACAGTCACTCTTTTATTTAAGCTACTGGATTGTAAAATTTACAAACTGTCCTTTTCATAATGGTTCCTGCAAGGCTTTCTTTGCAAACTGAAAACCATTGTAAAAACCAACTGCAGTCCTACCTGTGGCACCTTGAGTTGTGATATTCTGACAGATCGCCGTAGCTAAGCAAGGTTAGGGCCTGGGCCATCCATGGATGGAAATACGTCAAAGGATGCCTTGTCATTACAGGAAGTGGCGTTCCTTGTAATATTTCTCCATTCAGAAGGAATAAACATATTATTTCAAGCTGAATGGCAATTATTTCCACAAGGCGAACAGAACAAGAGAGTATAAAATGACTAGCTTCATGACAGGACACTCAGTCCTATCTATTAGTCTGATTTGATTAATAGGGCACTCCGAGGTCTGCAGGCTATTGACCAAATTCAGAGATGATATATAAGGTGATGCCTACTTGGATACTCAATCAGTTCTCTTTCACCAGCCTACACTTATTTGATTGATGTATAAAGGAGTCTAAGCTGCTGTTACTTAGATGCCAAAGGACTGAAAGAATGTGCAAGCTAAAGTGGGAGGGGCATGACTCTCCATGCATCTGTGTAACACAGTTCTATTACACTAGTGCGGGGTGGGCAAACTTTTTGGCCTGAGGGCCACATCAGGGTTGCAAAATTATGTGGAGGGTTGGGTTGGGAAGGCTGTCCCCCTCCAAACAGCCTGCCCCTGTCCCTTATCCAACCCCCAACCACTTCCTACCCTCTGACTGCTCCTCTTCAGAACCCATGACCCATCCAACCCCTCCCCCCGGCTCCTTGTCCCCTGACCAACCCCTCCCAAGACACCCCCACCTTAACTGACCCCCCCAGGACCCCACCCTCTACCAGACCCCCCTTCTCCTTGTCCCCTGACTTCCTCGACCCGTATTCACATCCCTGCCCCCTGACAGATCCCTGGGACTCCCACGGTTATCCAACCCCCCCATTTCCTGTCCCATGACCGCCCCCCGCAGAACCTCCGCCCTGTCTGACCGCTGCCTGCTCCCTGTCCCCTGACTGCCCCCGGGACTCCCTGCCCCTTATCCAACACTTGACCCCCTTACCATGCAGCTCAGAGTGGCAACCTGGACAGAGCTAGATGCTCTGACCCTCCCTCCAGAGCTCTGCCTGCATGGTGACTGAGAGGGAGGGGCCGGGAGCAGCCTCTCCGGCTGGGAGCTCAGGGGCCAGGCAGGACAGTTCCGCGGGCCGGATGTGTTTGCCCATCCCTACACATCCGGCCTGCGGGACTGTCCTGCCTGGCCCCTGAGTGTAAACAGAATGGTGAATCAGGCCCATTGTCCCTAGCAAATACTGGGTGGGTGCATTGGAGGCATGTCTACAGTTTGGTCTGTGGAAGTCTGTGTGATGCAAGGGTAGCGAGTTTGTTGCCTATACACACAATATATGGTAGGAGGTGTAAGGATTTAAGGTATATTGACTAGTGACTGGATTGGGCTATATAAGGAGGCACCAATGTTTAGTTTTGCAATGAACCTTGTGATATTTGACACATGCATTTATTTAAGAGACACTAGGTGAAATTTCACTCTGTGCAGAAGGCCAGACAAGCTCTATGCCCAATTAAATCCCCCCTTAAATCCTTGAGCACAGGGGGTGAATGCCACCCTCTCTCAACAGCAAGAATATCTGCATATTTATCTCCCTTCCTTTAACATGTCCTTTCCATATGTTGAAATTGCTTTTTCTACTATAACTCTCCTTGAACTGTATCTATTTCTGCCTTACTGTTCATGAGTAACTTGAACCCAAAGGTAATGATTCCATTCCGTACAAAGAAATCATTTACAGGTCTTCTGTGTCTACATTTATGTTTGCAAAGTGCTTTGAAGATTTAAAGCACTACAGTATGTAAAGATTAAATATTGTTTCATATCTTCATCATTTGTGCTTTTAAAATTAAAATGAAACTCTCCTCCCCACCTCATCAAACACCCAGGGAAAAGCATATCCTTCCTCTGTTCTCAATGCTTTACTTTAGTCTCTTCATCATCAAAATTAATAACTGTGATTTAAAAAAAGGGAAGATGTGTTTCCCCTGAACAATCAAATTATTCTGTGGCAAATTCTTATAATCATTTCACATCATTAATTTCATCTGTTTTCACAGGAAAAAAAATGAAATTCAGCAACTTCTAAGTTCCACGTGAGACGCAGCCTTATTCGAAAGCCTCTATCCCACCCGAAACAAATGTGCTGATATTCGGAAAAAATGTCCATGTGCAATGGCAGCATCTTAGTCAACATGATTGCTCCCTGTGTATAGCTTTGAGTCAACTGTTTTACTAACAAAAAACAGGATCACTGGCCTCTCCTGAAGAGAGTGGGGTTTTGTTAAGGTGCATGGGTCCATCTAAATGGATCAGCTTGCATGATCAGGGCCATAGACAGGTAAGTCTTTCCCCATTTCTCTTAATTCTTGTGAGCCACATTCTCTTGTGTTTTATTATGGTGTTGGGGGAAGTACTTATCAAACCAAACCAAAGACAGATTCCCCTGTAGATGACTTATAAATACATCTGCAAAATGTATTTCCTTGCTCTGGCTGCAAAATCAGAAACCCAGTACAGCTAGTTCTTGGAGCAAACGTCCCCAAATATTGGCGATATTTGGATCCAGCATTTTGGTTTGGCACCATCTCTTTGCCTCCTTAAGCTATATATTCCTAAACCCTAAACCCTATTAATCTGTTCTTTTTAAATTCAGGTAGCCCTTGCAAAGAGAAGGTATAAAAGTTCTTTAATAGCTGGGTTTAGCTGGCAGGCAGCAGTGTGAGTGAATGGAACCGAGAACTCTTTGAAAGATCAGAGCTCCCGTATATTTAGATGAACCGATTCACAATGGCAGGTTTTAAAGAAGCCAAATGAATTGCTCCCTGGGAAGATGTGGCTTTGATATAATGCAGAAAGTTCCTTTTGTTGCAAAAGGGGTGTGAGAAATGGGGACAAAGTGTGTCAGCTGAAAAGGAAGAAAGACTGAAATAGAGCTATATCATAGCAGCTGAAAATGGATCTTTGGTTGTAGGTCACCACAATAAAGAATTTCTAAAGCAGGGAGGATTCAGAATAGAAATGAAGACACCCGATGGTAGATAAGAGAGTGGATATATATCCTTTATTGCCTTTTGATTCCCCGCCCCCACATATAACAAAGAGAAAGGTCAGGCATGAGATGTGGAGATTATTTTGGTGAGGGAGGTATCTTTGTAGAGCTGCGTAACTGAGAAGAATTGGAAAATCACCCATATCAGAAAGACACCGGAATTAATCATGGGTCCAGTAGCGTGAAACAGGGGATGAAAAGAGGAGGGTGTAAGAAACTGAAAGATCTTGACAAAAAAGGAAAGAAAATGGCAAGATAATGAGATAACAATGTTTGAGAGCATGAGGAAAAGGTGAGGGAGTGTACGAAAAAATGCTATGGCATAGAGAATGTATGTAGCTGAATGAGATGGTATTTTTCTATGTATTAAGCCTTTAAATATCCAGGAAATTACCTGCCTATTGCAAAGGAACTATGAGACAGCTTCAGTTTTATAGTTAAATTCGCATGCTGGAGCTGTTTGGGAAATGATTTATTTTTTTCCTGCCCAAAAATCCAACAAAAGAAAAATAATTTCATATTTGCAAAAAACTTCCATGCAAAACACCAAGCTTCTGGCAAACAACTGCAACATTTTTGGTTTGGACTCTTTTTTGATGAAACCCTGTTTTTCCAAGGAAAAAATCCCTCCTTTCATCTACTAATTTTGAGATGTTCATTCCAATGCAGAATGGAAACTTTGGTCCAGATCTTCTTTGTGTGTGTAAACATGGCTTTAAGCTGCCCTCCCTTGACACTGGGGATGGAAGACAAGAGGTGGCTGCAGACAGAGAGGGGAATCCCAAGGAAACAATTCAGATTGGGCTGCCTACCCTCTGACAGCCATTAATCTTGAGATGTTGAGACCTTGGGAAGGTAATAAAAAAGGAAATCCAAACTGTGCTAGCAGTAAATGTAGGATTCCACATTCTTCACAGCACTCAAAGCAAAAGTTCCAGGAGAACTTGAAAATTAAAACACAAGATGACTGACTAAGCTGTCTTCCAGCTTACATGCCTCAAACCCCAATATAGACAAGGACTAGCCATCTGATCCAGTACTTCAGGCACCCTCTCACTCTATTTGCTGTCTATGTTCCCTCTGGTGGCTCTGGAAGGCCCAGCAAAGATTTTCTGTAATGAAATTTGGCCTAGGAAGAGGATTAACATTGATGAGATTCCCCAGAAGACAATACCAGCCCTAATTCCTGCAGTTTAACTTTCTACTTCCGGAGGCTTTGCGAAGGAAGGAATTTTTTTCCCCTAGACAAATGTATTAATATTTAATAAAGAACAAAGCCAGGGGACAGCTCTAGAGCAAATAAGGAATTTACATCAAGCCTTGCAGTATTTGAACAGAGCAAGATAAATTGAGGAGCCTTAACTCACAGATATTTTTTTTCTGGGGAAAACAAAACAAAACAAAATAGCCCTGGGCTTCAACTGCAGAAAATGTGTCTTTCGACACTTCGTATCAGCTTGGTTTGTGGTGTTAAGAAAACGGTCATCCTCTTCCCGCCATTACACTACAGATCTCTTCTGATTCCATGTCCTCGCTTCCTGCTTTGTGACCCCTACACAAAAGAATGTGGTTAAGGCCAAGAGAGGGGAATTTATCCCTAGCTCTGCTACAGGTTTGCAGTGTGACCCTGGGCAAATCACTGAACCTGGCTGTGCTTCAGTTCCAGCACCTGTAAATGGGGTTAATTATAAATCCCTGCTTCACAGTGGGGGTTGAGAGGCTTCATTTATTAATATATGTAAAGTGCTTTGAGATCCTTGGTTAGAAGGGACTATGTGATCATAAGCATCTATTGACTATTGTTTAATAAAATCAAATGGGTTCTGGTTGCCTCAGGGGTATAGAACTAGGCTGTGGAACCTTCCACCAATAGGTGAGGTCCAGCCTGCGGGATGATGAGCATACTTTGGTATCCTGCCATGCCCATTCTGTAACCTATCAAAAATGAGTTAATGGTTCAATCCATTTCCTATTGGACACAAAACTCATCCTGCCAGTTGGCACTGAATATTTATTTGGATATCAGGAATATCCAGGGGGACAAATTGAGTGAGGTAATATCTTTTATTAGACCACCTTCTGTAAGCAAGAGAGCCAAGCTTTCAAGCTTACACTGAGCTCTTCTTCAGGTCTGGTGTAAGCTCAAAAGTTTGTCTGTTTCACCAGCAGCAATAAAAGATATTACCTCACTCACCTTGTCTCTCTAAGATCGTGGGATCGATGGGCCTACAACTACATTACAAATAAGAAAAGCCAGAGTTGTAATTAACGATAACAAAACTTATGGACGGGATATTAAAGTGTGTGCTTCAGGGCTGGTGCCAAGTGAGAGACTATGATGAGACCTATGCGTGAGTGCAGATTAGCTATTCTGAAGTATCCTGTGCTGGCCACTGTCAGAGACAGGATACTGGACTAGGTGGACCTAGCTGTAGTGGTACAAACCCCATGCTAGAATAGAAGGGCTTAAGGAGCAGTTCTGGACTGAAGTGACCCTGCCCTGTTGCAACTGCAGATCCTGCTGCAGCTGGAGGAGGTGTTTAAAAGAGAGACAGAAAGCTCAGAAGTGGTGAGAAGAGCAGATAGCACAGAGGGCAGACTTACTCTGACATCCCCTGAGTAAGAGAACAGCAAGCTTGCTGCAAGGAAGTGGGGAAGGCGGGGGTCTGCAAGCTTCAGGTATCCCAGACCTTGGAGGTGAGACTAACTTATCTTTAAGGATTAAGGAACTCTTTGCTTTATCTTTTCTTGCATTATAGACCACTGCCTGCCACTTACTTTCCCAGTCCAGGGCATGGTCACCATCTCACAGACTGTTGTTAAAACAGTCTGTGAGATGGTGACCATGCCCTGGACTGGGAAAGTAAGTGGCAGGCAGTGGTCTATGGGGGCGGCCTGGAAGCTCTTCTGGGTGCTTGATATTACAGCCATTGGTAGGGCTCTTCTTCCAGCCCGGCAAAAACCCAGCCCTCTTGAGATGAGGAGGATAAAGACATTGTAGGCCCTGAAGTAAGCGTGGGAGGCCTGGCACTGAACTGTAAACTCCTTTTTAGGGGATATTAGCCTTCTATACTCTATTAAGAACATAAGAACAGCCATACTGTGTCAGACGAATGGTCCATCTAACCCAGTATCTTGTTTTCTGCTAGTGGTTGATGTCAGGTGCTCCAGAGGGAATGAACAGACCAGAGCAATTATTGAGTGATGCATCTCCAGTTATCCATTCCCAGCTTCTGCCAGTTAGGGGCTTAGGGACACCCCGAGCAAGGAGTTGCCTAGTACCCTTTGCTCGACCTATCTTCCATGCACATATCTAATTCTTTTTTAAAGCCAGTTATACTTTTGGCCTTCACAACATACCCTGGCAAGGAGTTCCACAGGTTGACTGTGTGAAGAAGTACTTCCTTATGTTTGTTTTAAACCTACTGATTATTAGTGTCATTGAGTGAGTGACCTCTGGTTCTTGTGTTATATGAAGGGGTAAATAACTTTCTCCACAACATTCATGATTTTATAGATCTCTATAATATTATCTTGAATGGTCTTTCTTCTAAACAGTGCAGTCCCAGCCTTTTTAACCTCTCTCCATATGGAAGCTGTTCCATACCTGTCATCATTTTTTTGTTGCTCTTTTCTGTACCTTTTCCAATTCTAATATATTTCTTTTTTGAGACAGGGTTACCAGAACTGCACATGGTATTCAAAGTGTGGATGTAGCAGGGATTTATATAGTGGCATTATTATGTTTTCTGACATTATCTATACATTTCCTACTGGTGCCGAACATTCTGTTAGTTTTTTGACTGCCACTGCACTTTGTGCAGATATTTTCAGACAATTATCCATGATGACACCAAGATCTTTTTTCTTGAGGGGCAGCAGCTAATTTAGACCCTATCATTTTGTATGTATAGTTGGGATTATGTTTTCAAATGCACATTACTTTGTTTTTTATCAACATTGATTTTCATCTGCCATTTTGTTGGCCAGTCATTCAGTTTTGTCAGATCCCTGTGTAACTCTTCACAGCCAGCTTTGCACTTAACTATCTTGAGTAATTTTGTATAGCCTACAAACTTTGCCAGCTATTTACCCCTTTTTCTGGAGCACTTATGAATATATTCAACAGCACTGTTTCCAAGTCAGATTCTTGGGGGACCCTGCTATTCACCTCTGTCTACTGGGAAAATTGTCCATTTAAATCTTCCCTTTGTTTTCTATCTTCTGACCAGTTACTGATCCATGAAAGGATCCGTCTTATTCCATGACTGCCCACTTTGCTTAAGAGTCCTTAAAAAGTCCAAGTACACTATACCCACTGGACCATCCTTTTCCACATGTTTGTTGACTTCCTCAAAGAACTCTAATAGATTGGTGAGGCATGATTTCCCTCTACAAAAGTCATGTTGACACTTCCTCAACATATCTATGGGTCTGACAATTTTATTCTTTATTATAATTTCAACAATTTGCCTGGTACTAAAGTTAATCTTAGTGGTCTGTAATTGTCAGGATTGTCTCTTGAGCCTCTCTTGAAAATCAGCATTACATACACTATCCGCCAGTCATTTAGTATAGAGCAGTGACTCCAACCTTTTAAAGCACAAGATCAGGGTCTGAATTTAAGTGCATCCCAGGATTACCTCAAAGAAAAAACACTAATCACACAAACCCAAACACCCTTGCCTCCTTGCTCTGCCCCTTCCCTGAGGCCACGCCCCTTCCCTGCCTCTTCTCAGAGGCCCTGCCCCACTTACTCCTCCCCCCTCCCTCCATCGCTTTCTCTCCCCCACCCTCACTCACTTTCACTGGGCTGGGACAGAGGGTTGGGGCAGTCAGTGGGCTGGGGCACAGAGGTTTGGGTTGTGGGAGGGGCTCTGGGCTGAGCCTGGGGAAGGGTATTGGGGTGCAGGAGAGTGTGTGAGGGGGTCTTAGGGCTGGGGCAGGAGTTGTGGTGCAGGAGGGGTTCGGGGTGCAGGCTCCAGCCAGGCGCCACTTACCTCAGGGGGCTCCTGGGTGGTGGTGCAGCAGGGCTAAAGCAGGCTCTCTGGCTCCACATGGCTCCCAGAACTGGCTGGCATCACCAGCATGCACAGCAGTGGCTCCTGTGGGGTGAGGGGCAGGTGGTTCCATGTGCTGCCTCTGTCCACTGCCCTCAGAGCTCCTATTGGCTGCGGTTCCCCATTCCAAGCCTATGGGAGCTGCAGGGGCGGTACCCGCAGCGAAGGCAGTGTGCAGAGATCCCCTGCCTCGTCTCCCTCTCCCTCCTCGAGCTGCTGCCAGACATGGTACAGAGGCTGATTTAAGCGATAGGTTACATACTGCAGATAGTAGTTCTTCATTTTTATATCTGAGTACCTGCAGAACTTGGGTGAATACCATCTGGTGCCGGTGACTTATTACTGGTTAATTTATCCCTTTGTTCCCAGACACTGACACCTCAGTCTGCAAGAGTTCCTCAGATTTGTCACCTAAAAAGAATGTGTCAGGTGTGGGAATCTCCTTCACATCCTCTGTAGTAAAGACCAACCCATAAAATTCATTTAGCTTCTCCATAATGGCCTTGTCTTCCTTGAGTCCTCCCTGAGCACCATGGGACTTTGTTACCCTGGAAAAGCGTGGACTTCATTGGTCACCTGGCCAGATGGCTGAATTCCTTTCTACCAGAGGAGAGACCTCTGCTGCACTGGAGCAACCAATGGCAGGGCACACTAGATATGGGGGAAGAGTTGTGACTCAGGGACCTAAACACTAGGCCCAGCCCCATCTCATTCAGGTCTGCTGCAGTATGGAATTCTTATGTTTCTGTGCAGAGGTACCAAAGACCGGATGGGTCATGGATACCACTATGTGGCCTCTCCGGATCAAAGATGAACCCATTGCTGAGGCATTGTGGGAAGATTAGTGCCCATGCAGTCCATGTCTCATGAATATACAGGGAATTTCCCATTGCAGTGTCAGCCAATGGAATTTCACCAGCCCCCTAGAGTTCTTTAAATATTCCATTCAGGCATGAGCGTCAATAAAAGTATATTTTCCACCGCTGCCCCTCCACCACCCTCTTGTGCACAGACACCTCTGAAAAAAAGAGGTTTGGTTGAAGGTGATTGCTGAGTTGCTTTTAAAGGAGGGATATGTCAACTGCCTTACTCGTGTCCTGCACTGTCTAGTGCAACATCATTTCACTTTTCCTCTCCAAGCTTTTAAACAAAAATAACCCAAGATAAAGTCTATAAATCCTCTCCCACATGCAGTGCCAACGGAACAGCTCCGTAAGTTATGTTTGTAACTATGAACCTGTCCAGGGCTTCGTCATTTATCTTGTTGTGTCCCACTCTGGTTTGGCTCAAGGCTGCACATTAGCGGATGATGAATGCAATGCTGTCTGTCCCCGTTTGTATCCGTATTGTTAACCCTTATTCTTCTGAATATTTCATGCCGCGATACATTATTCAGGCCCTGTTGTAATAGACTCATGGCTTACCTGTCCTTTGTATGTGGCTATGACAGGAAATCTTTTAATATTGAGAAGACATGCTCACTTTGCATTCGAAAGGATCGTCTTTAACTCTTTGCTATTTAGTGATACTGAGTGGCCAAGTTATCAGCTAGTATAAATCAACACAGCTGCATTGAGCTCAATAGATTGACACCAGCTGAGAATTTGGGTCACTGATTTATCTTTCAAGTGAATAGTTGTTGCACGTGCTTAAGGATACTTCAAGTGCAACATAAAAAATGACACCAAAACAAGAGCGATTGCTATCAAAACCTGGGAAAGTTGGAACATGCCGCAAAACATTTGAGGAGCCCCTTTCCTCAGTCTGCACTGGCCATTGTTAAGCTGCAAGGAAGATGAAAACAACTGAGGCTCGAGGCACCGCAGGTGCTCACTGGGTGTGAGACTGTCCCTGTGAGTAGGAAGTGCTCTGTGCACAGAAAGAAAGAAGAGACAGATAGGCTGCAGGCTTCATTCCAACATCCGGAGACTCTTGCCATGACAGCAGATCAGAGTCGAGTATCACTACATCTCTAAAGCATTCAGCGAAGACCCAGGCCCATATCAATGCATTCCCAAACTCCAATCACTTCCAGTGCTCTCATCCTAGAGGGAATAACTGATGGTGCAACCAGTTGGCTGGAGCTCTTGGCAGCCCTACATTGCTTGCTGATTCTGTACTGCAGTTAGCTGACACAATCCGTTTGCAGAACCATTCCTCCTATCCCCAGTGGTGGCATGGTCCTTTCTGTATCCCCCTCTCCTTGGGTTTGGAGTTATTCAGGAGCGAGGTATTGTAGATGGGGGTGTAATGTAAGCTGGATGACCATATAAGGGTAGGGCAGAGACGAAAGAGACACTATATGGGTGGATAATCTAATCATCATTTCTGGAAGCCAATACTTTGAGGTTAGGGCTCAGGGGAAATGAGGAAGGGAAGGTTGGTCTTGTGGCTAAAACAAAGGATTAGGAGGCAAGAGCATCTCGGCTGCACCATAGATTTGCAGTTTGACCCTGGCCAAGTCATTTAACCTTTCTCTGCCTCCAGTATCCTAGTCTGTAAAATGGGAGCCAGTGACTCACTCACCTCGCAGGAGTGTTGTGAGGCAAATTACATGAGAATGCTCTGTGATTCTCGGACGGCTGGTGCTAGAGAAGTGCTGTGTGTTGTTAATAGGCTGTATCTATATGCAAAACCCGCTAAGGTCAGCCCTTTACTCCCCATCATTCAAAGCTAGCATTGAAATATCTGCCCCAGTGGCATGGATGAGATCAACGGTACCAAGGGGAGTGCCCCAGGATCAGTCCTGGGGTCGGTTTTGTTCAACATCTTCATTAATGATCTGGATGATGGGATGGATTGCACCCTCAGCAAGTTCGCGGATGACACTAAACTGGGATTTTCAGGGTCTAGGACTTTAGATGCCTCTCATTTGAAAAATGCAAGAAACATTAAAGGTGTTTCATACGTGGAGTGAAGAGAAAGAAAATGACTCCAGTGCTGGTGAACGTGAATGGCAAGTTTAAGCTTTAAGCAATGACAATGACAGAGTTGTCAGTTACGTATTCTGACAACTAGGGAAGCTGGAATTTTATGTCCATTCTCCAATCATATTGGCTCTTAACAAAGCATAACAAGTTATATTTTGCACCAGGGGAATGTACCCGTTTGATTCCAGTTATGCGATTTTGATATCTAAGCACCTGACTGATACCCCCAGATCAGGGACTCCAAATTGCACCTGCATTATTTGCGAGGGCAAACCCAGCAGCCTCATTAAAATCAGACCTATATGATACATCTCTCTTTTCACTGACACATCCCATCGATGCAAATCTCATGTCCAGCAGCATCTGTGGATCTGGAGTTAAACACTGCAAAGTCCAGGCCCCTCTGTATGACCAGTTGAGGCTCATGTGCCCATGCTGAACTCTACAGAGCATCTCACCATGACCAGTGGTCTGTAGTGAATGCTCTGATTGTGCACCACTGCTTCCAAGGACATTCACTAAGGATTAGCGCTTGCAGAGAACTTTTAGTTCAAGGATTTCTAAGTGCCTCACATGCATGCATTTATGAAGTGACAACATCTCTTTGAGGTAGGGAAACATCACTGTCCATTTCACAGGTGGGTAAAATGAGTCAGAGGCAGTGGTAGGGATGGAAAGTTGGAGTTCTGAGATCTGCATTGTTCAATGCACTAATCACTAGGTGCACTCTCCAGCACAGCAGAACCCAGGAGTCCTGAGTCTTGGCTCCCCTGCTACAACCATGAGACTCATTCCCTTTCCAGAACGCAGCTGTCAACTCATGCTGTGAAAAGTGGCATCATCTATTTGTACAGAGCCTGCATATTCCACCAGCTGAGTGTGAGTTACAATAGCTTTATAAATAGTAGATTTGGCCTGAGAACCTCTTACCTGAATGTGTTGTCATTCTCACATCCATTGTCAGAACCATTCAAATTCATACTACTTACCCAACGATTCCCTCATCAAACGCAGTATGTTTACAAGTGTATGTAGAACGTTATACTTACCACCTGACTTGTTGCTCAAAGGTGAGAGAAATCAGAAATCAGAGCCTCTTATCAAGGGTAACTCAATCCATGAATCCACAGAACGTTTCTAATACCATGGAGTGTCAGGATTGCTCATACCTGGTTTTCTTTTGTTTGAGCGAGGAATAATAAACTTATCTGCCAGGTATAAATTTAATATTAGGACAATTGTAGGTGACTGCACAACTCTTTTATGGTAGAGCTAAGAATGCTGCAATTGCTCAATAAGTCTGACAAGTAACTTGTGTTGGCACTGGCTGTTTGACTTTGGTTGAAAAATTGGTGCCTCATAGGCCGTGCTAGTGGCAAAGAAGACTCTCAGGTTTCCATGAATCAAATAGCTACTAAGAACTGTACCTATCTAATAATAATCTTCTACCCTGTTACAGCAATCATCCGAGGCTCTCTCTGTGGTTTACAAATCTTAACCATAGAGGCCTGTGTGTGATCTCTCTCTTAGCTCTGCTGACCCTTCACTGAACCAAAGCCCCAGCTCTGAAAACTCTCACATTGTGCAAGTTCCGATTTGCATCTGGAAGTGAACTATGGCTGGGTGACTAATATTAAAAACCTATTTGTGCTATTTTTGAACAAAGAGACTCATCAAAGTGTGGTGAATACACAGTTTGTGACACCACCAGCCCATGGTGAACCATCTAACCTCCCTTCTCCAAATTTCAAAGGATAAATGATTCAGTGGAATTTTACTCAACCAGCACTATTACAGCTTGGACCCATATCTACCCCAATGAGCAAGGTAAGGGGTATAGAAGGAATCCTCCCCTCTTAAGATGTCCTGAACCCAGGCCTAGGCTTCCCCAGACTGCTGCTTCAGCCTGGGCTCCACCCAAAGGCTACTGAAACCAGGTAGGATGGAGAGTTGCAAGGGCTGTTGCCCCAGCCAAGACACCATTCACAGGAGCTCTGATTGGAGGATTGCCCGGCTCCACCGATTGGTCCAACTTTGCCATTTAAGCCAGGAGGAGGAACAGGAAGTTCGTCTGAATAACAAGGTAGTTTCCTTGTTCTGGCAGCATTGGATCCTGCTTGTGCCTGCCTCTTGCACCCAACCCTGTTCCTGCTCTGCTCCTGCCTTACTCCCACCTTACTCCCACGTGCTCCTGCTCTGTGCTTGATCCTTGCCTCTCCTCCTGCCTTATGCCTCGCCTCCAATCCTCAGCAACCAGTCCGGACTTTAACCCTGGCCTCCAACTTCTGACCTTGACTCCGGCATGACCCTCGGCTCTGGCCTTTGGTGTCTGACCTCAGCTTCCATTCCTGGTTCCGACTCTGGCTTGACTCTTGGCTTTGGTAACTGGTAGTTGATTCTGGGGCTGACCCTTGGCTTCGTTCCTCAACCTCAATGCCTGCTCCGCCCACTAGACCTGACTCTTGCTCAGACTACTAGGCCAGACTGCCCACATCCCAGTCCATAACATCCCCTTGTAGGGTCCCAGAGCCCAAGGTCCAACCTGAGTTGAAAAGTCTACACTGTAGTTTGCAACCCTGCAGTCCAAGTCAGCTGATTTGGCCTAGTCATGGGGGTATTAACCCTCCTCTATGCCTCAATTTCTGACCCACAGACAATACATCCCTACCTCCCAGCGGTGTTGGGAAGCTAAATGTATAAAGAAGGTGAGGTGTTCAAATACAGTACGATGGCAGGCATATAAATACTTTAAATAGAAAGAAGAAGGTTCCTTAATGAATCACCAGCACTGTCAAGATGGTCTGTCACCCTAGTAACGGCCTGTTCTGGTTGGGAGCATCCTTAATGCACCGTGCTGTATTTAATCCCCTTACTGCCCTACAGCATTGAACAGGCTCATGTCTGTTCCAGTCCCACTTCTTCCTGACACACCCCCTCTAGGGGAAGGGTGGGGCTTTTGTCGGTTGCCCTCCATGACTGGGGAATCATCACCTGCTGCTCTAAGGTGACTTGTAGATTCCTTTGCACTGCCGTCAGGGCACAATAGGACTTACCAGGGATCTGGCTATAAGCTCATTTACTGGTCGCCTCTGCATCTGACCACCTGTCCCTTTAACTAGGCAATAGTGGTTTCACCTGCTCCTTATTGAATGTTTTTTCTCATCTTTCTCATAGACTTTTTAAAAAAAATTGCGATGTGTTTATTGGCCAAAGTTATATAAAGGACAGTAAAAATCTTCCAGCTCTAAAAATAATTACCCCGAAATCAAAGGCATGAAAAAGCCTGCTGTCTCCTATAAACGTGTTGTGGGTCATGTAAATCACATTAAAAGTTGGAATTAGATATGAAATCTTGCACAGCCAAGTGCGATCCGTAATTTGCCAGCTGCAGACCTTTATTTTCACTCCAAAGCCGAAGACAAGAATCACCTCCCTTCTCTTCTTCCCCACACCTTTCCCAATCCCCACACTCCTCCCCAAACTGCAATCTATTTTATTCCATAATACATGCTAGAGACATTAGTCAGGTCAGTGTCTTGGCGAAATAAATTGCAGAAGGAGCAGCCTTCCCTGTTGGCGTGAGAAATATTGGACTGAAATAATTTAATAGCAGACATTATGGAGCTAATGCTGCACTTCCTACCTTCGGATTGGTAGAAAATTGGCGGCTGCCAGCCATGGAAAATTATTTTCTAATATGATTCTTCTCAACCATCGTGTTGTTAGGACTTTTTTTTTTTAAAAAAAACACCCATGCCTTTTTCTCTCACTTTTAAAGCTGTGAAACTTGAAGAAGCTTCCCCTGGGAGTTTTTGTCTCACCCATAGCTCTCTATGAAGCGCAATTAACAAGGGATGCTGCTTATACTCAGCAGGAACTGAGGCTGTTTAAACAAATGCCAGACTTCAGAGGGCCGCGATTCTGCATCCAAAAGGCAGACTCAGTGGCTCCCCCGGCAGGACTGGCCCTGCAGGAGTTAACGAACATCACAGATGTGCTCCCTGCCTGCCTGGGGCTAGTTCGGGAGGGGGACAGCTGTATCTTGAATGTAGGGTTGCCACCTTTCTAATTGCACAAATCCGAATACCCTTGCTCCTGCCCTGCCCCGCCCCTTCCCCAAAGCCCCGCCCCCTGCTCACTCCATTCCCCCCTCCTTCTGTCGCTTGCTGTCCCCCTCTCACTCATTTGCTTATTTTCACTGGGCTGGAGGCAGAGGGTTGGGGTATAAGGGTTGAGGTGCGGGAGTGGGTGAGGGCTCCAGGGTGGGCCCAGAAAGGAGGCGCTTAGGGTGCAGTGGGTTGGGATATCGGAGGGGGTGAGGAACACCTGGTTGAAAAGAGAGCAAGGCTGACCGGGATGTTAAAAGTTCAGTTGGCAGGGCTGGCAGGCTCCCTATCTGGCTCCGTGTGGCTGCCAGAAGTGGCCGGCATGTCTCTGCAGCTCCTAGGTGTAGGGGCAGCCATGGGAGCTTGGTGCACCATTCCTGCTCTGAGTGCTGGCACTGCAGCTCCCACTGGCTAGGAACCACAGCCAATGGGAGCTGCGGGGGTGGTGCTAGCTAGGCACCCCCTCTGATCGGGGGTGAAAACTGCTATGCACGTACAAAGTACTATGCTGTCAAAGAAGATATAAGTACAAGACAATAAGTGGTAACATTAAAAGACAGCGAGTTCAGAGCTGGTAGTGGAAAAACATTGTTTAAGCAACTGTAATTAACTCGTGGAACTCCCTGCTTTAGGACATTAATGTAGTAGAATTAAAGCCAATTAGACAGTTACATTAGACCCTTCCTAATTTCCATGTTGCTAATTTTCACAGCCTTTTATTTGTATGCAAAAAAACCCTAATGGTCTCTCCCCATTTGTCAACAAGTGTTTAACTTTAGCAGCTTGTAGCACAGTCTTATATTACTAAGATTTCATTACTTACACTAAATGTACTCAAGAGAATTTATTAGTGCAATGTGAACTATTATGAATAATTAAAAATAAACTAGATGTTTCAAAGAAATGAACAAAGCAAATCATATGCTGCATGAACCTTGCTTTTAAAAACAAATTCATTTGCTCACTTTGCTGTGAATTCAGTAATTTGCAATGGAATCTCTTTGCTGTTAATCCAGTAATTTGCAATGGAGTCTCTAAGGCGATTAAAACAAATTTAGTCATGTTCTACGGTATATAAATAAGAAGGAACATCTGTAGCTTCATCAGTGAGGGATAAAATTACAGGAGCAATCAATTCTTATGTATCAGGATTTTAACTGATGACCAAATGAGTTCAGGGAGAAATTCCTGTGTAGGGATCAGGGGAAATCCCCCATGTTATAGCCCTGAATACCAAGGAACATGCTGGAAATTCATAGAATATCAAGGTCGGAAGGGACGTCAGGAGATCAGCTAGTCCAACCCCATGCTCAAAGCAGGACCAATTCCCAACTAAATCATCCAACAGATTTTTTGCCCCATATCTCTAAATGGCCCCCTCAAGGATTGAGCTCACAAACCTGGGTTTAGCAGGCCAATGGGCAAACCACTGAACTATCCATCCCCCATTATAGCTAGCTTGGCAGCATCCTGTAGACAGGACTTCAGGCTACCTGGTCTGTTGGCCTTTTCCAGCTTGCCAATTCCTGTATCCCTAAAGTGGGACTTTCACAAATGCCATTTCGGTCCCAGAAATGCTGATTCTCTCATGATGAAACATCCCTTTTGAGGATGATACTGTACATCTGGCACTGTAGTGAGAGTTACAATATCGCCCTCTGTAGGTAAGCAAAGGTATGGTAGAGAACCTGGACGTGCTTGAAAGCAGAGGTGCTTGGATGATCAAAAGATTAACAGGATGTCTTTGGAATTGCACTCGTATTATCATTATCATTCATTATTTGTACTGTGATAACTCCTATGAGCCCTAGTCATGGACCTTGAGCCCATTGTGCTAGGTGCTCTACAAGCACAGAACAAAAAGATGGTTCCTGCTCCCAAAAGCTTACAATCTACCTATAAGACTAGAGATAATAGAAGGATACAGTCAGATGGAAGTGGACCAGGAAACAATGAGATAACATGGTCAGGGTGATAGACCGTGATCTCAGCAAACCATTGGTTTAGCTGCAGTTAAGCTTTTTGTAGGCATCCCAGCAAAGAAGAGTTGTAAGGAGGAGAATGAGGTAGTTTTGCAGATGTTTACGGAGAGCTCTTCCCACGCATGAAGGGCAACATGGGAGAAAGCACAAAGGGCCCATCTACACTAGAAATGCAACAGAAAACCATGGAAATGTAGGGCCAAAAGGGATCTCAAGAGGTCACGTAGCCTAGCTCCTCATGCTAAGGCAGAATTAAATAAGCCTACTCCATCCTGGACCATTGTTCCCACCTATAATGTAGATAGATGCTAGTAGAGAGGGTACTTCTGGGTAAACACAATGGAAAATATTTTGGTACCTACATATCTCTATCTGAAATCATGGGTTGTTTTCAGGGGAATTGGGTTGTTTCCTAACAAACACAGCACTTGCCCTGTCAATATATTCATGACTGTGCATGATACTAGCATCCCCAGAGGATATCATGGCTAGAAGGAATCATTAGGAAGAGCTGCTGATAGTACAGGCAGATGAAAGTCCAAGAAGAACTCATCCTTTTGTAAAGTAGATTTGCTTCTTGTTTCTATACTCTGGGGAAATTCAAAGGATGATGTTTGAAACTTCAGGAATAATTAAGAAAGATGGCAGCATGCATCCCAGGACAAGCAGGACATTTTGTGCTTGTTTACAGTCTGCGTGTCAGCCGAACAGAATGCATATCTTCAGTATAAATGATACGGAACCAGAGTTTGTTTATAGCATGTTTGTTTTCCAGAGTATGTTTGTATAAGAAGGTCGGTGCTGCTCTATTGGTAACATTTAAGACTGCCTCATTACAGAAGAAGCAAATCAGTTCTATTAATAAAGATGGTCCTGACTGAAAATCCAGGATCGAAACACCCTCTCAACACGGTGACCAGTCATATTTCTTTTATAGCTGTTTGAGGAATATCATGTGGTACATGAAGGGAACAGGACAGCAGGATTTTGTTCTTAGCTCTGCCAGTGACCAGCTGGTGTGAGCTTGGGAAAGATTTCCCCTTCTGTAGAACTGGAATAACACCACTGAGACACCTTTCTAACAGGCATTGAGGTTGAATGATAGAAAATGTTCTAAAACACATCTTTTTAATAATACCTAGTTCCATACTATCATGAAGTAATCTCACATCACTTTAACAAATGTGGTTAATATCATTACCCCATTTTACAGATGGAGAAACTGAGGTCCAGAGAGGGGAAGTCACTTGTCCAAGACCCGCAGCAGGAAGTCCCAGGGTATTGCTTTATCCACTAGGAAACACTGCCTCCTGGATCAGCGTATAAGCCCCCCTTTAACTGATACAGACTAAGAAGAAACTTCCCATACAGGCAGCGTATTCTATCATTGTCCCCTTACAAAACTTCTTGCATCTTTCTCTGGACCATCTGGTGCCAGTCATTGTTGGAGTCAGGATCCTATGCTACATGGCCCATTAGTCTGATCTGGTTGGACAATTCCTACATTCATCTATAAGTGCCAGCTGCAGAATTGGGCCAAACAGCTCCACCTATGTGAGAAGGCTGAGATCTTAACCCAGGATTTCCTGCATTTCAAGAGATTGTCCTCTAGAGATTTATGAGTCTGCTACAAGTCTGGCTAAGAGATATGCCTCTTTTAGTTTATACAGTAGCAGCTCATGCATTTAGCTCCAGAGGTCCAAGGTTTGATCCCCGCTGCCAACACCCCCCTGTGGGTCGGTGTTACATATCTACAGAGTATGATATCATTCCCAGCATGGATATAAATTAATTCCTACATTTTCACTTGTGCTTGTTACCCCAGTGTAAATGTGGGCAATGATTCTTGTAGGGCATTTGTGCTCTGAGCCAAGAATAGCAGCAAGTCTCCCCACAACACTAGGGTTTGCTCTGAGAGATCAAGAAAGCCTTTTTCTCTTTGCATATTTATTTTGTGATATAGTCTGACAGCCCAGACAGGGAAGAGAGAATAGAAACTCAGAGACATTGCTAACAGAACTTTTAAACCTTTTCTTTTTCTGGAAAATCAATGCATCCTTTTAACTTAATTTATTTGAAATCTGATCTGATTGCTCAGGTGGAGTGAAAGGGCTCCAGTGACTTACGAGGAACAAAAAGGAACAACTGTGATGAGCTAACAACAACTACTCAAGAGAGGCGGTAGAAATGCATATGTGTTTGGCAATCCTGCTCATTTCTCCTTTCCATTCTGCCATTTCCACTTGCTGGCCTATCTCATCCAGCCTAGTTTGACCCATTTTCCCCAAACTGACATGTGACTGGAGCTTATATGCTCAGATTAATTGATAATGATGGTGTCCTTCTGGCGTTAAAATCTATGGATCTAACCCAAGAGAAACAGCACTGCTTTGAAGTGTTGGACACCATCACCGAAGACTGTTGTTATGATCAGTAGGATAACAGCAGTGACTAGAGATTGGGGGCGGGGGGGTCCATTGTACTAAGCATTATCTATAGACATAACAAGAGACAATCCTTGTCCTGAAGAATTAAGGCAAGGCAGACACAGGGGAAAACACAAGTAATGTGACTTGCCCAAGGGCACATAGCAACTCAGTGGCAAACAAAGTGCCTTCTTCCCCAGGTGAGGGTGAACTTACACAGATGCATCTTGGAGCCCTGGGTCCCTGCTGACCAAGGACAACCACTGTGAATGGGGTATGGTGAAGGAGCAGAGAGAGGCACACTAAGGGAACTTTTGGTTGTAGAACTCAAGAACATGAGGTGGAAGGCACTGCTCCACTCTCTCTGGTGTGGGTGTCCTGCTCACAGTTTTATAATTATGAATCCTGCTGATGGCATTTTCCCTAATTAATGCTGGGTGACTTCCCGCCTTTCATTAAAAGTTTCTTTTCTGCACTCAGACTCTGTGCTTGCGAGGGGGGAAGTATTACCGCTCAGAGATGCCCAGGGCTGGTATGTAATTTTGCCAGGTTACTGGGTGGGGGCTCGAGCCAGTTTTGTGTTGTATTGTTGAAAAGGAACCCCTAGATAGTGAACCCGGCCCTGGTTGCTGCCGGCTGCACCGGGCAGATGGGTTACACATGTTACATAGCAGTCTGTACGAGTGCATGTGAAACATGGAACTCTTTGGGGTGGATTTATGGCAAGAGAAGTTATTTAGTGGTTTGTAATTTACCATTCTCGCTTCGCTCTATTGATATTCCTGATTTTCCTGCTTCCGTGTCTTTGGATGGCTTCCTTTACTGAGGATTCAAGTGAGGTTATACGTCTCTTGTATGGGTTTATTTGTATTGGTTTATTTATTTTTGGTTGTCGAGACACATATTTCCAAACGAATGCAAATCACATCCCCCACCCCCACCAGCAATCTCTTTAGAATGTTTCATTCTCTCCGCCTCCATATGAGCAGCTGGGAACGTAAGGCCAGAAATGCAAAAAAACATAACCAGGACCATGCTGTTGCAGTACCCAGTCCACATTAAATTGATAAATCATGCAGGCAAAAGCCATTTGTCAAAAAATACATTTGCTTGAATCAGATTCACTTTTGTGTGCAGGGGGCTGCTGGGGTTGTTCTCACTAAATCATTTATCAAGTCCCAATTTGTTTGAAATGCAAAACAAAAACAGCAGCAGCAACTGAAAAGGGGCTTTCAGCTACCGGGAACCGAGTATTTGAAGGCAATTTAATTACATCATTCTGTGATCGACATATGCAGACTTTTTATTTATAGACGAGCAGCCATGCATTCTCTGGTGTAGTTATACAGCTGGCCATTTATACGCCAGTCCTAATATCTACGCCTCTGTTCTGTTCAGGATGGAAAACACTTTCATTTCTTTGTCCTGTTGAGCCCTTGACCTTTCAGATTAGGTTCCTGTCTTATATACGAACCTACAAAAGGTCCAGTTTCATGGGAGTCACAGGCAGCATTGGGCCAAATCATCTAGGACCAGAGCACTGCCTATGCCATGGGGCCACATGAGGAAATAAGACACAGTAGTCCTGGCTACCCACTTGACTGGGTAGGGGACGCAGCCTCTGCAGAGCCACTACCATTCCACTCATACTGGTGGATGGAGAGCAGATGAATCTCTTGCTCCGAGGCAGTAGTTCTCAATCCAGGGGCTGCTCGTGGCCCAATCAGTGCACAGTTGCGGCCCATGTGACATCCTCAGGTAGTATATTTACTGTGAGGATGCGCCCCACAACAGCAGGTCCTCCGGCACGGCTGTATCACCCCAGCCCCGCCCCCAGCCCTGTCCTCCAGCCCGGCTGTACAGACTCTAGAAAGGAGATGCAGTCATGCAGACAGCTGCGTGGAAGGGGTGGGGCGGGGCTGGGGGCAGTATAGCCGCACAGGGGGAGCTGCTGACATGGGGCACTGGCCCCTGAGAGCGGCAGCCCCACCTTCTGCTCCTTTCACTGCCTGGTTCCCAGGAGAGCCCTGCAGTTCAGTGGATACCGATTTCTATCCACGGATATACACATGTAGAGCCCTATGTGGATGCAAATGTAGCCCACGATGGTAAACAGGTTGAGAACCACTGCTCTGAGCCTCACTAATCAGTGTTATAGGGCTGGTGCAGGGTATCTAGAGGCTGATTGTAACTCCAAGTCACAACTGACTGCTCTTGGGGACAAATCATCTAGGACCAGAGCACTGATTGACAAGAAGAAACCATCCTACACTACTATGCAGCATTACTGTGCTATGCCTAAAGGTGTCAGGCTTCCACTCCATGGGTGGCTGCATCTCAGTGACGGGTGAAGCGATCCCTGCACATGTATCTAGTTTGAGGTCCAAGGTATAAAGTCTCTTGAACCCCATTGGAGTCTGGATGAAAGGTGCTATACAAATGACACCTGTCATGATTAACAACTCTTAAGGCAAGTCATTTCTCAAGCCCACTTGGCTTGACCATGACCTTTTAACATTCACCTGGCTTTTTTCCAGCTTTCTGTTCAAACCCAAGGTGCCACTCCAGAAGCACTGACAGCTCTGAGAGGAATAGACCGCGACAACTGTAACATTTTAAATTCAATCTGCTGTTTTGCATTATTGTTTTATAGAGTGTCAGGTGGCTTTCTAGTCAGAGGCTGTCTCAGAGATGAAAACGGCTCATGGAGGAATAAAATCTCACCCTGTCATTAACTTGAAAGGAACATCTCCTAATGTTGTATGTACTGAGGTAGATAGAACCCTTAGGCTGTGCCATCAGATCGGAGTTCTTTTCAGGCTTGTTGTTTTAGTTTCAAGTGAATCATAGAATATCAGGGTTGGAAGGGACTTCAGGACATCATCTCATCCAGCGGTTCTCAAACCCAGGGGGTCTCCGATCACTTCCAGGGGGGTCGTGAACTCCTGGCACTGCTGAAAAGCCACCAAATGAATTACTTTCACGTTTGGCGGACATACTGAGTGCTCTCCGAAGTCATTACTTCCGTATTTAGCAGACACTCGAGAGTGCTCGGCATGTCTGCTGAAAAGCTGCTGAATGCGGAAGTAATTCATTCCACGGCTTTTCGGTGGACATACTTGGGTCGCTGCACGTGGTAAGTTTCTCAAAAGGGATTGTGGTTCAGGAAAGATTGAGAACTGCTGATCTAATCCAACCTGCTGCTCAAAGCAGGGCCAATCCCCAATTAAATAAGCCAACAGATTTTTACCCCATATCCCTAAATGGCCCCCTCAAGGATTAAACTCACAACCCTGGGTTTAGGAGGTCACTGCTCAAACCACTAAGCTGTCCCTCCCTTCTTTCATTTCACTCTGAAATGGGGATTCCAAGAAGACAATTTTTTAATTCTCCTCACAATATCCTATGGTCTATTCCTGGTTCCATACACAGCTCTAAAATATGATATATTGTACAAGGTCCTTCCATACAGAACTATTTAGGGATTCCAAATAGGCAGTTTCTCATGGGAACCTCATAAGATCTATGAAATATCTTTCCTTTGGAGTCCAACTGCTGTCCCGTAGAACTTCTGATCTATACTTAAAGAATAGGGTAAAACTTTAAGGTAAATTAATAAATCAGCCAGACTACAATATTTCAACAACAGTGCTAATAATTTGTACTTATATCACACCTTTCATGCAGGGCTCTCAAAGAACTTTACAAACATTAACTATGTTCATAGATCATTGTTACCCAGGTTTTAGAAGAATTCATATACACATTCTACAGAGAGAAACACTCAGGCTCAAAGAAGGGTACATGATTTGCCCAAGGTCTAACAACAAATCAAGGGCAGATAGAATCTATCTATAGATAGATAGATAGATAGACAGCATCCCAGAGTCATGACTTCTACTCTCATATTATAACCTCTAGATGCATTTGCCTTTAACCCATGCAATAGGCAAACACATAATATTAAGAAGTAATCCTAAATTAACTTGTGCTAAGCTGCTGTCTTGATTAAGGAAATAATTTGTATAACTGCTAATCCCTGTTACCCTGAATGTGTATTGCTCTTCATTGTATTGCAAGAAAGAATTCCACTAAATAGCATAAAACAGCAACCTGTAGAAAGCAAGTGGAAATGTTTGGTTTGATCAGAAATCCATGACGCCTTTGGTACAATTAAAAATGTCATGACTTTTCACTTGTGGATTGGTTTTTTTTTACTTTTCAAAGCAACACAGATTTTCATAAACCCTCTTGGCTGCTCAGCATGCACAGATTTTTGTTAATTTCCTATTTACCACTTTATCAGCCCTAATTACGGACGAAAACGATCTTTGTTTCCAAAAGATGAAAACCCTTTTGTGAAAATGCATTGATGCAGTTTCTTTCCAAGCCCAGCTATATTTCCTAATTAGCTCCTTGACGTAACGAGTTGCATAATTCAAACGTACACGACAAGATTCAAAGTAAAAAAAGTCCTTTGAACAAAAGTATTTTTGAAAAACTAAGGTTGAAACTGTCATTATGCTAATTAGTTTATGTTGGAAAGGAGCGATCACGATCTAACAGTGTATTAGCCCTTGTAGTCTGTGCAACATTTTATATCTGACCGATTTGCTATTCAGCCTGATGCCATGGCAGCCGCTGCTGTGATCTTGTCGGCTCTATCAAATTAACCAGGGTCAGGCTTAACTAACATTGTACTTGGATAGAAGATCCATATATAGCTCCCAATTACCATGCTGTCTGAGCTCCTCACAACACCTCTATGAAGTATTATCGCTAAAGTGCAGAAAGGCTAAGTGACTCACAGGGAGTCTGCAGCAATGCAGGAATCTGAACTTGGATCTTCCAAATCCCAGGCTACCACCCATGGTGTTCATGGGCCATTTGCTGCCAGAGTATACGGATAAGACATAAAACTAAGGCCTTCACCGCTTGTGGGACTCAAAGATCACCTGGCATGTTTGCAAAGAGTTTGAAGTGTTCATATTGTTGATGCATTGGCCAAAAGGCATCCTGCCTACAGGCTCTATGCTTCCCTGTTATTCACCTTGTATAAGCTGTTTCTTCATATCTTGCCCCAAAGTCTCTTGTTGAGTTGCTTTGAGCTGCTAAACCATTGCAGTGTGCTGCTCCAGAGGTGGCTGGCCTGGCCTGGATGAAGCGATACTTTGACGGGTTGATGTGTCATTGAGATTCTCAGAGATGAAAGGCTTTCTCAAAGTCAATTGATCCTTCCCGCATTAGTGGTTAGAGCTTCCATCTACTGACTGGGCCCGTAGATCTTCTCCTTGCGTTCTCTGGGGAAAGGCCTGCCTTATTGGAGATACAGGTTGGAAGTTCTAGCCTGGTGACTATACATGCAGAGAGTTGATGATTTGTGGTATCTATCTACATGCAGCCATAGGACCTTACGTTATTATTGTTTACACTATTATCTATTTCCTGTGCTCCCTTTTACTGCTGGTCTTTCTTGTCTGTTGCCTGTCCCTGTTCTATCCCTCTACTTTACAGCCTCTTCTGTCTCCTTGGTATATTAATACCCTTTAAGATTTACTCTTCTAACCACTTGCCTCCCATGCAGAATATCTATTTAGGAGGTAATGTGGTCAGAGCAAGAGACTGGGAGTCCAAGGTCCTGAGTTTCTATTCTTGGCTCACTCAGGGCAAATCACTTTGCCCCTTTGTACATCATCAGTTTCCCATATCTATCTACCTCATAAGTGTTTTGTGAAGCTTAATTAATATTTACAAAGCACCTTGTGCCCTGCCAATGAAAACCACAGCAATTGGACTTCCTCTGCCCCTTACAACATCAATGAACTGCCATGAGAACTCTTCTCATCTCACTGTTACCCAGGCACATCCACTGCTTGATGTCAGCCAGGTCTCCCATTGGGGGCGACAGACCTTGTGGCCATCAGGAAGATCTGGGGTGTATTGTACATTCTTACTCAGTTGCTTTTCTTCAGCATGCAACGATGGATTAGTTACACAGTGCCAGACCCAGAATATCTGGGCTTGAGTTGTTACCAGGGTGCTACCCTGCTGTACATTTCAAATATACAGCATCACTAAGGGAGATTTAGAAAGAACATCTGTCACGCCAGCCTTTGATGCTTTGACCTCTAAAGGTCAGAGTTGACATTTAATTTAATGCCCGCACATTCATATTACTTCCATTACATTTATATCACCGAAACACCACTCCTTAGAGGACTGCAACATACATTAGCCAAGCTCTGCAAGTGACAGATAAGTCTTGTCTGCCTTTTGGATAACGTAGCACCCTCCTGGTTTTACACAAATGAGAACAGGGAAGGGAATAGCATTGCATATTTTGCCCTGTCCTGCCACATAAAGCAAGCCCTGGTATTTGCAAAATACAGATGAAGAGCATTAAAAAATAGTAAGGGACACTTCCAGGCTCACAGCAAAATAAATAAATTAAGTGTGGGGAGGAAGGTGATTTAAAGATATTTAACTTAGAAGCTTTCATTATTGTGAGAATTTATGAACATACAAAGAAGAAATGAACGCACAGTACTATTTAGATTCTGAATTCCCTGCTATTAAATTTGCAGGATGTTTTTGTCGACATAAAACACTAAGACTTTTCTATGGGGAGTATAATTGCAACCCCCCAAAACAATAGCTTCCATTCAGGTAGGGACAGGAACCAATATTTTGGAGAGGGTCTGGACTCAAAGCTGCTTGAAATCTTTTAAGCTACAGCTTGGCGAGCAGCAACAGAGGAAGAAATAAAATAGAGGCGTTCAACCTTAAAGAGCCACATAATGAATCCAAAGAGAATGGATCTAAACCAAAGAAGATAGATGCAGAGTTCAACGTATGGGTGCATTAGGATCTGGAACTGTGGTTCATTCCATTACAGAGATAGGGGGGCAGCCACAAAGCTTGGATCACAATTCTGATTCCAACTTCCTCACAAGGTATTCATAACCCAGCATTTTTGTAGCATATTTCCTCTGCAGATACTAAAGCACTTTATGGAGGAGCAAATGTATCCCTATTCAAAAAATAATACAAATGAGGATAATGTATTTTTTCTCCCACTCTTTGTTCATCCTGTCTGTTTAGCTCTTCTGGGCAGCTCTACGTACACAAGTCTCTTAGGCCTGGGCTACACTAGCCGGGGGAAGTTTGAACTAAGATACACAACTTCAGCTAAGCTATTCGCGCAGTCGAAGTATCTTAGATCGCCTTCCCTGGCCGTCCTCACGGCAGCGAGTCGACCACAGCGGCTCCCCCATCGACTCTGTTTACTCCTCTTGCGGAGCTGGAGTTTCAGAGTCTATGGGAGTGCATTCGGGGATCGACTTATCATGTCTAGGTGAGACGCGATAAATCGATCTCTGAGACATCGAACACTACCCGCCGATCTGGCGGATAGTGTAGCCTTACCCTTACTTTGTGTAGGTGCAGCACCTACCACAATGGGGTCTAATCTTGACAATGTGTTTTCCACAGATGTGGAAGCTGAAATGCACCCAGGTTAAAGGGCTTGGTGAAAATCAGTAGCAGAACTAAGAACAAAGACCCAGGGCTTCCGACCCCCACTTATGTGCCTAAATGGGAGAACAGCTACAAACTATGAATCTGGATCCCAATTCCACACCCATCAAAATTTGGCAGTGTTTGGATCTGGGGTTTTGACTCAAGCCCCTCACTTGTACTAACCAGACTCGCAGGGAGACTCACAGAAAACAATAATCATTCAACAACAGAGCAAGTTTGTTAGCAAACAAAGGATAACGTGCAGCAAAGAGCTAAATAAAGGGTGCTGGACTCTCTGAGCTGCATTATTTAAGGTTCAGGGAGAGAGCTGTTGCTTAAAGCTTATCCCTCACTTGTTCCAAGAAGTCTGGTTCTATACATCACAGCAGCCTGAAGACCTTGTATCAATGTGCAGTTTTCCCTCACAATAGCTGGCTACCGGTGCAAATACAGATATAGTCCATATCAATATAGAAGTGAGCTGGTTAGTGCCTGGGACAGGTTAGCTCTTCAGAGGCACAACTGTTAGCATAAGCTGTGGCCACAGCTGAGCTTCCCATGCAGACCAGCATCATCTCACTGTTGTCTTGCACTTCCCCTGTCTGTTTGTTGGATCTCTTTGGTGTCTAGGCTCTTATTTTGTAAGCTCTTTGAGGCAGAGGCTGTCTCTCTGCTATATCTTATGTTTGTACAGCACCAAGCACAATAGCATCTCCTAAGTGCTACTGCAATAAAAATAATAAGAAAATGTTTGTTCAGTATCTGGTATGATGGAACTCTGATCCCAACTGCAATTTCTAGAGTCAGAGATTTTTTTTTGATAGATTTTAAGGCCAGAAGGGACAATCAGACCAACTAGTCTGACTTCCCATATAACATAGGCCATACACTCTCAATTTCTAGGTGCTGCACTAGCAAAAAGAAATAGTATAGTTCCAACTTCATTCAAATATCCAAGATCTAATATCAAATATAACGTGCATGTACAGAGAGCTGTGAAGCAAACCCTGTCTCTGTTAATATAAAAAAAACCCTCAGCAGGATTTATGAATTTCTTATTGCTTTGCCAGATTATTCACCGTAAACATAAAACAAAACAAATGCAAAACTTGAGCTCCGAAGCATTTGCAACGTGAAACAATCACATCCCTGCCGAATCATACTGCAGTTTATGTTGCTTCTTTTACCAGCTGTTTTCATTCCTGTGCTTCTCATCCTTTAAATTAAAAAACAAAGTGTAAATTTACCCTTTATATGAAGCACAATTCAGATTAATTTCTTTTAAGTGTTGTCTAGTGGCTAGGCTGGTACCTTGGAGTTGGTGAAGTGAATCAAAGATTTGATAACTCAGATGTATGAAACAAGAATATCTTGCATTAAAAAAGAGAAAGAAAACCCCAGTAGGGTTGGTTTTTTGTTTTTTTTTTTAAGAGGAGAAGGATAGACAAAGGCTTATGGAGAAACTCTATTAAAGTCATCAACCTTCCTTTGCTTAAGGTCAAAAAACTTACAGTACCACTGGAATAATATGATATTAGAAATGAGTATGAACAGCCATCTATTTTTTTGCTCATGTCGTGTTTATGCCTGGGGTCTTTTTATTTGATCGTTGTTCTATTAATGGTCTTGAACTGGTGTACAAGCCGTGCTATTTGCAAGAGTAAAATAAAAGGTATAAAGTATATGGTGTGCAGAAAGGATATTTCAGGTGTACTATATCATGGCAAGCAATTTGGCATGGCTGGCATTGATTTATTGTGGTGCGCTGCGGGAAAAGAGGAGCAGGAAATCTACTGGGAAAGTAAGTACAACAAAATTAAGCCACTGGGGAATGAAGTAAGATATAGAGTAAGGTGGGGTGAGGCGCTGCAGGGAGGAAACAGTCCCTCCTCCTCATTTTTCTCTGGCCGCCTGCAGAAAACTATAAGAGCCTTTTATTTCTCAGGCTGCACTTTGGTAACGATTTGTATTGCTTTGCTCATCAGGAAGGCAGGAAACTGCATGTTTAAGGTCGGAAGGCATTCACCAGAACCAATGTGGAGTATTTATGATACAAAGAGAAGAAAAGGAATTTCTTCTACCTGGGAGGATAATGAATCGGAGAGGAGGGAATTCACTTATGATGACTTGAAATTAGTTATGGCAATTATTAATGGGAGTTTGAGAATGCATCCATTCTATAAGTCATTTACAGTGAAGTTTAGCGACTGACTGGAGGAAAGAATTCCCAAGTTCTGATCCCATCCCCGACTCCTTCTGGGTTTCTCGACAACTCACTTCTTTGCCTCAGTTTCTCCATCTGTAAAATGGAGACAATGTTTTTGTGCTTCAGAAGGGTATTGGGGGAATTAACTAGTTAATGTTTGTAAAGTCTTGTGTCAATGAAAAGTACTCCACAGATACTATGTATTATTTATTTCTAATAAATATTAATAAAATAATTTATTTGGAATTCAGTCTTGCAAGCAACTTCAGCCTTCAAGTGAACTCATGTGGGATAGGATGGCACACAGCATACTTTGCAGGATTGGACACTTCCCTGAGTAACTTATTTATTGCAATTTATGGGTTTTCTTTTTACTTATAAAGGACTCATGATGACGAAGAGTTCTTTGTATGGTGGTAAGACCAGCTTGCATTGTGCAGTACAAACATACAATAAGGCATGGTCAGTGCTCCAAAGAGCTCACAATTTTGGGCTCTGGTTCTGATCTTGGGATCAGAGCCTAATTTATGCCACTTATTTGAAGAATCAAGGGACTTAGAAAAATGGGATTACAGATAAATGCATAACACATGAATTTGAAGGGATATTCATCTGTCTTTCAGATGATCAACAGCTCACTTAACGGATTAGCAGGGTAAGAGGGAATTTTTTATCGTGATAATAAAAATTAATGTACTATCTGCATTCCAAAAACATGCAGTCATTGTAAGCAAGCCAAAATAATTAACGAGGGACTGTTTAATTTTGTAATCATTGTTTTAATATTATTGTGCAATTTATTTCTTGTGAGCAGGACAGGACATTTGATCTGTTTCCAGTTGATTTTTATTGAGGCTTTTGTGGAAAGGGAGAAATATAAACATTATAAACGTATCGGATGAGGTTGGTAAGGTGTTTTTCTATCTGACTAGGCCCCATTGATATAGTGGCTGAGCACCTCACAAATATTAATGAATTTACCCTCATAGCTGTGTGTCATGTAGGGACGGGAGGTGTCGTCACCCCCATTTTACAGATGGGGAAACAGCCACACAGAGAAAATGTGATCTGCTCAAAGTCACAGAGGAAGTCTGTGTCAGAGCTGAGAAGAGACCCCGACCCCCTTCCAGGTAGGGCCAAGTCTTTGTTTTAAATGGCACTCAGATACATCTATGATTGTACAGAGGAAAGAGAAAGGTTAGTAAAGTCTGAGGGTTGAGAATCTGTACTGCAATCTATTCAGTAGCCTTTTGAATGAGGATTAGGGTTAACGAGGTCCACAAATTGCTATACTAGCTTCATCCTTTGCTTTTGATCCAAGTGATCTCCTTTAAAAAGGGCATGGCCCAAACAACACTGAGCTGACAACAATGCTATCAACAAAGCTAAGATTTTCTGTAGGACGAGCTTGACCAGAGCGTCATGTCAGAAGGATTCCAAACTCCACACAGCCCCTCTGCTTGTCCACAAGTTAATACCCCATAAGCAAACCATTCTAGGGACCGGCACCTTTTCCAAGAACCCGGAGGGCTGAGTTTTTGTTCCCAAGTTGTGTTGTTTCTACCATGGAACCTGACTCATGTTCAGTCGGCTGCACTTCGCGATAAATTGGTGCCACCTACGCTAGAGTTTGCCACAGATCAGCAAGCCTGTTACCGTAGCTGGCCATGGACACGGCTTCCTCATTCCAGGGATTATTATTATGTAGCACCTAAAGGCCCCAACACAGATCTGGGCCCCATTGCCCTGGGCAGTGTGTGAACACCTAGGGCCAGCAACTCAGCTGGTGTGTACTTAAACTGTAAACTCTTTGAGGGCAGAAACTGTCTTTTTGTTCTTTGTTTGTACAGGGCCTGGCACAATGGGACTGCTGGGTGCTAGAACATTATAAATAATCATTAATGGTGCAGAGTAATGGGGCTGTATTGACTTACTGGATGTAGGGTGATTTATACCAGCTGAGATCAGGCCTATAGTAAGAGACAGTCCCTGACCCAAAGAGAAGAGAGTATAACTAGAGAAGACAGACAAAGAATGGGGGAAAGGAATACCACGATCCCCACGTGACAGGTGGGGGGAGCCTCTTCTCTTCCATTGCTCACTATTTTAACCCTTTGACAGGAGTGATTGAGAATATGCTTTGGTGGAGTTTTGCCCCACCTGGCGCAAAGCCAGAGCAAACAGGCAGAGGGGACTAGCGGTGATGGGATGCAGGTAAAAGCGGCAGGGCTTGAAGGCAGAAGGCTGCTAGTCCAGCCCACTGAGGGGAACAGCAATAGATGATGTTCTAGGCTCTTTGGGTGGGAAGAGGAGGGTCCTGGCCATGTGATGGGTGTACATGCACTCAGTGATGCCCTCTCTCCCTGTTGCTACCTCCTACCTTGTATGTGGCAGTCTCTCCTGGGGCACATAGTGGCACTTTAGCCCTCTCCATAGGGCAGCGTTGCTTTGCAGAGAGAGCATGGATACTCTCCAGGATCCACCTCAGGATCCTCTGCCCCAATTACAAGATCTGCAAGTTGTCCCCAGTGCTGTCAGTTGCCTGTCTGAGCAGAAGTTAAAAATCTCGAGGAACTGGTAGCCGGCTCTGCAGCCTGCTAATGAATTTAGCGAGCGCCCTTCCCCCCGCCCCCAGCAGCTGGGGTGTGAAGCACAGCATGGGTCTTATCTTTGGGAAGCTCCCTGTCTGTAAAATAAATACCCCCAGAGCGAGGCCAAAAATTACTTGTTAATATGGAAGATTAAAAGCATCGCTTTTGAATCTCTGGCATATTAGTGCGTTTTAAGACATCTCAAAGATTAGCATAAATTACTGCGTGAGCCTTTTCGGAGACGGAGGGATATATTAATAGACCCATTTGGAGCACAGCATATTTTCCGGGATATGTTGCACCAGGAATTCAAGGCCAAAACAGCTTTGTTTTGCTCTCACTGCCTGTGTATGTGTGTTTAGTTTAACATCAAGATCAACCCAACAACGACACACATAAAACACACAGGATCTCTCTCTCTATAGCCAGATGCTGCGCTCTTCTGAGCACCTGACACATCAGAGCTGTGCAACACCATGCTCATTTTCCTTCCAGATGCAGAAAGTGAATGCAAGTAACTGCGCTCTCTCTCCCTAATGGAGATTTGTATTGGTTTATTGTCTGTGGCTTTCTTTAACCTGAAATGCACTGCCACCCCATGCACAAGTTTAAGTTCTGCTCTTTGTGGGTGCGGCTAGACAAAGCAGGAGCAAATATTAGGCCTGCTTCTCCCCTGCCTTGAATCTTATATCATCCAGAGAGAGTCCCGGGGGCGTCAGATGTCACTGTTCTGACATGCTAGTACTCACTTTGCACAGGTACAAGGAAATACACAAAGCATAAGACTCTCCCCCCGCTCTGACCCCCTGTAAAAGAATTGGAATGGCACAGAGGAGCTCCTAAAAGCTCCGATCCTCGCTGCGGAACGATTTCCCCGGAGTTAGGGCTCTCTGCAAGTCCTGGCATAGGGAGTGTGAGTGGAGCTGAAGAGGATGTCAGGGTATGTTGTGGAGATGCTTGGCAGCTCATCAGGCAGTCCTGGGAGGCTGCCATAAGCTTAGAGAGGCCTAAATTGGTTTGTCTCTAAGATGTCAGAAGTACTCCTCGTTCTTTTCGCAAATAGAGACTAACATGGCTACCACTCAGAAACCTGACCCGTCTGTGTGAGCTATGCCAACCTACCTTTAGAAGGGGAGAGGATGACAGAGTCAAGCTCAAGCAACTCCTGTCTCTGATCAACCCCTGGCCACCTCCAGTGTTCACAGGCTATGTTCTCTGCTGTGTGAATTGGCTCAGCTTCTTTGCTTCCAGTGGAGCGCTGCCATTTTACACCAGCAGAGAATTTGGCCTCACGTGTCTCGCTCTCCTTGCCTTGAAAGGTGAGTCAGTCCAATGCGAGGCCTTTCTGGGATGGAATTAGAAGATCAAAACAGGAAGGGGAAATGTATTGACTGCTGCTTGTTTCTCCACTGCTGGAGACTTTGCCAGGTGGAGTGAATAGTCTCTGTGACCCATGGGACATACAAGCTATCATCAAGCCGGTAGAGGGGAACCTATCCTCATGGCTATCAAGAGACACTCCCACATTAATAAACACTTGTAGCAAAATGGAAGTGCTTTGGGTTTTTTTATCCTGCTTTAAGCGGTCCTCTTCTGGGTCTCTCGGGGTCCTCACAGGTTTGCTGTAGTCATATGGATTCAGCACAGAGGACTAGAGACATGGAGGGAGGGGCATTATGCCTCAAGTGAATTGGTTAACATACTGACTGACCACCCACAACCCCCAAGCAATGGAATATCATACCAGAGGAATGGGAAATATCTCCACTTGTGGAGGGAGGGGCATCCCTTATTGAGTCTCCAAGCAGTGGATTGGAGGTGAACCAAGACCAGCCTCTGGTACCAAAGTAGCCTCTTAACAAGGGATCTCCTTCCCTCATGGAGGTACACAGAGCCATCCCTGTTTGGCAAGAGAGTGGAAGATAATCACCATTGAAACAAACCCCTCTCCTCCGCCTGAAGTGAGGTATCCTGCAAATACGTTGCTTGCCTTCAGAGCCCCAGTGGTTCTTTCTTTGTGTGGCTCAGCTGCATCTTCTCATCATTATTCCCTCTGGCTCTTCTCTATCTTCCGTTCCCTATGCTGGTTGATAATTATTTTCCTTCTGTAGCTTCAAAGCAATCTCCTTTTCTTTTTCCCGACTCAGTTCTCCTCCAGGGGACCTGACCACAGAGTCTTGCTTGCTGCTACTCTTATGTATGACAGGGACTCCATACTGGAGGGCAGATTTTATTCTGAAGGTGGCAGACACCAAAGCATCTCTGGGCATATGCAACTTGACTTGCTGAATGTTCTCTTCCAGGGGAGCTCAAATGGGGCAGGTTTCTTGCAACTTCTGTTCTTGTCCCTTCACCAGACAGAGTGATTCAGTCTGTATTTTTGGCCCATCACCTGGGAGGTAGGATACCATCCTGTTCAGCAGATGGCCTGTGTAATTTTCACCTCAGGCTGTGACTAATCATACCTCATCTTGTTGCTACTTCATTTCAGCTATCCTAGAGTTTGAGACTGCCTATTGCCCTTTCGCTTTCTTTTAATACTTTATCTATCCTGCAGCATAAGTTATGGACCAGCTGGGAGGACAGTAGTGGTAAGTTTCTTAGGTTGAAAGAAGCCACTGCAGGTGATTGGCAATCTAAACACGTATGGATCCCACACAATGAACTTCTTTTACTTAGACTGAAAAGGTGAGATTTTCAAAAGCACTAAACCCTGGTCTAATTCTGCTCCCACTGACTTCAGGAGAAGCAGAGGTAGGCCAATGTTGAGGGCTTTTAAAAATCCCACCCAAGGTCACTCAAGTGCATTTCCTACCAATTCATTCACTGAAAACCAAGCAGTACTCACTTAAACCGCCATTAACATCCCGACCAAGCTGGGAATGGTAGGAGTCTGGTAAGATCAGAGGTTGTTACCAGATAAAGGGTCATGGGAGAAGGGCCACTGAGTCAGGGAGACCAGAGAATTGAAGAAGCTGTTGGCTTTTCTTTAGGAAGTTAAATGAGGATGATGGGAATAAGTGAAAAATTTGAAAAATGGTATGTGTCTGTCCTGCTACAGAGTATGTATGTTCGCTTGGAGTTTGCAGAGTCTGTTAGCTATTTCGACCTCCAAAATCAGATTCTTGGAAAAATTTCAAAAAACTTATTTTTTCCATGCTTTCTCTGCAAAAGTTGGTAAAAAATTACCCCAAAAAAGTTATTCCGTTGTCCTGTGAAGACTTGTGCTACATTTGGAGACCAAATGTAATAATTAAAGTGTTAAACGGAGGGATTTTAGTCCTGCTTGAAGAGCAAATCTCAATGCAGCTATAGTTCTGGAGTCACTACTGACCCCTCCATAATATATTTGGAAAGCTCCTGTGTTCATCTAGATTTGCATCTTTGTTCCTTCATGTGTCTGTTTGTGAAGCTGGGTGCTTTCCAGTTTGCCATCAAGCATACCGCCAATAAGCCACTATACTCCATCACATGAGCAGGTGAATTGTGAAGGGTGTAATGACAGAGGCTGTCATCCCAAGGTGCACTTGTGCATCTGTTATATATTGTCACACTGGTGCCTAAAAGCAGGTCGGAGTGCTCTTTCCAAATCTATTAAAGCGATATGTCACAAACTCAGCAGAGCATTGCAAATATCTGCTTGATCTTTTAAGAGAAGTAGCACACAATAACCTTCCAAATACTTCTGTACCTGCTATTTCTTTTGAAGTGCTTTATTTGTGCATGCAAAATATCCAGTTGAACAGGCAGAGCCGGCAATTAACTGACCACGGAAGTGCACTTTAAACAACTGTGCATGCAATTACATTTTTCAGACCCACAATTGCATTTTTTTGCATGGGCGAAGTAGGCAACTTTTTAAAAAGGAGTGTAGGGAAACCTATCCTTTTCTATGTCAAGCAGCGTCATAATATACCACTTGCAGAATGAGTGCTAGGGGTTGCATGCCTCTCAAGTGGACCCCACTGCAAGGAACACCACTCATTTTAGTTCCAAGGATACCCACATTCCATATAAATTTGGCGTGGCCTCACTTTTGTGGTTGTTGTTGAAAACTGCATTAGAAATGAAGAGCCAGGAAGCGAAGACTAAAGAAAGAGTTAGACAGTGAAGAAACTAACCCCACTGCATTTCAGTTTGCTTTATGAGTTGATTTCAGTCTTTGTCATACATCCTGCTCATGTTTGGGCCTTGACAGGTCAAGACGGATGAGACCATATGACCATCCTAGTCACTTCTCATGAAACTCAAGCACACAAACCACATTCAGAGAACTTTGACCCAATGGTCCTATAACCAAGAACAAAAAACAGTCCTTGTTGCTGTTCTTTTGAACACTTCCAGTTGATCCCATTTCCTGGGAGGAGGAGGATACCTACCTGACCATTTTCTTCCCCACTAGTTTTTTTTTAATGCTTTTATATAATCCCTATCTCTTCCTAGAGACTTGGGTTTTTTTGGAGTTGCTTTCTAACATAAGTACCTGCTGTGCGGGTCCTAGATTTATTGAGGTTAGCAGAGGCACAGTTAGCATTAACGCAGATGCTATATTTTCAGTGCCTCCCCTTGCAAGGACATTAATGAAACCTCCACTTAATACTTCGACTGCTTTACTGTCCTCCCCAGTCACTTCATTTCTAATTTTCTTCCCTCACAATCTTCCTTCCTGCAGCATCTCTAGGATTTGTAAGGTCAGAAAATACACTTTTTGGAGTGGAAAGGAGCGTTTCAATTTTTTAAATAATTCCTTATTTTCTTTACCGGCCATCTGAGAACTAAGACTGCAAACATCAATTCCATACTTCTAGGTCTTGAACATCTGTCTATGGTGTTGGCTGGATCTGGAGCAATTTGTTTGAGGGGTTGCTGATGATCTCTTGTAACTAGTCAGCTGTGAAGCGAAGAGGCGACATGAATGGAGCTCCAAATACTGGTAGTAAGCTGCATGTGCTAAGTCGTATCCTGACACAACTTTTGGAAATCAAAATAAGCAGCCACAGAATAACCGCAATGGATCCATAACCCCGTGGGTTTCGCTCACCAAAGCCACTGGGAGAAACCTGATAAACTGATGTTTGTTTTCTCTGATGCCCTACAACACAGGAGAATTCATTACAGGTTCCACAGTCCCCTCAAGCAACAGTATCGTACGAGTCAGACCCTACGGGAAATATCAGCTAGCTCCAAGAATACACATCCATTGACAGTGATGGCAGCCCACACGGAAGTGAGCCAATTAGAGGAATATGGTGCAATGCCGAGGTCCTGCAGTTGCATAGTTGAAGTTGAGCTGCTGTAATGTATGGTACCCAATACATTTTTTCTGCATTATTAGTATGGCATCGTCTCTGTATCCCTGCCCAGTGTTTACAGCGGGAGGTCTGGTATGTACTCATGGCGGTAGAGATAAAGTGTACAAATGGCACTAGAAAAGTGCAGATTGCATTACCCTGTATCTTTACTTCCTTTACATGCTCCACCATTTTATTTCACTGCCTCATATAGACTATCGTCTTTAAAAAACATGTCCTCTCCTGTCATCCCATTATTTTTTTGTTTAGATGCTTTTCAGACTGTGGTTCGACATTAGCAGTTTGGAAGTAATGCCTGTTGCTTGGTAGATTTCCCTTAAGAATGGAGCCTTTATTTAATTAAGAAAATAAAAGAGTATAGTACAGATCAGAGGAAGAAAGGTCCAGGGCTGAAAGTAAAACACAGGACTTACCGGTACGGGGACCGGCAGCTTGGGCGGAAGGGGCGGGGCCTTGGGGAGAAGGGGCGGAGCTGGGGTCAGCGTCCCCAGCCAGCCCATGTGGGCAGCCTGGCCTGTGCTGTCCAGGGCTTCGGCACTGGTTTAAAGGACCTGGTTTTAAATCGCCAGCCCGGGGCAGCTGCCACTGCAGCGCTTTAAGCAGGGTCCTTTACCGCATTAGCGCTTTAATGTCACAGCCCCTTTTGCAGGGCCACCGATGCGGGGGCGCAAAAGGGGAAGTGACGTTAAAGCACTGCCGAGGTGGGTAGTATGGCAGTCACTGGTATGCCATACTGGCTTACTTTCATCCCTGGAAAAGTCTCATTAAGTCAAAGGCCTGGTCTTAATCTGTCCCCTCAGACAGTGTAGGATCACTGCCTACAATATATTTTCTGGTGCTTTGCCCAGCCTCATTTTAAATGTTCCAAATGATGTAGCTCCACCTATAGAAGTCCTATAGAACATTCCAGTGCTAGATTGAGGGACATGGTGAAAAATGGATTGGCCCTTCTGTGACACTGGCAAATCAGATGCCAGCTCATGCCAAGATCCCCATGCCTCACTTGAATACTGACAAATACATATCAGTCTGGTGCATCTCTGTATTAGTATTGTGAAAATAGGTATTAGAGTAATAAAAATGTGCCTAGTGTTTGGACTTTATTGAATTCTTGTGAGTTGCTGAATGCCTTAATCCCATTTATAACATCAGGGTGCCCTATTGTAAGGCCAGATTTGAACAGGTGCATAGTAAGCCTCTCTAGTTGTGTAAATCACTAAACAAGAGAGAGAGAGAGAGATGAATGTGTGTGAAATGCTGGCCTCCAATAGATGGCATTATGCCCTGTCTCATAAGGAAGGCCCATGAACCCCCGATGAACTACTGTGGAACATCAAAGAGGCAAAAGACTTTTTTGATTGCTCTACCCCAGCAATGAAGAGGAGACGTGAAAGTGAATTCCTCCCATCAGCTGAACTTTCAATTTTAATGGAGAAGGAATAAAAACGCCTCACAAGGAAGCATCGTGTCTTTATGTTGCTTGGACTCTGAGGGGCAAGGATTACTAAGCATAAGCAAAAGACTCCCCAGTGCTTGGTCCGGGTTATCCTTACAGGAATTGCTTATCATAGAAGTTTCTATTATTTTTTGAAACTTAGATGCTAACTCATTTGTGTTTAGCTGCTTTAACCTTGTGAATAACTCTCTTATTTCCTTTTCTTTATCTAAAGAATTGTTATATGTTTATTGTAGGATTGTCCACAAGCATTATCTTTGGTGTGAGAGCTAAGGTGGCAGGATACGTGAGTGGTCCTTTGGGACTGGCAGTAATATGACTATTGCTGTGGTATTTGGCGTAAGGACCATCTGCCGCAAAGGTAGGGTTACCTGGGTGGCAAGACAGAGGAGTACCCAAGGTGGGGGTTGTGCCTTGGTTCTTAACAGTCTGCCCTGAGGTTGGTCTCATGCTCTTGAGTCAGTGCAGGACAGCTCGACACCTTCCTTTTCACAATGACCCATAACCCGAGAATAATGGTTCATTCAATTAAATTAATGGCTTGGATGTTTAGAAGAAATAAAAGGTAGTTGGGCTGTGGAATTTCCGCCTCTAGGAGGGTCATGAAGTCAAATACTGTAGCTAGATTTTAAAAGGGCAAGAGATAATATTATGCCTATTAATAACACTTGCAGTTATGCATACTGAAAGGATGGTAGAGTCAAATCTCTTGCTGATCACAGCTGAGGTTATGAAGGAATTCTTCCTTTATAGCAAAGTCCATTAAAAGATTCTCTCTTCCCTCCTACTCACTAGAAGCATGTGGTGTTGGTTGCTCCTGGAAGTGTGATCCTGGTCTGTTGGTGAACTCCTGGCCCTATTAATGACATTGGGTGTATTGCCATTGACTTCAATAGGGGCAGGATTTCACCCTATCTATGAATGATCTGACCAATATTGCTTATAAAGCATTTGTTATATAAGAACATACGTGGGGCTCTGCATTTGGGAGGATTTATACACCCTTCAAAGTATTGTGAGGCAGAAGACCTTCTTCCAGCAGCAGAAACTGTTTGCAGCTCTGGGAGAGGCAGTGCTCCAGTGGGTAGGACCCTGGACCAGGACTCAGGAGACCTGGGTTTTTGTCCCCAGCTCTACTGCTGACCTGCTAGGCCATCTCTCTCTCTACCACCATTTTTCTCTCGTCTATTTACACTGTAAGATGTTCAGGACGGGGGGTGGGAGTCTCTTCCACAGTGTGTATAGATGTACATTTCCTAGCACAATGGAGCCCAGACTTTACTGTAATTACAAATAATAATGACTGCACTTTACCTACCTACCTAATCTATTTATATCATGCCCACCACCCTGGTATCCAACCCCCGTACCAAATGACTCAGATCTCTCAGCGGTCACTTACAGACCGAGGTTTTATTCATTTCCTTCTTTCTAGGATTAGGCAGGGTTGTCAAAAGCCTCACTCCACAATTCGTGTCCTTCTCTTATTTTACTCCCATTTCCTGCCACATTCCAAAAGTAGGCAGAATAATTCCACATTGTGCTTTTCCCTTGTGACAGAAGGCAGTGGCAAGGTTGTGCAAAGGAACAGCAAGTTCAGAGGGGGTTAAAAAGATACCCAGATTTATTTTAAATCCCTCTCCCTCACACACATACACTCACCCACCTAAAGATTATCTTCTGTAACATCTCCAACAAGCCCAAGTTTCTCCAGATGATCTTTCCTTCTGCAACTCTGGCTCCCAGCTGGAACCAGAGAGTTTTATAGAAGGCTTCCCTATCCAGAACCATCTGAAGGGAAGAGAAGTTCCTTCTCTGTCTCTCTGGGTGATTGACAGCCCACCCAGACCATCAGTTCCCTTTCCCTCACTTCTGGCTCTATAAGAACTTCCCTCCATCACTGCCCTGTCTTCAACCAGGTTTATTGCTATTCCTAGTTCTCACAGAAGAGAGTTCCAGAGTTACTGGAAAGTCATGACTGCACCCTAAGTTGTTTCTAAACTTAACTGATGCTGGAATCTGTGTCACCACTACAATTCTTCCTTTAGTACTTTACTTTACACCCTTATGTAACAAATTGGTGCCCTTTGCAAATGTGTTTAAGATTAGTGGAAGAAGCAAATAAATAGCCTTTAAACCTATTAGAAATAAACATGTTTCCTTATAGCAGTGTACATGACCAGCTCAACAAAATGTCCTACAGAGGTTTTGAAATGACAGGAAAACCTGTTCTTAAAAAATGATAAAGAGAGATCCACTCACATCTCACTGGGCATAATGGAAAGTGAGTGGCAGTTATTTATTAGCAATAATTTCCATCTGATGACTTGTCATATGTTATCAGGCCCTGATTCACAAGGGAGTTGATAAATGATTGGAAGCTGTCATGAAAAAATGCATTATCTCAGCTGCATTACAGGGGATGTTAGCCATGACATTTAGAGCATATTCTAAGAAACACTATTTCTTTAAACCAGCCTAATTTTTAGGCAGATATGAATCTGTGTTTTTTGACAGATTGATACATCACAGCCTCCTGGGGACTCCTTTGGTTCAAATCTTTCACTTGCCATCTTCCGGTGCCAGGCAATCAGTTAACCTTCTACCGGTCCCTCGGACGATCTTTTCTTAGGATTCACTAGAACTTTAAATCCGATGAGGAGAACCTATCAAATGAGATTCCATGCTATGACCCATAACTCTGTCTAAGCTGCACAGACTTTGGCAGGTGGTCAAGGCATCTTTACCCCCAGTTATGACTGAAGTGAGCTTAGAATAAACCCTGAACATCCGGTTACTATAGTTTGATTCTCTCGCCATGTAAAATAATAGCTTTTGGCTGCAAATACCCTGTCGGTCCATTATAGAAGCTAGCATTCAATGGTACAATGGATTCCTTTTTTAAAAAGAGAACTTTACTGGCATTAGACATTTCAAAATGCTTCGCTCCCAAAGATACACAAAGAGGATACAATAACAGACAAATCTTTCAGAGAAAGGAACTGCAATAAATAAGCTTAAAAATGATATGAAATGGTTAAGGATGACCATGGTTTGTGGATGGTAGTTCTGAAGTGTGTGTACACAATCTCTGGAATGACCTAGTTCAGATGAACTTAGCTGCTCTACACTTCCTTATGACAGGAAAGAGCAGGAGATATAGCTGGTTGACAACTCAACTGTTTTTCTGATAATAATAATAATAATTTTTATTACAGCAACACCTACATGTTGCAAATGAGATTAGGGCCCCTTGTGCTAGGCACTACACGAATGCACAGTAAAAAAACAGATGCTCCCACAAAGAGCGTACAATCTAGACAGGTCAAAGATAGGAAGAGAAAAAGAGAGGCACGCAGATAGATTAAATTAATTCCACAAGATTGCCAGGGACAGAGTTGGGACTAGAACCCACCTCTCTTGAGTTCCCAGAGAGTGTCCTACTCTGCTTTGTTATTATCATTAGTCTTATTTTTAAGCATCAATAGTATGTTCAGTGCTGAACAAGACAAAAAATATAGACATTTCCTGACCCCACACAGATTACGCCATCTAAACAAGATTGACACAGAGTAGGGAGCCTAATATAGGAAGCCCCAGTGGGGAACTCACTAGTTGTATTTTTGATACAGCTATTGAAATTATTGACTCACTTCTTAGAGGGAGTACAGAAGAAGTGAGGGTTTAGGCAGGATTTAAAAGATACAGATGATGCGGTGGATTAGAATTTGGAGGAAGTCCTTCCTAGGGTTTTGGTGGGAAAGGACAGAGAGAGACAACCATGATTGATCAGAGAAAAATGTTTACACATTTTTGGATACCTGACTCCAGTGTGGAGAGAAAAATGTTTTTTCCCCCTGAAATACCCAGTTTGTTCCTAAGTCTCCTGCAGTCTGCTGCTGAAATATGACCATCCCGCTCTATTTAGAATTGCTGAGATCAAGTACACACTGTCCAGTAAGGCCAGAGACGCAGGATTAACACAGCCAGTAAGCAGAAGGTGCCTAGAGCTTTAGGATTCTCTTGGCCCAAATAATTAGAGGGGTTTTCAAAAGTGTTCAGGGCACTTTTCATCAAGAGAGAGACTTAGAATCATGGAAATGCAGGACTGGAAAGGACCTCAGTAGGTCATAGTCTGATGCTCTGCACTGAAGCACGACAAAGGGTATGTCTATACTACCTGCCGGATTGGCTGGTAGTGTTCGATGTACTGGGGATCGATTTATCGCATCTCATCTAGATGCTATAAATCGATCCCCGAACGCGCTCTCTGTCAACTCTGGAACTCTGGCTCCGCAAGCGGAGTAAGCAGAGTTGATGGGGGAGCCGCTGTGGTTGACTCGCGGCTGTGAGGACGGCCAGGTAAGTCAAACTAAGATACTTCAACTTAGCTACGCAAATAGCATAGCTGAAGTTGCGTATCTTAGTTCAACCCTCCCTCCCCAGTGTAGCCCAGGCTTGAGTATTATCTAGACTTGAAGGTCATGAAAGGTGTAGAGGGGCTGTGTGCGATTTCTAGCAAGTTAGCTCCCACCTAGATTTTCTGAGCAGTGGAGAGATCAAGGCTTTGGAGAGAATACAGAAAATTCTATGTATTGTGTCTCATACAAAGATAACTGCAGGCAGAGGAGAGAAGGCACCACTTGCAATGCCTAGCAGCTTCAGTGACAAGTGGAGTTGTTAGGTGGGGAATAATGGGTGGGTAGAGAGGCAGGCACAGAGATTTACCCGAGGGGTGGCTACAGTAACAGAACCCAGACTCTGGTCTCCCAGGTGAATCCCTATCCATGATGCAGTGCTGCTTCTTGCACAAGCTTCTATTTTTAAAACTATTGGCCTAGACTGAAACTACCAACTCCTTTAACACAAGTCACCCAAACAGCTGCACATGGCCACTTCAGATCTAGGCTGGATTTGAACCTATGACCCAGAGGTAAAAGTCTTTACAGTCGTTTATCAGTTCCCGATGAGCTGGAGCAAAAAGATGACCTCACAGCTCTCTGATACTCTTGTCTGCTGAGATATCAGAACTGCTCAACAGAGGCAGAAGCAACAGTGTGAAAGCTTTTCTCTTTGGGGAGCAAGGCAGTGCTCTATTTTAAATTAAAAAACAAAACACTTCCATGATTTATAAACAAAGAGAGCTAGCCTCCATAATTTAATAAAATACCTTGTTAACTAAAACAACTGTCTCTGAGATCGCTATTGATTTGCAAGCCTTTCGTCCAGGGACTAGGCAATTTCCCCTGAATGGGGAGCTCGGCAGACAAAAAATTAAGATGAACATGCAAAACATTTCCTTGCTTTCTCTGTGCACAGTGAGGTCTACTACTCAAAATGTCCCAGACAGTGATATGTATGTGCCTACAAATTAAAGACAAAGTTAGTAGCAGAATGCTGGAGGAAAAAAGCATGCCTATTTTATTGCAATTAGAGCTCTTTATAGAGGTTTCATTGGATAATTTTCTAGAAAGAGTCACCTTAGAGCCCTGTAGCTGGAGAAGATTTTTTTTCAGCTACTCACTACCAAATAGTTTCAACTACTAATAAATAGATATTATAGTTGCCTCTCATGCCAAAAGATTTCAGAACACTTACAATTATGCAGGAGTGACATCAATCACAACCAAAATGCAACCACCTCTGGTGGAAGACAGCAGTTGCTCAATGCTACACAACGTTTAGAAGAGGAAAGTGAAATTGAATTTCATAGCCAACAGAAGTGGCAGAGGTAATAGTTTTCCTAACAGCCATATTCTTGCCATCAGTGCCAAGGAATCTTTAATGACCACAGCTGGAAGTTATGAGCAGGGACAGGCAGCCAAAAGAGTTGGGATTAAATAAAACCCATTAAAACTTTCACTCAAAACTTAATCAGGTTTGGGAAAAAAAATTTCCACTCTGTTTTCATTTGCTCTGCTGTGTTCTGGATGGGGTTGTCAACCAAAGGATTATGAAATCTCACAAGAGATTATTGTCATGAGACTTCTAATCCAGTTTTGCATGCTCAAGAAGTTCAGATAAGGCTCCAAACTTCTGACTGCTTTTCCCAAATGAAAGCTCTGATGCTTCTGAGGTCTGCACATAGCTAGTCATCTGACATTGAAAACACTTGCCAAAAAAGTTGAAGATGTTTGATGCTTTCTTGAGTTGCTGAAAACGTCTAGATTTGAGGCCTACACATGACTGTTTCGGGGTTGAGAATGTACGGCAACAAATCAAGAAGAAAAGGCTTGATTAAGTCTAGTGTTAGGTCATTTAGGCTAACCACTGAGTTTTACCTGCAGAGCCAAGGAACAACAATACCTTCATCCTTTGTTTTATGGGTTATATGTTCTTATTTGCCCATCCATTATTGGTTGATCTGCTGGCAAGAACTTTCTTGAACCAAATTGCAAATCAAGGCATATACATGACATGAACTTTAGCATGTCATCACTATTGTTGGAGTAAAAACGACTCTAACTAAAGGAATTCCAGCAACTAGAAAGAACTCAAGCTTTTAAAAAAAAATGATTGACAGGGCCAAATTCAGAGAGGGGTCAAGGAAAAAGCAATAAACTCTAAATAAGTTTAGTGGGAGCTAGGGCAGCTCAGAGGAAGGCTGGCCTTGTCATTAAAGAACTGGGTTAAATTTCAAGAGATGTAGGTTCAATTCTTGCCACTCCTACAGACTTCTTTTGTGACCTTGGACTAATCTCTCCATGCCTCACTTTGTCATCTGTGAAATGGGGATAATCATATTTCCTTTGTCGTCTAGAATCATAGAAGTGTAGGAGTGGAAGGGACCTCATCAGGTTATCTAGTCCAGTCTCCTGCACTCCAGGCCGGACTATGTAAAAACTAGACCACTCCTGACAGGTATTGTTTCGTAAGCTACTCAGCACAGGAACTTCTCTCTTACTATGTGTTTGTACAGCACCTTGCACAATGAGGCCCCACTGTCAGTCTGGAGACCCTATTAATACAAATGAAAATAAATAACATATGCCTTTTTATGAGAGGTTTAACTTGTAAACTGAGACAGGTTAGACTAAGACAGCTGGGAACTGACTTTATTGCCTAAAACTAAATTTAGGAGCAAATTACTTAGAATTATTCTCATTTACCAATGTGTAACGTATACCTTTAAACAGTTCCTCAGATTTGGCCCAGACAGAACTCTTACTTCAATGCAATGCACTGGAAAGCCTTTCGTACTGTATCTTTTTTTGCTATGGAAGCTGTGGAAGATACCTACCTTATTAATCAAACTCATTTTGCCAAAGATTTTGCTGAAGATCTTACCAGCTGATCCCCCACAAAATCCCAGTGCCTGGAGAGCTACTTTCAACTCATGTATGATTCATTCAAGTGGTTTCACATACTATACAAAGGCTGGGACTTAGCCTTCCTCTTCGAGAGAAAGGAAACACAGCAGGCAGCTCACGTGTTAATTCAGTTTAATACCCACAAGCGTATTTCACCATGAATCTCATTCTAGGGCTGGATCCAATTCCCACTGAAAGACTCCCATTAGATTCAGTGAAGCTGCAGCAGGCCTCTAAACACATGGAAATGAAGTTTACCCTAAAACAATGACATTAGCAGCATCACCGCGCATACTGCATGCACCGTGCAATTCTCTCTGACACCAGAATTGGGGATTTAGCCAGCTTAGAGGATATTTGCCCTCAGAGACCCATTTCCAAGTGTTGTCAGTTGCTTTTGAAGAGACGATTAATACTCTTTTCTCTCTCTCCTTTCTTGAACCTCCCTGCCTCATTGGCTATGCATCTCTTTTCAAATCTCCATCCTCCCTTATCTCTCACTCTCCTGCTGTGAGTGGCCCTATGGCTGAATGCTTGAATTGATTCACCACAGAACTGCCTCAAACCCTTGTTGTGTATAATTTATACAACGCGCTATCTGCATTCCTGTGGTACTTAACTCTACCACGAGTCTGAGAGTCCCTGGACAGAACACACTGGTGGTGTAACACTAAGCTGCTGACCCTGGGTGGGAATAAAGGACCATACAGCAGGATGGAATGAAAGATGGGATACTGGAGTGAAGGCCAGTTCTTCCTGCTTATTCTCTTTGCCCTTCTCACTTTCCCTCCCCCCCTTATTTTCCAGTCTCCCCGCATACTTTAAGACATTAAATATATTAGCAAGGGGGTTTTTATCTTTCATCTCCTTGCAACCCTCAGCCTCCCACACTCCAATCAACCCTCCCTGTGTTTATCAGCACCCTTTGCTTTATAAAATTTAGGCCCAACACTGCACTCCTGTTAAGATCCGTGGACATGCGCAATGGAATTCAGCTCCCTGCAAGAACAGGCTTTTAGATCCTTAATGCAGGAACCTGGGGTTTTCCAGTGAAGCTCCAGGCACATCTCTATAAATCAGTGTCGTTATTCTATATTCCATTTAACACAAGCATGGGCATTTTAGGGCTAAACCGGCAAAGCTGGTTTCCATTGACACCCGTGGAGCTTTGCACTGACTCAGCAGGACTCCTCCAGCTCCTTCCTCTCCCATATTACGTATGAGGAGCACGGGAAAGCATTTTGGTTACAAGTGGAAGAAAAGAGGGAGGCATAGGCTGCTCATAAGTAGAGCCCTGCCAATATGCGGAGATCCACGGGCCATTTTTACAGATAGCGGATCGGAGATGGGTACAAATTTTGTATCCGTGCAAGGCTCTATATATAGAATCAGTTGTCTGCAGCTCAGAGCCTATGAGGCTGCTTGTCCAACTCCCAGGGCCTATATTCCTTCTCCCCGCAACCCATAAAGAGAACGGGGAGGTGATGGATCAAGACAGGCAGCAAAATCTCCCAAGCTCCTATTACCGCAATTTAAGCAGCCCAGCAATTTAGGAAACCCCTCCCAACTTCATTGCTGTACCAGGTCAATTGGAGAGGGAAGCCAGACTGACTTACTTTGAAGAAGCAGTTGCCTCCCTCTTCAGCTGACCGAATATGGCAAAAATTAAGCACTGGCTGGGCAGCTGGAAAGCCCTTCACTGCCCTCCTAGCCCCACTGTGTTTCTTGCTTGAGCAGCCCCTTTCTGTAAGTGCAGAAGAGTAAAGGGCAGGTTGAATTGGACCAGTCCTCCTGAGTGAGCTAAACACTTAGGACTTAGGGGAGATTTAAATCTGAATGTTGCAACTGACCCCTGATTATGCCTGTGCTGGTGCAAATCAAAATCCTGGACTGCAGGGATGTTGGGGAAGTGCAGAACCAGATCCAGATCTCTTTGGAGTCTTGCTGGAATAAGGGAAGCTGGATGTATAAATGCAGGATTGCCCGGCAACCTTCTGAGCAAAGGTAGAGGCTGAGCCAGAACACAGCTGGACTCTGGAGGAGCAAAGCTGACTCTGTGGAACACCTAAGAGATCACTTTAAAAGCCCGACGGGTAGGTAGTGTGTGCAAAAATAAAGCTGTGAGTAGCAGACGGATTGCAGGCCTGAGAGATGCAGCAGCAGAGTTCTGTATGGGAATCTTGCATCAGGTTTGCCCACACTATGCCAGATGCTTCCAACTCCATGAGCATCACTAGGGAAGATTTTCACAAAGAACACGGTGATGATGGGTCAAGAGGGCCACAGTGGCTTTATCCTACAGAACTCACCATTTTATTATATTAAAGTTACTGATCTTTCTGCGCAACGACATAGAGGGCTGGGATTGACCTCCATTCTGTAATGCACCATCCATAAGTTCACATCCGAAGACAATCCAGGTAATGGGTTTTTCAGTGAATTTATTTTTGGGATCAAAATAGACAGGCAGAAGTCACGTTAGTATTGTTTTGCAACTGCTATAATCAGGGAAAATATTTTTTCCGCAGCAGGAAAGAACTAGGCAGCAAGCCACTAAAAGGTTTAATTACCAGAGAACATTAAAACAAGGCAATTTAGGCCCAATTAGTGTTATAATAATTTATTTATAAGATGCTAGTATATGCAGTTATATTCTATAATCCATTTACTCCAACCCTGGTAATGTGTGTGCCCCATTAAGTAGTAAAGTATAAGATCATTAACCCACAGTTCTTCTTCAGATCATGCTATTAGGTTGCACTCAGGTTCTTCATTGGGCGGTGCTGATGCCTTAAAGTGCTTTTGGGGTAATTTATCTACTGTCTCATTTCACTTCTATGTTGCAGATATGAACTGGCCAAAGGCCTGCTGATATATTTATCAGTGAAATTTTAGACATGGTCTGTCATTACAGTTTCAATAGTTTCTATGGCCCAGATCCTCAAAAGTATTTAGGCACCTAATGGCCATTGATTTCTTTGATGATCTGTAGCCATACTCCTATTGTGACAGCCACAAGGAAATATGCGGTATTGCTAACTAAAAATGTTCAAAAATTATGAGTCCAGCCCTCACAAAACCATGTGAATTTTTGCTTCTTTTGATTGTCTTCTGATTTTCATTTAGGGTTACCATTGGATCATGTTTATAACCTTTTCTCTACAACCGTAAGGCTAGAAACTTCTTCCCCCCCACCTAAAAGAAAGATGAGACTTTTAGATAATCACATGACTCCAGGAACTGATGCTTTAAATAAAATACCAAGTGCAGTGAGAACTCAAATGGCAAATGGCAAGAGCCAGCCACTCTTAATTTAGAAGATAATTACAGTGATCAGTCATGCTAGGAGAATGTTTATCGGCGACTAGCAAGGACATTACGCAGCATCCAGCAATGCACCAGGGTTGAAATTCACCAGGAGAAAGGCTACAGTCAAGATGGCCCTTAAGTAGGACTGAAGGGGTGCATGGCCCCTCATGCTGACTCTTAGCACAGGAGTGAGTTTCACCCTGTATGATGAAAGTGACTGACATGACAGACTGATGAGGGAAGATGAAAATTAAACACCTGTAGCTTGGTAAAATGTCACCTAGGAGGGGATGTGGAAACAAAGAAGGCAATGACCATGCATAGCATCTCTCTTCTGAATTGGTCCTTAATCTACATCTACGAATGTTTTGATGATTGGCTACCTGTCTCTGAAAAGTATAAGCGCGATTCTTTGTGGTGAGATGCAGGCATCAATATAACTCACAGCAATGGAATTAGACTACAAAAATGAACATTTAAGTTGCAATCAGAAAATGTTTCCCAATGGCCATTCTTTTGTCCCATCCCACCAGCTTGTTCTGGGAGAGAGGGAACAGCAGGTAGATACCACAGGGTAGCTCACACGTGCTAAAAGGAGGTTTCCAATAATCCATGCCCTTCTATGGGCTCATAGTCGAAGACGTTATCTAGCACTGAAAGGATATAGATGTATATTGCCAGGATGGAGTGAATGGACCATAATTTACAAATATATATACCTGCATTTTATTAACAGCATAACACTAATCTCTATAGGATCATATAAACACATACAAATAATTATTCTGATCATTATTATTTGGTAATCAGACATCACAGTGATGGGTGGAATATAGGAGCTCAGAGAGGAAGAGCATAATCACAACAATAATAAATAATATATTGCCCATTTGTGTTTCCAGACTCTGTTATTTCTTCTGATCATATCACATATGTGAAAGTTGAGGCTTGCTTTCCTGCTTGTGGTTAAACTTTCAGTACATTTTCTACTCTGACGCTATTGATCCAGCTAAAGCAGCGCTTTACAGCCTGCAAAGCCAGTCTGCGTGGAGTCAGAACCACTTCATTCCATAAACCACAGCAGCATGGCAGCTTCCAAATCTCGCATTTTGGTCACTTACCCAGTTCTTCTTTTAAACAAAGTCTCCCCATATTTCCCCCCAATACAAGGATTCTGGGGAAACAGATGAGCATTTTCATTACAAACGATTATCTTGTACACACATGTCGCAAAACATTACATTGGATTAGGCTGATTGCTAAGACTCAGCGCCACAACCCTGTCGTTTGCATAGAAAATCTTGTCTCAAAGACGATTTAAAAAACAAAAAATGATCCTTTCTTGCACATTTTGAGAACAGCCTTCAACCTTGCCATTAAAGAATCATGAGATGGCCTTGGAAAGAGAAGCTAAACGCTCGTGCCTGCTCTTAATTACCTCATTGCTCTTTACATTGAAAAGACAATTGTGTTTCTATTTTATTTATGGGGCAATTTAAACATTTCCCTACAGTGTTCAGAACCTCCAAAACACCACAGCTGTAGGGCCCTGATTCAGCAAAGCACAAGGGGTTCCAGCTCTGTTCAGTAAAACTCTTCACCGGGCATGCCCCACAATGATCGCTCATTTCAAGGGATGTCATTTATTTCAGTCTTGAAACTCCCTGTGTTCCACATAGAACTGGCGTCCTCTCATTTTTTATTGGTGATAATTGTTTCAATCAGAAATCAAGAATCATGAAACAGGTTGTGAAAAGAGCCATCTAACTTAGGGGAAGAATCCCACACCGTTTAAAGTTTCCTGCATGACTCACTTTTTTTTTCATGTGCGTCCTTAGTTTGTATCTTTGTCACATATTGCATCCCACAGGTGGAATTTGCAGGCTGAAAGGTACGTGAACATGGATTTAAGTCCCACTGACTTCATTTTGATTACTCAGGTGTCTAAATGTTGTGCTGACTATGACTGAGGCTATTGGTGTGGTTAGTTGAATCAGGACATAAATATGTAATGGCTCCTCTACCAGCATGGGTCATTATCAGGGTTTGAACTTATACTTTCTGCACTGCAATAAAACTCTTTACCCACTGAGGTAGAAGAGCATCTCTGTTAGCTGGTAGCAATTAGTAGGGTGTTGTCTTCCAGTAGACCAGCCACTAGAGGATGATGTGATGTCCAGTTTGCTAATATGTTACACATGCAAATCCTTGCAAAGAGGACTATAAAACCAAAAAGAAAACAGATAAAGAAGAGTGAAATACAGTAAATCCCAGTTGATTACATAAACAAACAGCATGAGCAGTGGAAAGAAAATTGTAGTTACAGTTTTTTAACATATACAAAGATTCTTTTAATGTGCTTTTCCTCTTGATCATGTCGTTTTTAGGTTTGTAAGCCTTTTTCTTTTTATAAATAAGGAAGAAGTTTCAATAATTAATTCCTGCTTTTCTCTATATATAGAAGTATATTGGCACAGAACTGACTGGTGAAACCAGAGACACTTGCTAACTTGTTAAGCACTCTTAGGGCCAGTTGAAATTTCCAGATAAATCCTACTTTTATAAGAAAACAATATGTGACCAGACAGCTCTCTGGGGAATTTGCAAGCGCATTATGTTATATATTTGTGCCTAGCAAAATGGGGCTGGGTTATATAGGTGCTGCCACAATATATAAAATAAATTCATTAATAACAATTAATAATAATGTGTTTGCATGTTCCTTTTTTCCGCTGACTTATTGGATGGTTTCATCAAACCCAGTCTGGCCATAGCTCAATGTCTTGCTTTATACAGGCGTACCTTCCAGGATAATTAATAAGGCCCACATTTTTTTCAGTTACCACAATGTGATATTTTATGGATGGGACTTGTCACTGAAGTGACATCACGGATCCTGCAGTGTGATTTGTGTAGGCAGAGCCTCAAGCCTACATGGAACAGACAGTGAGATCAGGCCATAGAAGTAATAATGTGACGATACAGCATCACATGATGAAGATGGTGCGATCACGTGACCTGAAGACAAAACTGATCTAGCTCAGAAGTATTGGGCCACAGGACACAGAATAAAATCTTTATCTTGGGCCTTCATGGACACTCATGCAAATCCTAATTGCTGGGCAAATGGTTATAATGGTGAGATTTTATTCTGAACGTTTCACTCAGTTTACACAGTTGAGTTGTCTCTCCCTGTACTAGGAATCATTTCTTGCTCAATTATCACAGTAGGTTAGGTATAACTTCATCACATTCCCAATGGGCTCATTCAGGAAGACACTAAAGGCCAGCATTATCAAACTCACTTATCTAATCAGAGTCACTAAAATCCATATTTGGACACCAGAACCAGCCTGATTTTGCAAAGTGATGAGCACCCATGGAGGCTATTGGGATCAAGGGAAGCTGTAGTTGCTTGGCACCTCTTAAAACTAGGCATCTTGCTTAGGAATCTAAATTTTGCCTAGTTTTGATAGTTGTGCCCCAAGCATTACTGACCAAAGGAAAGTCACCTGAGCTGAAGAACTCTGGAAGGCCTTTCTTGTTCAGTCAGTGCTGGTGGTCACAACTCTGGCTTTTGAGCATGAAGATTGCTTAAAAGATGAATAAAACATTAAAAAGTCCAGCTGTAAATACAGAAGCAAAGTGATCCAAATCTATTTCTTTCCCCTTACACATTTCTTTCTCTGCTCCCACATTCTCTTTGTACAGTACCATGATGGCAATTTTGAAGATTGACTTAAAATGCTTATCATCAGGCAATTATTTCCTAGAGATATTTCGGTGACAGCAGTCTTCCCTCTCCCCCCCCCCCCCCCCATATCAGACATACCTTCCCATTCTTCTTTCCATTTCTGGACTGCATACACACTTAGGGACTTTTGCATTATTTTGCTACATTGCACTTTGTAGTGGCAGAAATATATGGCCCTTCTGATACAGTTCAAAGCTAAATACACTTGGAGTGGAAGACCGTTCTCTCATTTTGAGAGAAAAAAGGCGGCACAGCAATAGAAACATGGATGAGAACTGCAAAAGCACCAGAAAGTAGCCAAAATTGTGCACAAGCTCCCCTCCTCCGCCAACCTCAAACCACCATTCGCGCTTCCCCGCAGGAGTAAAGGAACATAAGGTGGTCCTATGGAATGAATTTTTTTTTAACAATTAAAATCCACAGTGAGAGAAAAGATGGTGTTGTGAGAAGGGTATGGGATTCCAAAGAACTGGGTTCAGGGTGCAATACCTAGCTCAATAATCCCCTGGCCTCTGCGGATAATAGAGAACAATAACTAATCTATTTATTTTAGGTATTTATCTGGCCCACATCCCATAGTATCTGAGCACCTCACTCCCTCAATGTATTTATCCTCACAACTTCCCTATGAGTTAGGGATTATTATCTCCATTTTACTAGGGGGGGAATCGAAGCACAAAGAGTCTAAGTGAATTGCCCAGGGTCACACTGAAAGTCTGTGGCAGACCTTGGTCCCCCTACCACTAAGCTAGCACCCCTGCCCCGTAGCACCATTCCCCTCTTTGTAATAATAAATCATTCCAACAATTTATGATAGATTTGAAAGCAATTGATAATATGAGATCCCTTTATTTCTTCAAGGTTTTCTAATAGGGCAGCCAATTTCATAATACAGTTATAATTTGTTCAGCTCAGTACCAAGCCTGTTTCCCAATAATGTCCCAGAGAGGACAGGACGAAGCGACTACAAGACATCACCTACATTAGGTTTCTTGGGAAGCTGTTTTAAAAGCAGCAAAGGTGAAAAGAAGAACCTCTACCGGCATTAGCCATGCTAGGGGTTCCCTGCTGAAAGCTTTCATGCCATTAGCCATTCATTCATGTCCAGAGAACTTGCCACTCTGAACGCTTGCAGGTCAGAGTGGAGAATGTGGCTTGACATAGCTCTGGCTGGGATGATTTAGTTGGGGATTGGTCCTGCTTTGAGCAGGGAGGTGGACTAGATGACCTCCTGAAGTCTCTTCCAACTCTAATCTTCTATGATCTATGATTCGATGGTTCTAAGAACTGCAGGCTTCCTTAAGGGTGGATTTAAATGGATATGAGAGCATGTCTTACATGATAAGCAGAATGTTAAAGGGTGCTTTTCTACCCCTTTTACTTCTTTTTTTTAATACACCTGCATTAGCCTTCCATTTCCTTTTCGGAGCGAATAATAAAACCCATCTTTTGCATACATTAAGCTGCAGCTTTGGCTTTCAGTGTGATTGCTGTGTGGATACTATGGACTCATTATGGGGTTTTTACTTCCCATTCCTAGATGAGTTCCCATATGAAACAATTCCTGCTGCCATTAACTGAAAATGTGTCTGTAAAGCAGGGTTCTTGCATGCTGGTACAGGTTTCCCAAAGATCCCAACTATTTCTCTTCAGTAAATGGCCACATTTTGAAGAAATCAGATATACCAAATGAAATAATTTGATTGTCAGCTTCCTTAACGAGAGGGGGAAATAAGGGACATTGATCACTAGCACTGAAATGAGTTAGCCACTTCTCTGTAAAAATAGCTGTCCCTGTGCCAAGCAGTAGGAGATATCAGGGTCTGGCATGTTAACTTCCCATTGGAAGCTATTTAAATGCCACGTAATTTGGGTGTATTCTTCACGCAATCTGTTTATTTATACATATACAATAGACCCTGAACAGAGGTGGTCATAGATGGCATCCAGGCAAAACCTTCTTTCAGAAATCTTAGTTCAAACACCAGTGTCTGGTTTCCAGGAAACAACTCTGCCCCAAGAATCAACTCCAATTAGATGAAGGCAAAGAGAAAACTCTCTTGCTGTTTGCAATAGCATCCCCCAGAAGCAGCTGTCTCACAAAACAATGCAGCTTTCCTTCAAAGAATCTACACTGCTCTCATGCTAAGAAAAGGAATGTGTATAAAAATCTCCACTGGGCGACCGCTGCCACAATAATATTTAACATGTCAAATTAAACCACCACCCTCCCACATATATCTTACGCTTACCTCTGCTTCTAAAGAAACAGAATGGCTCTGAAACTACAAAACAGACTCCTCTGGTAATATGAAGCTATATATGTCAGTTCACTATGCTACAGCAACCAGGGTGGGACTAACATGCAGGGATTGGTCATATACATTACTGAAGCAATAATATTTTTAAAGCTGAATATGTATATGGGCCAGACCCTCAGATTGAAGCTAGTAGAACTATGCTGATTTGCAGGTATAAAAATTGAGGACTCACTAGAACTGTCTGTGAAATTTAGACTCCAAATTCAGAGGCATTTGTGTATAAAAGTTTGGCCTAGACTGATCTCAGTTTATTGTTTGCCATATCCTGAATTTCTTAACTCAGTTGAAGCTAGTTATAATAGGGTGGCCTGCTCCTTTAAGAGCTAGAGACCTATGGCTGGCCATCCCCTAATCAGATGCAGATGAGGAGGGGGTTGGTGTTTCTCTAAAGAGCTGCAAGAAGGGACAGTCTCCTGCAGTAGTCCCTGGAGCAAGGGACTCCTGATGGGAAGCCCTGGGGGCTGTGGCTGGGTAGAAAGCTGGAAATGTTGCTTTTCTTTTGCAAGTTTGTTTGTGTCCGGACAGTAAATGAAACCTGGAGGCAACACTAAAGACTGATGTGAGCAGGGCTGATAATTCCCCAGTCTACTGAGGAAGTCTGTAGCTTATGCTACTGTCTAAAGACCAACCAAAATCTGTGTGTCAGATTCTGCTATCCTTGACTGTGGGGGAAGTAACTTTATTCCACGATATTATTGCTGTTCTTTTGTACCTCAAGAACAAAGAAAACATAACTTGTGGAAATGGGACTGCCTGTGGGCCATGGTACAACCCCACATGAGCAAGTGGAGGGTGGAAGGGAAGACTCAGGGCCCAAAAGAGGCCTTCTGGTTTTTATTTCCCTAAACAAGTCAGACTTAATGCTTCCTTGTTAAGAATCTGAAGCTTAGCGCAAAAGTCGTCTGTTCAACACAATGTTCGTTCCTGGAATAGTCACCTTTCAAACTTCGTTTCTGTCCCCAAAGATATCAGCTTTAAAGGGAAGAAAAATGGTAACGAGGAGGGTGCTTTGCATGTTATATAAGCAAGAGGTACAATAAGACAAGTTATCGTTCTGTCACTATTGCTGAGCACAGCAACATTGATAAGGCCATTGCTGACTGATAGTCATACTCGGTCACAAAACCCAGGATGGGGCTGGAATAAAAGATAATCTCAGAAAGGAAAGACCTACGGCCATTTTCCTTCGTGGACATACAGATTGGTTTAGCTATATAAGGCCTCCACATGTGGGTTAAATTCCTGGCTCTACTGCAGATGTCCCTGTGTGATCTAGGACAAGTCCCTTGGAGCTCGATTTTCAAGGACACAGCACATACAATTGGGGTGAGATTTTCACAAGTCCTCATCTCTCATTTAGGCACCCAGTTGAGGGAAGAACTCAGTGCAGAGGGTGCTGATTAATTCATCCACTTACAGAGACTCATAGACTTTAAAATGAGAAGGGACCTGGTTGAGGGTACAGCAACAAACCATCCCAATGTGTAGAAAGAAAAGCAAATATGACAGGTGACCAGCTTGGCTTAACAGAGAAATCTGCGGTGAGCTTAAATGCAAAAAGGAAGCTTACAAGAAGTTGATACTTAGACAGGTGACTAGGAAGGAGTATAAAACTATTGCTCGAGCCTACAGGAAGGCCAAAGCACAGCTGGGAGTTGCAGCTAACAAAGGATGTGAAGGGTAACAAGAAGGGTTTCTACAGATATTTTAGCAACAAGAAGAAGGTCAGGGAAAGTTTGGGACCCTACTGATTGCGGGAGGCAACCTAGTGACAGATGATGTGGAAAAAGCTGAAGTACTCAGTGTTTTTTGAGCTTTGGTCTGCACAGACAAGTTCAGCTCCCAAACTGTTATCCTGGGCAACACAGTATGGGGAGGAGGTGAGTAGCCCTCAGTGGTGAAAGAACAGGTTAAGGACTATTGAGAAAAGCTGGACATGCACAAGTCCATGGGACCGGATCTAATGCATCTGAGGGTGCTGAGGGTGTTGGCTGATGTGATTGCAGAGCCATTAACTTTGAAAACTCGTGGTGATCAGAGAAGGTTCCAGATGACTGGAAAAAGGCAAATATAGTGCCCATTTTTAAAAAGGAGAAGGAGGAGGATCTGGGGAACTACAGCCTGGTCAGACTCACCTCAGTCCCTAGAAAAACTATGAAGCATGTCCTCCAGGAAACCATTTTGAAGCACTTGGAGGAGAGGAAGGTGATCAGGAACAGTCAGCATGGATTCACCAAGGGCAAGTCATGCCTGACCAACTTGATTGCCTTCTATGATGAGATAACTGGCTCTGTGGATATGGGGAAACCAATGGATGTGATATATCTTCACTTTAGCAAAACTTTTGATACGGTTTCTCACAGAATTCTTGCCAGCAAGTTTAAGAAGTGTGGATTGGATGAATGGACTTTAAGGTGGATAGAAAACTGTCTAGATCTTTGGGCTTATTGGGTAGTGATCAACGGCTTGATGTCTAGTTGGCAGCCAGTATCAAGCAGAATACCCCAGAGGTCTGTCCTGGGGCTGATTTTGTTCAACATCTTCATTAATGATCTGGATGATGAGATGGATTGCACCCTCATCAAGTTCATGGATGACACTAAACTCGGGGGAGAGGTAGATGTGCTGGAGGGTAGGGATAGGGTCCAGAGGGACCTAGAAAAATTAGAGGATTGGGTCAAAAGAAATCTGATGAGGTTTAACAAGGACAAGTGCAGAGTCGTGCACTTAGGACAAAGAAACCCATGCACTGCTACAGGCTGGGGACCAACTGGCTAAGCGGTAGTTCCTCAGAAAAGGACTTGGGGATTACAGAGAAGCTGGATATGAGTCAACAGTGTGCCCTTGTTGCGAAGAAGGCTAACAGCATATTGGGCTGAATTAGTAGGATCATTGCCAGCAGATGGAGGGAAGTGATTATTCCCCTGTATTTGACACTGGTGAGGCCACATGTGGAGTACTGCATCCAGTTTTTGGTTCCACACTACAGAAAGGATGTGGACAAATTGGAGAGAGTCCAGCAGAGGGCAACAAAAATGATTAGGGGGCTGGGCACATGACTTATGAGAAGAGGCAGAGGCTAGGAACTGCCAGGCCCAGAGGTGCCGGGGCTATGAAGTGCCAGGCCCAGAGGTGCCAGGGCTATGAACTGACAAGCCTAGAGGTGTCAGGGCTCAGCCCTCAACTCATGGTTTAAAGACTTCAGGTTCCAGAGAATCCCCCATTTACATTAGTTTAAACCAGAGAGAAATAAGGGATGAGTTCAGCTACTATTTGGACACCAAAGTATCTGTTTTCCATCCGTAAAAGGTAAAATATTTCCTTTCTCCCACTCTTTGCCTGATGTGTCTACTTAGATAATAACCTCTTCAGGGACTCGATTGTCTCTTCCTGTGTAATTGTGATGCTTAGCACAGTTGTGCCTCAAATCTCTGCTGAGCCCTTTTGTAAGAATAACAACAACAGAGGCTCTCTGGTTGCTCTTTCTTGACCTTTTCATTAATAAGAAGAACCTTTTCCTTGCTTGGATGAGATGGGCTTACACAGCACTACAAAATATAAACCATGCTAGCCAAACCAGCCTCCCCTCGTTTTGAGGCTGGAAATAGGCTTCTAACAGTTCAATGAGTGTCTCAAACTACCTCTCTGGACATTAGGAAAGCTTTGGGTGAAGCACATGGCAATAGGGTTCCCTGCTGCTCCATGTCCCCCACCTCCAACCCTCTTTATGACCTCTGAGGTACTCTCAGTGTTTCTTCTTTCTCATTGCAGTGGCTGCAACCCAGAGATGGCTGCATTTCGACAGGGCATGATGTGATACTTCTGGTCGAAGATGCACCCAACCATAAGAAATGAATTCTGGCTATTATTAGCTTTGCGTTTCCTTTCTTTGGTGGGTTTCAGTTAGAGCTTTAAAGTTACCTTAAGGTGGTTGGGTTTTTTTTAAACCCAGCATGGGATGTTGCTGATGAGTGAACAATTGCTACCTCATTTGGCTGCACTTCCTCCCCAGCCCTCTAGAAAAGTGTCCCATTAAAGATCAAGCCTGCTTCTTACCTCTGGAGTAACCTTTCTACAAATGAAGCTCTGAACAACGGACTGAATGACCCATCCAAGCTATGGATGGGAGTGAACCACATCCACCCTGACTGAACTGGCCTTATCAACACTGGTTCTTCACTGGTGAGGTAACTCCCTTCTCTTCATGTGTCAGTATATTTATGTCGGTATCTGTAATTTTCACTCCATGCATCTGAAGAAGTGGGTTTTTTACCCACAAAAGCTTATGCCCTAATAAATCTGTTATAGTCTTTAATGTACCACTGGACTCCTCATTGTTTTTGTGGATACAGGCTAACACGACTACCCCTCTGATAAAACCGGGGGAAATGCAGATTGATGCTATTGTTTGAAAGGCAGAAGTGATTTCACTGTGGACTTTCCAAAATGGTTCGCCGTCTGACGCATCCCCTGATGAATGCTGAGCGAAGTGGCTAACCCAAGCCCCTGATACAGCAGGCCAGTACAGGGGTCCAGCTAGACTGCTCATAGCACAGGGCAAGGGTACATGTGTGTTAAGGTGACGTTGAAGCTCAGCTTTGCACTTCCCTGGAGCCTGGTGTTTGTCCACACTAAAGGCTGCAGTGGCCACAAAATGGCTGAAAACAGAATGATGAAACAGGATGGTGCAGACCAGTCCTGACCTCCTATCTGCCTACTCCCACTTTTGCCTCCACTGCTGATAGCAGGGGTAGGATGAGTTACATAAGACCCCCTACACCAGCTTCATACCACTGCAGAATCATCTCTACACTGAGCTGATGTGTCCTGGATGGCTTAAGCCCGTTGTAGGCCCTGATGATGCCAGTGGTGCAATGCAAGCATGGCTGCAGTGCATTGGTGGATCTAGCCGGTATATATTAAACTTGACATTTATTTGTTGTTTTATTTCATTATTTATTATTTGCACTGTGGTAGCACCTCGGCTGCTTGCAAGACGTGGATGCTATTATAGCACCATTCTGGGCCCTTCAACAGCCTCCATGGAAATGTCGACACATTGAGCTTATTACCAGAACTATGGTTATTCCAATTCTATCGTACGCCAGCGAAACGTGGGCGCTGAGAAAGACTGAAGAGCAGCAGATTGACAATTTGGATTTTCATCGTCTTTGGGAGCTGCTCCATATTAAGTGGCAGGATGAGATCAGCAATTCAGTTATTTGTAGCTGAACCCACCAACCACCTCCTTCAGCACTAGTTCAGTTTCAGCACTTTCTTGGTATAGGCATGTTATTAGGATGGAAGACCAACAAGTTACAAAGCTCATTTATCAAGGAATGCTGCCACAGGGCCCGAGATCACATGGACACTAAAAGCTTTGGTGGCGTGATAATATTGTCAATGATGGACATAGACCAAACATGTAGCCAGAGCGTCTTAAGGATCTATCTAGAAATAGATCCAGGAGGTGCTTGACCTTCAAGGAGGCTATGGACATTTTGCAATTTTCTTTGATAATAATGATGATGATGAGCACCTAGGAGCTCCACTCATGGAACAGAACCTCAAAACCCTTTATACCCTTCACTCCTTTTTAAATAGGGGCTTTGGTTGTTGATGAAACATGCTGGACAACTGAATACCGGGTCCAGAAGGAGCAGAGGCAATGCAAGATTCCTTCTATCACCCTCTGTAGCTTTGCTTAGAAAGACTGTCCAGAAGGGTCCAGGGATAGTTCAATCTCGATGCTCATAGATAATATTTCTCCTCTCTGATGAGGTGTCAACAAGGATAGTGATGATTTTGGGAGAGGTGGTGATGGCTGGATACAAGAAATTGAACTCAGACTATCAACCCATTTTACATAGGCCACCAAACTTCTGTCATGTAGCAGTGAAGTTAGGTTGCATTGGATTTGGGACTGATTCAGAGTGGGACTGATTTAGAAGTAAAAGACTTCTTAGCCTGTCACTAATGTTATTGTCTCCTCAGTCCAATTATTGTGGTGGTCTTAAATATCTCTCATTTTGTGCCAGGCTATGTGAATGGTTTTTGATTAGAAAAATTGACCTGCTTTTCAAGTCAGAACATTTGTACATAAAAGTTGAACCCAACAGTTATGTTTCAGCCACAAGTTTTTATACAGTTATGGTGGCCTACCTTCTCAGCTCTCTTCATCATTCTGTCAGACTTGTTGTCTCGAGGATTTGTACTACTACTTCTAGTCCTTTTTCGTAAAATGCATATAAAAAGTTGTTTAGAGGAGACTTTGTATGAGAAGATGAGGACAGCAGAGAGTTGACTTGAAACTGTTTTCTCTTCACAGGCAGTGTGATCCAATGGATAGGGAAAATCTAGATTCTATTCCCGTCTTTGTCACTGACACACTGGGTGACTCTATTAATCTGTTTCCCTTCCCATCCTTTGCCTGTCTTGTCTATTCAGATTGTAAATTTTTGGAGGTAGGGACTCCTTACTATGTGTTTGTACAGCATCTAGCACGATGGAGCCTGATCTTCATTGTAATGGAAATAATAAATCATATTTGCACTTTGGAGCCTGATTTTCAAATGTTGGTGCTCAAATCCATGTCTAATTTGCCCATGTCATTAGCAAGTTTGCACACAATCACAATCGCATATGCAAATGAGCAGTTATGCTTCTAACTGTGCCTGTGCTGTTATCACAGTTGTACCCAGTGGGTTTTTGTGGGTGCATTTACAGACTGACACCGTATAAAACAGGTCCTGAAATTTCAAAGTGACAACATTCTGCCTTTCTTAATATGGTACCATGCCTCCTAATTTCTATGTTAGCACTTTTTTTAGTGAATGTTAGCTGTGAGAAGCACCATTAACTGAGTACTCCTTATTTATCTATAGAGCAGCTATCACAGCTCCGTGCCAATGCCAGATTCCGCCATACTGCCCTGTCTCCGAAGGCTGAGAGGGGGTGCTCACTCTCCATGTCCATCCTTTAAAGATACAGTCAGATTGCCCATCAGCTAGGAGGGTCTAAAGAATGCCAACAAAGGTACCTGTTAGTGCTGATTGTGATGTAGACATCTGTCGCCTATGAAATGGACTGAGATATCACCAAGTCAGTTCAGACAATGCTCAGCCATGGCATAGGCGCCGACTCCGGGGTAATGCATTTCTCAAGTTACTTTGCCTTAAACCAACATTTTACAATGGCACCAGTAGATGGCAGGAGAATATACATGGCGCACTATTAAATCAGAAGGTGGAATTATTAGACTAGTATGCCTCGATTCACAAGTAGGTTATGGATGTGAGTGGGGCCAGGTTAAAAGATGGATAAATAACAGTTTCATCCAGAAAGTTACAGTGAGATGTAATGTCTTTAAACTGGGACACTCGTGAAGACATCTTGTAGGTGAGTGCAATGATTTTAATAGACTGTAATTCATGATAATGTAATGTTGTAGATCATTACTATTTTAATAATGATTGTAAATTGTTAAGATACCAATGATAGAGACATATTTATAACTAGAATATGAATGAAGTGTATAAATATGATGAAAATAGGCCCCCTCCTCCAACACACACACCTCTTTGAAAGCACCCACCAGCAAAAACAGAAGTCAGCACCTGGGAGCCATGGAATGGTAGGACCATACTGGAGAACGGTGGCCATTAGGCATTTTGTGATGGCTCTGACTAAAAGCCAGGTAACATGTCTATGAGTTTGTTTTAATCTCTTTGTTTGTTTGTGTGGCCCTGAGGATATATGTGTATATCTTTATCCTGCAGGTAGGGTCTGAATCAGTTGTCCATCGTCTGGCCACTCTGATGTAAATATATTATGTATTCTTTTTGTGGAAGATAATAAAACAGATTTTTAAAAAATAATTACCTAAGTCACTTGCAGATATTTAAGCTTCAGGCACCAACACCACTTTATTGGCTTTTTCCTTAATGCAAAACTGTAGAGCTAAATTCTCACATTATCTGTCTGCAGCAGATTTACAATATTGCAAGATTAATTATATTAGCCACATTTCACGATTCAGTGCATTTGTATTAACATTTTGGAAGCACAATCATTTGTCAACAGACAATTTCAGGGTATTTACTTTCCATGCCCTAGTATGGTGAACTTCAGTCTCATCTCCAATGGGATATTGCATACAAGCTGCAAGGGACTTCTGGGAGAGGACGCTTATGAGTCTAGTTCCATCTCTCTCATATTCCAATGCAGCATTAATGTAGTCATGCTTAGAGCAACAGGGCCAGATTCTGACACCCTTACTCACATTTAGCACTTTATTATAAATTGTCCCATTGTAATGACTGGGATTATCCATGGAATAAAGGACGGCTGCAGCATCTGGAATAAAAGATATATTAGATCATTCTATCCATCCTGCTGTCAATGCAAGATTGTTCCCCAACCCGTACACCCTTTGGTTCATAGCTCAATGAAAAACGAGCAGAGTAGACATTGCATCTACACAGCCAAAAAGGCTCTGAAATCTTTCCCACGTGCCAGGTTCCAGATCCGGGGCTCCAGCCTGAGTTCAAATGTCTACTCTGCTATTTTTAGCCCCACAGCACATACCCCATAAGCCAGAGTCATCTGACCCGGGCTCTGAACCTTGCTACCATGGGATTTTCTGCCATCTGAGTGCTTTGCATATTAACCTTACCTTATTAGTGAAAGTGACTACGTTTTTGCCTGTAACATGTCTGTATCGTGGCAGACACATGTGATAAAATCATAAACCAGGTCAGACAATAAACAGATCCCTTTTTAGGCTGTGAATGCACATTCATTTTGATGGCCTCACTTCTCATTAGCCCAAATCATACAATCATTGCATGGTTTAGCACGAGTCCGTCACTGTCAGGACAAGATCCGGGCTTTTGAACAGAGGGTGACATAGAGGAAAACTAGCACAGCTCTGTCATGCCCAGCTCTAGCAAGGGATATTCATCCCTCCGCATGGTCACGCCAGTTATTTTTTAAGCTAGTGACAAAACAAGGGGAAGCGAACGCAGCAACACCTTTGGATTCCAAGACACTCTTACCTAGGCAGTGGATGTATGTGCTGTTTTAATTCATGTGTGTTAGATGCACTCAGAGGCAGTGTAGATCTGGCTTGTATCAACGTCTGACAGACATCGGTCAAATCCCTGCACAAACCCCCTCCCACGCACCCTGTCAGTTGGAGATTCTCTCTAAATCTGCTAGTGCACTCATAATGGTATGCACCCCTCAGCAATACTTAAATAGATGCCAATGTCCCTCTTTGCAATGAGAAATGCTCTGAACAGGCATCGTTTTGGCAGAGCATTAAGAACATAAGAACACTCATACTGGGTCAGACCAAAGGTCCATCAAGACCAGTATCCTGTCCTTTGGCAGTGGCCAATGGCCAGTGCACCAAAGGGAATGAACATTCAGTTTATCATCAAGTGATCCATGCTGTGTCACCCAATCCCAGCTTCTGGCAAACAGAGGCTCAGGACACCATTCCTGCCCATCCTGACTAATAGACATTGATGGACCTATTTTCCATGAATCTATCTAGCTCCCTTTTGAACCACATTCTAGTATTGGCCTCATAATACCCTTTGGCAAGGAGTTCCAGAGGTTGACAAATGGAAGGAAGATGCCTTCCAAGCTTGTTAAAGAAAACCCTCAAGTCACTTGGAACAACCTAACTACTCAGTAGCATATTGTGCCTACCTCTAACTTTTTCCCAACATGCTGGAACAGGTGGGCATGGCCAAAGGAGAGGAATCAAATCCCCTTTACATACTCCACAGTTCTACCATATAAAATAAACATCTTAATAGTGGCAGGCTTTAAAGCAGCAGATGAGAAGCTACTGCTGGGGCGTACAAAAGACTATGCATTTGTACCGTACATATTCAAGCGGCATTGTGAGGTCCCTTCCCTAGTGTTGGAAAATTATTTAGGGGGTTTTAATGTCTCTGTTGAATAGTGGAGACTTGCCCTCCTGACAGATCACTTTATACTTGAACAGGAAAAACAAAACGTTAGGTTGGTGTTTTTCTAACATTCATATTTTGGTGTCCTTGGACATCCTCATAATCTTCCTCATCTGGAGGATTAGGCCACTTGGCTCATTAAGATAAGCTACTTAAAGGAAAACGAAGGGGGCTGTGGGATTTGTAGTACAGAAGTATGTGGCACTAGGTTAAATTGGCATTAAGTAAGCGGATCAATGCTAAACTGACCGATGTGGAGTTAGGAAAGCAACCGCCTGTGAGAACTGCTCAGGCCTAGTGGGGAGATGATAATACCGGCAACACGGTTCACAGTGGGGAGCATGTTAAAAGCCATGTCAAATCACCTCGTCATGCATCATGCCTGGGTAGGGTCTCCCAGCTCAATCAGTCATTCAGAAGTGTCTGTGCTGGCAGGATAGGGAAGAGCGAAGATGCAGATTTAAGGAACAACTTAAAAAAGAGAGAGAGAGAGAGAAGGGACTGGCAGTTTGCGGTGCTGGTTTTTGGCAATCACAAATGTGAAAAGAAATTTCCTGTGACATCAGTACTGGGGAAGGGTGCCAGGTTGACAGCCTTGGAGACGGGATGAACTTAGGATCACAAAAAAGCTCATGCAGCATGGAGAACAGCTGTTCCAGCCCCTCCACCCCATCCCAACAATCTACCTCAGCCCTGCTCTTGATGCTAACTCTGTTGAGGGGTCTGTGTGGTTTTAACTGGAGGACTGTTCGGTGGTAACTGAGCTGGGACACAAGTCATTTCACATAGGCCATCAAATGGCTGTTAGATGAAAAATCTCGACAATTAGAGCTGGTTGGGAATTTTTTGCTGGAACATTTTTCTGCCAGAAAATACGAATTCATGAGAAGTGCGATATTTCATGGAAACAGGTCAAGTTTGCTGCAATTTAGGAAAAAGGACATGAAGCGTTTGATGATAGTGTAACATTCTATTTCAATGGTTTTGGGAACAGAACATTTTGATTTTTCATTTCAAAATGACTGTTTAGAAAGTTCTTTTATCTTATTTCATAAACATCAAAATCAAAACAAAACATTTTGATTTTATTGAAATGAAATGTTTCAATCAACTCCAAATTATCTGTTTTTGGAACTTCATTTTGGGGAAATTTAATGTCTTTCGGTTTTCCCTGGAATGGAAAAAAATTTTGAACTCACCAAATTTCCCACAAAATGGAAAATCCAGTTCCCACCCAGCTGTACTCACAAACACCAGTCTAATCTGAGGTCAAATCCTGCTCTAGTTGGACCAGTGTAAGTGTGGAGAGTATGCATTAAAATAAATGAACTTACTTCATAGTTACACTGAAATTAACATAGATTTACACTGATGGAGAGCTGAATTTGGCCTGTTGAATCAGCAACTTAGAACTGAGTCCTGATTTTTATCTTATTTACTTACTTACCAGAGTAACCCAGGAGAAAACTCACTGAATCATTGAAGTTACATTGCTGTAAAACTCACTTAAGGTCTTGCCCTTTCTATTTTTGTTTTTTCTCTATGGGAAATTTAAAACAAAAAAATTCATTTCAAATTACCATTGCAAAATGAAACAAAATTGTATTTTGACTTATGTTGCATTTTGTTAACTGAAGAATTTTAAAATTTTAAGAGGCAATCTTAAACTGACGGATCAATAGCAAAAGGTTTTATAGCCATACAAATAAAAAGAAAAATAGGAAAGAAGTGGAACTGCTAAACACTGAAGATTGGGTAGAGATTAAACACAATCTAGTACCAACACCATAACAAATACTTTGCCTTGGTTTTTAATAAGGGTAATGAGAAGCTATGGGGTAATGGCAGAGTGGCTAATTGCGGGGAGGATATGGAGGTAGAAATGACCACATCCAAGTTGGAAGTCAAACTCAGACTGCTTAACGGGACTACAATTGGGGTCCTGTATCAAATCAATCCAAAAATATTAAAGGAACTGGCCCATGAAATTGCAAGCCTAGGAGCAAGAATTTTTAATGAATCTGTAAACTTGGGGGTTGTACCCTATGACGGGAGAATTGGTAATAGAGGTCCTATTTTTAAGGAAGGCAAAAAGAGTGATTCAGAAAATTACAGGCCTATTAGTTTGACCTCAGTTGTATGCAAGATCTTGGAACAAATTTTGAAAGGGAAAGTAGTTAAGGATATAGAGATTAACAGTAACGGGGATAAAATACAACATAGTTTTACAAAAGGGACATTGTGCCAAACCAACCTGATCTCCTTCTCTGAGAAGCTAACTGATTTTTTAAGTCAAAGGAAATGCAGTGGATCTAATCTACCTGGATTGCAGTAAGGCATTTGATACAGTTCCACATGGGAAATTATTAGTTAAACTGAAGCAAATGGAGATTAATATGAGAACTGACAGGTGGATAAGGAACTGATTAAAGGGGAGACTACAATGGGTAATACTGAAAGGTGAACTGTCAGGCTGGAGGGAGGTTACTAGTGGAATTCCTCAGGGATTGGTTTTGGGACCAATCTTATTTAACATTTTTATTGCTGACCTTGGCACAAAAAGTGGGAGTGTCTAATAAAATGTGCAGATGACACAAAGTTGGGAAGTATTGCCAATATGGAGAATATCATAGAAGATCTGGATGACTGTGTAAACTGAAGTAATAGAATGGGGATGAAATTTTATAGTGCATAGTGCAAGACCATGCATTTAGGGGCTAACAGCAAGAATTTTTGCTAGTAAGCTGTGATGTATCTATTGGAAGTGAAAGAGAAGGAGAACGTCCTGCATGTAGTGAACACAGGATGACTGAGATGCCAATGTGATGCAGATGGGGAAAGGGCTAATACATTCCTAGGATGCATTTCCAGTGGAGACAGGCAAGTCTTAGTACCATTATACAAAGCACTGGTGAGACCTCATCCGGAATACTGTGTGCAATTCTGGTCTCTCATATTTAAGAAAGATGAATTCAAACTGGATGCAGAGAAGGGCTACTAGGATGATCCGAGGAAGGAAAACCTGCCTCTGAGAGGAGACTCAAAGAGCGTGGCTTGTTTAGCCTAGCCAAAAGAAGGCCGAGGGGAGATATGATTATTCTCTATAATATGCCAGGGGGATAAAAACCAGGAAGGGAGAAGAGTTATTGAAGTTAAGCACTAATGTGGACACGACACAAGTAGATATAAACTGGCTGTCAACATGCTTAGGCTTGAAATTAGATGAAGGTTTCTAACGATTAGAGGAGTGACGTTCTGGAACAGGTTTCGAAGTGGAGCAGTGGGAACAATAACCCTAACTGGCTTCAAGACAGAGCTTGAGAAGTTTATGGAGGGGATGGTATGATGAGATTGTCTACAATGGCAGGTAGCCAATCTGCAACTGCTAGAAGCAAGTATCACCAGCAGCTTATGACTGGACACTAAATGGGGACAGCTTTGAGTTACTAGTGAGAATTCTTCCAAGGTGTCTGGCTGGGGTGTCTTACTCACATGCTCAGGGTCTAGCACAGGGGTGGGAAAACTATGGCCCATGGGCTGGATCTGGCCCCTTAGGGCTTTGGATCCAGCCCGCGAGATTGTCACCCCTGTGGTGCTGTGGGCCCTGCTCCACTCTGGGAAGTGGCTGGCACCAAGTCCCTGCAGCCCCTAAGGGAGAGATGGGAAGGAGGACAGAGGACTCTGCACACTGCTCTTGCCTGTGGGTACCTCCCCCAAAGTTCCCATTGGCCGGGAACAGAGAACTGGGACCAATGGGAGCTTTGGGAGAGATACCCACAGTCAAGAGCAATATGAGGAGCCCTCTGCCCGTCCTCCTCCAGGGGCCGTACGGACATGGTGCCAGCCACTTCCTGGAGCAGAGCAGAGCAGCATGGGGCTGGGGACAGGGCAAGGCAATCTCTCGGGCTGGATCCAAAGCCCTAAGGGGCCAGATCCGGCCCATGGGCCATAGTTTTCCTACCCCTGTGCTAGACCCTGAGCATGTGAGTAAGACAGGGAACCTGCCCTCGCCCCAGTGCACGTCACTGCCACCCCGGAGCCGCTCTGGGTAAGCAGTGCTGGGCTGGAGCCCGCACCCCAAACTCCTCCTGCACCCCAACTCCCTGCCCTGAGCCCCTGCCTACACCGCAACCCCCTGCCATAGCTTGCACCACTCTTGCACAACAACACCATGCCCTGAGCTGCCTCCCACACTCTGCACCTCCTTCTGCACCGAGCCCCCTCGTATAGCCTGCACCCCTCTTCTGCCCCAACCTTTTGTTTCTTCCTGCACCCCAAACTCCTGCCCCAGCCCTACATTCATGGCGCTGCACACAATTTGCCTACCTAGATGTGGCTCTTGGGCCAAAAAGTTTGCCCGCTCCTGGTCTAACTGATTGCCATATTTGGGTTTGGAAAGGAATTTTTCCTCAGGTCAGATTGGTTTTTTCTTTTTTTTTTTTTCTTTTTGCTTTCCTCTGCAGCATGAGGCATGGGTCACTTGCAGGTTTAAACTAGTGTAAATGGTGGATTCTCTGTAACTCAAAGTCTTTAATCATTATTTAAGGACTTCAGTAACTCAGCCAGAGGTTAGGGGTCTATTAGAGGAGTGGGTGGGAGAGGCTTTGTGGCCTGCAAAGTGCAGAGGTCAGACTAGATGATCATGATGGTCCCTTCGGACCTTCAAGTCTACGAGTCTACAGCTGAAAATCTGAATCAAAATGATATTTTAAGTCAAAATGAAAAGAATTTTTCAAATCGTTTTGAACTGTTCTTTGAGTATGGCCACTTTGTTTCCCACAGAAAATTCTCAGATGATTTGTCATCTGAAACTTCTTGCTGGAAAGGTTGGTTTTCTGACCACCTCTCCTGAGACAAAGGGTGAGAGGGGAAGCAGGCCCTGAGAAGTTAAATGACGTATCCAAGATCACACAACAGGTCTGGGATTATTCTAGAAATAGAATCCAGGTCTCTTAACACTCTATCCACTAACTCATATTGCCTCTTTAATAGGCCATTTCCTTCATGTAGCATTTTGGAACGTGTGACTAGGGTTTAGCCAGCTAATATATTACATGTCAGTTTCACTTACCATGACCAGATGTCCCAATTTTATGGGGACAGTCCCGATTTTGGGGTGTTTTTCTTATATGGGCTCCTATTACCCTCCCACTCCCGTCCCAATTTTTCACATTTGCTGTCTGGTCACTCTAGTTTCACTAGTAGATGGCACTATGGTTTATCACACTCTGCCCTCCTGGTGTGTGTGTTGCCTTTCTAGATTGGAGGCATTTCCTGTAATAAGGAGAGTAGATTTGCTGCCTATCAGATGACATGGGGGTCAAATCCTGACCCCTGTCTCACCCATGGAGGGCCCCAGATACAGCAGAACGGGTGTGGATCCACTGTGGGGACTGCAAGCTCCAGGACAGGCAGGGGCCAGATCAGCTGCTATGTGGTTCTGCCATACATAGAGACTACTGCAGACTTTGGGGTGGTAGTTAGGTAGACCAGACAGCAAGTGTGAAAAATCAGGATGGAGGTGGGAGGGTGAGAGGAGCCTATATAAGAAAAAGACTGAAAAATCGGGACTGTCCCTATAAAATCGAGACATCTGGTCACCCTAGTGGTAGTAGCCATGTGACCTGGGGGCAGGGAGATTCCCTTCTTCCCCCAGCAGTATGGATCCTACCTGCACCAAGCCAGCTTCTCAGCTTGTGTGTATGGGATGGGGGAGGAGAGACTGCATCTAACAGTCAAGCACAAGGAAAGTAGGAAAGATCAATGAGATTGGCTAAGGTCTTAGGCCTTCTCAGCAAGCCGGGCCCTCGTATCCTTTCTAGCTAAGGGCCGGTCTCACTCACATCATTTTCCAGAGAGCGTCGGGAACGGCCACAAAGGGCGGCATTGTGCTGGGGAAATTAATGCCATGTTGTCGGCTCCAGCTGACCGAGAAAGCCAGGCGAACGGCTTCCCTGGAACAACGAGTGGGCTTGTAGCGCAGGAAACTTCCCAGTCCTTGAGCATCTGCAAGGAACAATGGCAATGGCGTGGATGCAAGGAGAAGAGCGTGGCCTTGGCCGTGCCCCCGTCCATCACTGGGAGGAATGGCATTCCAAGCATCAGACAGCTGCTGAATGGCTCAATTAATGCAGAACCGGCTCTTCCCCGTCCACAAAGACGGGCGCATGCAGTGATTTGTTGCAGCGTTAGCGTTGTTGATAGAGGTGATCAAGTATATAACTGACCTTGGTTTACTGAGATTCTTCCAAACATTTGCCCCCTATGGGACTGCAAAAAGGAACCATTTGTCTGTAAGACACTCGAGTAATAAACGAGATGAATTCTCTCCGCAGCCTGAATTCCAAAAGCCTTCTGTCCTTAGAGACGGTTATGGGCAAAACCGTGCCTTGATGGTTAAGAATGCAGGACTGGAGCCAGGACTTCTGGGTTGCCTCCCTGGTTCTGCCACCTTAAACGTGACCTTGGACAAGACACGTAACTTGTCTGTGCCTCACTTTCCTCATCTGTGAAATGGGGACAATGATTCTCACCTATTTTGCAGGTGTTCCAGGATACTAGGAGCTCCTTAAAGCAAGGCACTGAAGCTCAAGAGCAAGGTAGCTGACTGTGAGTTTCAGTGATCATGTTGGCACTATTAGTATCCTCGCACTCCTCTCTGAGGGTTCATTCATCTCCGTTAGGAGTAGCCCTGCACTGAGTGAAGTGCAGAGCCACACCACCCACACAACAGCACTGAGAGGCACAATTCTTTCCACACGTGCATGGATGTGTGTACCTGCTGGATCTTGGGCATCCTTCCACGGCTGGTAGGGTGGGGCTATTAGCAGCTGGTAAAGAGTCACCTTCTCTGCTTGTCACCAGCTCTTGTGTAGGCTCCAAGCCTCCTTGTGCACCTGCCACCAATTGGCCCCAAAGTACTTTCCCAGCTGGCATGTGGAACAGTGAAAAGCCCAGCATGAATTCTTTGTGGATGATCTTTTTTTTTGGTGGCTTCAATGTCCTGATTGTGATATACTGAAAATTGTAAGCTATCACTTTAAATTTTCTCCTCTTTTTTTGGTCCTGGATCTGTAGGGAAGCATACTATCTGGGCTTGGCAGCAGGCAATCTGCAAAAACTAGGCAGGCTGAAGCCAGGTGGGATGAGTCATGTCTCTCTGCCATAGGGAGCAGCCTGCTTTGTCTCTGTCTGAATTTGGTTCTTGTGTGTTAAGGTTCTGGATTTTAAGAAATAAAGCAGCGTTACCTTGCAAACTTCCAGGAAGAGCATTTTCTGTGTGGATTTAATGTCTCTGCTTGTGTGCTGTGGTCCTAACACTGGTCAAGAATCTGGAGGGGACTTGCCCAGGACTTTACACATTTAGTTATAATTCATAAAGCTCCTGACACGTAAAGTGTCACTAGGAAAGTCACCTTGCAGGGGACAAGAGCATTTTGCAAAATCCCCGTGCTTCCTGCTGGAGAAAGAACACCATACCTTGCCAAGTGCCCATGTGCATGTACACACTCTCTTTCTCCCTCCCCCTTATCCCATTTGTAGAAAACAATGGAAACATTTTATTCCTGAGGTGAGGAGAGTGAAAGCCTCTAGCTTTACCAGTCGCTTTTCCCCCTAACTTTAAATAAGGTTAAAAGAAGAGAGTAATTCAACCATGGCAACTCTAATTGGCTACAAGTATAATCCAATAACCTCATATCACCCATATTGTTAGTTGAGTTAATTAGACCCATGTAGCCACCAGCTAAATGTATTGGTCTATGCAAACGGTGATTCTAATTTCCTTCATAAACCTTCCTTCTGCCAGAGTAAGGGTTGGAAACGGGGAAGGAGGAGCCGACCACCCAGGTGGTGTTACTTCAAAAGATCAATTTCATTCCAATTATCTGTGCTCCCTAGATAGACGGGACAGAAAACATCATTAATTCCTTTAAACGGAGGAAAAAAAGAATTGGCAGCTCGTGGGCCACGAAGTGAAAGGATTTCCAAGCCTTTAAACAGAACTGAGAATCAGTGATTCTCTTTGCCAGATCTCCCAGTTTCAGAGACACAGGACTCGCCAGACCCGTCTCAGCCCAGTCCAACGCCCCCAGAGATTCAAGTCCTTTGCTTAGCCACAGAATTGTTTCCGCATAAGCAATGGCCGTGCTAGTTTCTCCACTGTGCCCCTGGGTCCTGAGCTTCCAGCTTTACCTGTAGACCTCTCCTGTAGTTTGAAGGGAGGATCCATATTCATTCCAATCCCCAACTGCACTTTCTGAGCTGCTACTGGTGGCAGGTGGTTTTTGTGATGGAGAGATGCTTATCCCTGGGGAACCGGCCAGCGTGCTCACTTCTCTGACCTCACCAAAAAGCCCTCAAAATACAGTCTTGACTCTAGCCCTGATGGGACCCTGTGATGGAGAGCTGAGAGGACTCAAATCTGATTGTCAGTTCCTCGAATCATCCTTCTCATGTCACAAGGGTAGGGTCATAGAAACATAGAGGCCTGCCAGACAAGGTGAGACCCATTGCCATCTAGTCTAGGAACCTGTCTGTGACAGCGGTCAGTGCCAGGTGCCTCTGAGGAAAGTATCAGAACCCCAACAGTATGTGGAATAATCTGCCCCCCCCATAAGTCTCTAATAGTTACCGATTGCCTTAACTGACACCTGCCTGACACTTCCTCATTATCCTCCTGCTAGTGTGGCAACATAGCAGCAAGAACTGTTACTGTTTTCCTCATCCTAGCTTCTGATGTTTGTTATACCCCTCGTTATGGCTTGTCTTAATGAGACTGCAAACTCTTCAGGACAGAATATGTCTTTCAGCCTTGGTGCGATGTGGGGCTCCAATCCCGATGGGGGATGTGTAGCCTTCACCATAATACAAGTAGCAATATATACTTGGCATGGTGTGGACAAGAAATAATGGGCCTGACTCAAAAGCCACTAAAGTAAATGGGAGTCCATTAGTGGATTTAGAATGAGGCCCGATGTGATTTGGGACCAGGAGGATGCTGGGAGAGGACGTTATTGATTAGGAGAAGAAAAGGAGTTTTAGGAGAGTTCTGAGTTGTTAATTCTTTTTACAGTAATACTGACATTCTGGCATCTGCTAATATTCCCAGTGAAATCACAAACAAATATACACACATTGTATTCCAGAAGTAAATTAAGTCATAATGCAAACAGAATGCTAACAGCCGGGGAAGTTCCGCTTGGGCAGGTCTGATCATGCTACAAATAATGCACATGCATCACTGAAAAAGAAACAAACCCAGAGGACAGACGAGACTTTCTCTGGGAAACACTAATGGCAGTTATAACTTTTAGTCACAATTTGCAACAAAGAAAACACCCTGGTCCTTCCTCTTTTGCACAAGGACACAAAATCCAGGAAAGCAGACTTGACAGAGGGAAGGAAGTTGGCTTGGGAACCTACCAAACCTTTTCCTAGGGAGAAAAAGGGCATTTCCAGGGAAACGTCTGGATTCTCACATGCTCTGTTCTATAAACAGAGTGTTATGAGGAAGGGATTGGGGTGAAAAGACATTCGAGCTGAAAAAATGACATTGGAAAAAGCTGACAAAAGAGATTGTGGAATCACCAGCTCTCACATGTAGATGGGTAAGATCTGGTCCACCCCTAGAAATGGAACTGATTTAACTAAATTGGTTTCTAAATTGATTTTGTAAAATCAATTCTACTCTCTACAGGTTCGTATATTTCCTGCATCCCCGTAATATCTGAGCATCTTCTAGTGCAGTGTGTGACATGACTAACATTTGCTCTTCCTCTCATCCTTGCCCCAGATAGAGAATTGCATGGCTAGTGTGTGTTTAGGTTTGGTAGGGTTTCTTAATATCCCCGCTGCTCTGTGGACTGGAAGGTGGGGAGGTTTCTGATGGGTCTTAGTTCCTTTGGGAGCTTGGTCCACAATCTCAGACCAGCCCCTGAAAAAGCTCCATCTCGCTCGTGGTGGGGAGTTCCATTGTGCCTGAACAGCAGAGTTTCTGATCACGATCCTCATCCTGGAGCTTGAGGGGAACTTTTAATCATGCTGGTCCCGGGCACTGCATGCCTTGAAGATAAGGACCTAGACTTTGACCTTGGCTCAATCAGTGCAACCCCTTTAAGTGGGGTTAAAAGTACCCCTTATATTGATTTAGCTTAATGTGGTTTCAAATAGGGTCTGAGACACATCCAGGTTGAGGTTGCTGAGCAGAGGAGAAGAGTGAGGGTGGAGAAACTGCTTGATTCCAGTTCTGCCCCTTCACAATACAAACATGCCCATGGCGCTTTGGGGAAGAGCTGCTTCCTCTTCCATCTTTGCTCCCCAGTGTAGCCAGCTGCAGGAGTATCTTGCACATACAAGGTTGCCGGTTCGGGTTAACGGTCCCCGGACCCAGACCGCTCTGCTTTGTTACTCTGCTAGGCAGGGAGAGCAGACGCATGTGACGTCTTAGAGTAGCCCCTGGACAGTCCCATCTCAAGAGGCACAGAGCCCACTGCTGAGTGGGGAACAGGTCGGGGAGCCACAAACAAGCGAGCGACAGGGAAAATGTAGACAGAAAATGAAAAGCTGAGAAGGGAAAAAGAACAGACAAAGGAAGAGAAGTGAGAAAATAGAAAGGAAAAAACCACGGCGGCAATTCTAATGGGATCTGGTGCCGGGAGCCGGAGGGAAGGAGGAGTTTGGGACGGAGCGTCTCTTCTACAAGGTGGGGGTACTTACAGAAATAGCTGGAACCTCCCTGCCTCACACTGGTACCAGATTTCCATACACCGGTGTTTTGTGCCCATCCTTTCTCTCTGGGCGCAGGAGGGACAGGATGGGTGACTTTAATTGGAGAGTTGAGGAATTAGCTAGAACATTAGCTGGATATAATCTGTTCGCTCAGGTGCAGCAGAATTACATTACTGTTTACTCAGCTGTGATGCGCTAGAGTTCTCTGTGCAGTGGGCTGACAAAGATGCTCTGAGCTGAGATGTGATCTAACAGCAGAAGGGGTGAAGCTGCACTTTAACCACCTGCAGTGTTTGGGGATGAAGGTGTTAACACCAAACCCTGCTGTATATTTGAACTTTATACCCTATAATGTCCTAGTACCCAATGGAAAGACTTGGTAGAAGGTACTACAAGGACCGGTTATTATCATTATTTCATATTTATCTCAGACTAGCGCTCAGAGACCTGATCAGGACTCCACTGTGTTAAGCGCTGCACAAACAAACAGACAGAGCAGCCCAGGAATTTTTAAAGAAAACCTTGCTGCCCTCGGAAAATGCTGATTCAGCAAAACCAAAACTCTTTGCAGGAAAGAGTCAGTTTCGATGAATTTGTCCTTTGGAAACTTTTCTGCAACAAGTTTTCCAAATTGTCAACATGAAAAGTTCAGTATGTTTGGAATGACTTTTGGAATAAAAATTCAGATAGCTTAGGAATTAAAAAATTGATCGGCCTAAATTGTTTCTTTTTCTGGATTATTGATTTGCAAAAATAGTCCCAACTTCAACTTCTGATCTCAATTTGGGAGGGGATTTCCCCCCCCAGAATCTTGAAGTTTTTCCCACAACAGGAAAATCCTTTCCCTTTCAGCACTATGTACAAGTAAACATGGTCCCTGTATAGCAGGGTAGGTAGGGGCCTAACAAACATGTTCCAAACCTTACAATTCCATCTATGCTTCCGGATAAGAGTCCCCTTTTCTTCCACAGGATCCCTCTATTATTGAATTGAATTCACCCAGTGGGACAGGAAAAATTAAAAGGCTCGAGTAACAGCAGGTCTTCTAACATAGCAACCAGTCTGAAAACTTCTGCTCAGCTTCTTTCCAGCATTTCTTTTCTCCATGCCTTCCATTGTTATATCTGAGCCTTCTTCTGCCACAGGAACAAAGTAAATATTTGGAGATGTAAATGACCAGATGAGGCTCTAGGCCGCCATCATTAACAATGGTAACAAGAAAGAATCAGGGTAGCAACCTTTCATTTGTTCAATGGCACCTGCATGAAATGTTGTCAAAATATTTACCAGTGGTCTGATTAATAACAGGTGACAGGCTCAGTTATCCTCGGACATACTAGAAAATATCACTCAGATACAGCCTCGAAGAGGTAACATCTTAGCTGCTTTTACGTTGCCGCATGTCAGGAGTAAATGCATGCACGCAAAATGCAATTAAACCTTTTCCGCTGTTTCGATCAGGTAGTTTGTTGTTTAAAGCTGCAGATTCGTAAAAGGTGCAAGTGCATGATGACATTTATCAGAAGATGTTCACGTTCGTTATGCCCCCTGGTCGGACCCGTGTGAGGAATGCCCTGGAGAGGCAGTATTCTCTAACGTACTGGGCATCAGACTACCATTCAGGAGACCTGCTGGGTGACCATGAACAAGGTCACTTAACCGTAGGGACCCCAATTATATGGGATCATGCAAGAGGAAGACTAATTGCACTCATTCCTCAGACCTATAAATGGGCCTGTGACAGTCTAGCTCTGATTTTGCAGCTTCAAAAATTGCTTGCACTGCTATTTGCATCTGACCCTATTTGCATGAGCAAATGTCTGCTCTGGTGAGTAAACAATGGTCCTGTGTATTTAGCCTGGATTTTCTAGTTGCTCTTTGCTCTCATTCAAGCAGTGAAATCCATACCTCTGCCCTCATTCCTTGGAAGGTTTTTAAGGCTCCTATGGAACTAAAACAAACAAAACTGTATTAAATGACGGTTTTTTAATAAGAAAAATGCTGTTATTTCATTTAAACCAGAGGATGGATAAAATAGGTGAGCAAAACCTCTAGATCAGGCAAATAGCAGCAAAATTAATACTACAGAGTCCAAGAAATGGATAGATAGAGTGGAGCCGGTATGTTGTTGGCAAGAAGGTGAGTTTCGTTTGATGCACAAATGTCTGAATAGCGCCCAAGTCCAAAGACTGCATCTGTGCCTCTTTAATATAACTCGCAGTACAGACTGACCATGCAAAAATTGGGAGCGTCTTTCAAAAAGTAGCCACCCAAAACTTGCAGCAGAAGGCCCCAATTCTACATTGTACTTAAGGATGCGTCTCATCTTAAGCAAAATGGGTAGTCCCATTGATTTAATGAGATTGCCAACATCCTTAGAGTTAGGTACATGCTTAAATAACCTTGCTGACTCCAGGCCTGGGTCCTGGTAGTGGGGCGGCTGCCCCAGTCCAGCAGAAAAGGGGTTAAAGTCAGCCCTGGGAGAAGGCTGGGGCTGACAGCTGCTAAACCCAGCTGACTGGGGAAGCCACCGCAGCTGGGCCACACCCCAATCAGGTCACAGCTGGCAGGTATAAAAAGACTGTGAGTCAGGAGCTCAGACAGTCTCTCCCCACTCTTGGAGGGAGCAGGGTCTGGCTGCCTGCGGAAAGGGTACTGGGAATGAGGCAGGGCTGGGGAAAGGCCAGAGGGGCTGGGGAGCTCCAGGCTGGCAACTCCCCAGGCTGGAGGGCCTCGTCCAAGGCCGACCGAGGTACTGGGTTTCAAGAAAAGGCAGCAGGCCAAAATCCCCTTGCCTATGCTGACTGGCTCTTACACTGCAGTCTGTCCCAGGGAACGGGGGCTTGTTGCTGACTGGCAGTAGCCACAGACTGAGGCAAGGTGGGGATAGTGGGTTGGTGTGTTGATTTTATTGCCATTATAGTGGGAAAACTGAGCATTAACATTTCTGATTGGCTTGAGATCATAGAAATGAGAGAGGGAGGAGGCCTCATTACATCATATTGGAGAAGACCCACCTCCATCACAATGCAAGATTGTACCCAATGATATTTCATCCAGCATTTTATCTGGTTTTAAATAATTCAGGCAATGGGGCTTATAGCATTTCCATCTGAGATAGTCCACATTCTAACAAATCCAGTGGCTGTTTGGTCTCTATTTATTTTCGCTCAGTTTCATTCCATTGCCTTTTTAATTACAGCCTATCCAACGATCCCCAAAGCTTGAGGGCCACTATTCCCCGAAACTCCACTCCTAACAGCCTGCCTGCTGCTTATTCTGGATTTTGATTATGTGAACATCCTGCTCTTCTCTTTAATACCACTCAGCTATTTGTAGCATTGATTTCCCATGGCAGCAAAGTCAACACAGGCTGCATAAAAGAGTTATTCTCTTTTATCTATTATTTTAATTTATCTGCTGGTCAGTTTCATTGACCCTCGCTCTGGCATGGCGGGGCTGGTTGACGAGGTGCATCCAATCTGTTGGGTAATAAATCGTTTGTTTGGCACACCTCTTTTCTACCTCCTCTTAATCTCTGTTGCTCTAGAGCAGCGGTATCCAATAGAAATTCAATGCTAACCACGCGTGTGGTTTTGAATTTTTCTTATCAGCCACATTATAAAAAAGGATTAAAAACATACTACAAATGACATTTCAAATTAATTTTTATTAATATAAAAAATAAGTAGATATTACAACAATATTAATAGGTACTAACAACACAAAATTACTTCAATGTGACACATTGCATTCTTTTTCTTGTACCAGAACCCTGAAATCTGGTTCACACATCCACACATTATGTATCCAAGCATTATGCTCATGCACAAGCATTAGGCACAATTCAATAGCCTATTTGCCACATGTGGCTAGTGGCGAACATATTGGACACCGCTGCTCTAGAGCAGCGTCTGTCAAAGATTTTTCAGCACACCCTCTTTCCTCTTCCCCGATGCCTCTCGCGGCCCGAGGGGGTGTCCGCCGAAATGCCGCCAACTGCAAAGCTTCCGCGGTCGGCGGCATTTCAGTGGGACACAAATAGAATTTCCTGTTTCCGCGGTGTCCCGGCCCGATCCCGCGGCGGCTGAAGCATGTCCGCCGAAATGCCACAGAGAGTTTGGGGGTCTTGCGCACCCTTGGGGGTTGTCTCGCGCACCCCCAGGGGTGCGCACACCCCACTTTGACGACCACTGCTCTAGAGAGTGAAAAGTTATCAGGACTTTGAGAATATGGATGACACCAATTCCGCCTATTGAAGGAATATGGTACTCACACCTCATAGGTACCACTGATTTTCAGGGCTCTCCCAGGCTACAGCTTACGAGCCCTCATCAAAAAAAATCCAGTGGATAAATGTTGTTAACTTGGCTATATTATTTCAGAAGATGGATATTTGAAAGATGAGACCAGCGTAAAGTATGCGAAAGGTAAAAATGAACTTTGGATATCACGGAAAATTAGGGAGAAAGCAGAAACATCTCTGTAGCTGAGGAACCTGGATGAGAATCTATCAGGCAGCTGTACTATCCATCTTATTATATTAAGCATAAGTGTAAACACTGAAAAATTCATGAAGCAGAATGAAACAGTAAAGCCTAGTTAAAACTCAGAGCTCTAGTTTGATATATGCAGTGCTGACAGGATAAAGTGAAGGGAAAGGAGGAGAAAGAACAAGGGCAGTTTTACATGCTGTTTCCTTTTTTTAAAAAAAGGAAACATGACTTGCATTCCTAAAGTTCAAATGCGAGAAAATGGAGTTATGTATCGCTGCAAGGAGCATCTCTGATTGGATTCACCCTGGCGCTTCCTCTGGATTTGCGCTGTCTCTCCCTGGAGTTTGGAAATATTTTGCTTTGAGTCGGTGCCTCATCTTCAAAATGAAGCTCCCCTTTAGGCACCAATAGAAGAGCCCAGATTTTCATTGCGCTCTTTGGACAAATCAGGCCATCAGTGTTTCACTATGGCAAGTTGCTGGGAGCGGAGCTTGTTTCCAAAGCTTCCCTCCTTGTGGATTCAGAACCCTTGAAATTTAGGCCCCGAGTTCTTTGGAAAACCTGGCTTCCTAAGATCAAAGAGCACAAGCTCTTTCTCCATCCTAGAGATCTATATTTGGTGACACAGCGTGACAGAGGCAAGTACCATCTGCAAGCCCAAACCACCGGCCTGCCACCTAATGATGGTTGTGTGTGTGAGGGAGAGAGACTGTGGCTATGTCCACACTACACAGCGTTTGCAACGCGGATGTATCGACACAGCCGTGTCGCTAAAAGTCGGGCAGTGTAGCCGCCATTTGTCAGCACTTTTGACAACAAAATTCTCCCACTCCCAATGAGCGGCCTTTGCGTGGGCGACAGGAGAGCGCTCTTGCCCACAACGAGGTATTCACACTGACAATTGTTGTTGCAAAACGTTTGTCTTTCAGGGAAAGCAGGGGAGGGTTTAGCACCTCTCACTCAGCTGCCAGTGTCGACATACCCTGTGTGTGTGAAAGAGGGAATTAAATTCTTCTCCAGTTCCCCTCAGCAATTCTCCGCTCTGATATGATAATGAAGGCAGATAAGACATCCAGCTCTCTGAGAATATGCAGACAATGCCAATGAACAAGAGATGGATCTGAGGCTCCCAATGAAAGAGTACAAAGAAAGCAGATGAACACTGATTGGCCCCTTTGCTTACCAAGACATCAAAGAAACCTACACAAAGAAGTTTAAAACAACAGCAAAAGAGAGAAACGACAAAAGGGGCTGATTCCAAAAGAGACAATGCACCGATGAAACCATATGGAAACTCCCGTGACTAAGAACGAGAGGACACATAAAAATTCTGTGGGATGTTACTTGTCAAAAAGGCCAGTCAAGCAACATACATATGAAGACGTGAGAAAACTCAAGCTGCTGTTCTGCTTTGGGCAATTTGCCCTATGTTTAAACAAAACGTAACCCCCATTACTTTGTTTTTTAAGGAGATACTATATATTTTTCAGAGAGTCACAGATCTCTCTTTATTGTCTCCTCTTTTCTTCCTTGTCTGCCTTTCCTTAGCCTGCTTTGGGCTGTTCTCTCCTATCTCCATCAAATAACAGATCAGTAGTCACGAGATGACAGCAGCATCCTAATTGCAGACTATTAAGAACAATTAACTTGTTAAACACAACACTGTTGTCTGCCTTTACCCACCCCACACCCACCCACTGATATCTGCCATTGTAGGGTTTTTCTCTGACCCACTCTAAATTCATTCACTCCACTAGAAATGCCTCCATCCTTCCAGAAATACAGAGGCAGGCAGGAAAGCTATTCTTGTACTGACTTAAGTGTGGAACGTTCCATGGCTGGGGACAAAGATAGATGGATGCTTTGTGGCATAATAAAATAAAATTGACTAGTATAATGCTTTGGAGACTCTGTATTAAATATATTGATTGGTTTAAAGCAGAGCTCTTTCAGCTCCCATTAACTTCAGTAGGATTTTGGATGCTTGGTGCGTCTGAAAACCAGGCCATTTATATTAGTGATCCTAAATACTGATATGGGAGCTTCACATTAGGTATCAAGGCTTGAAAATGTTGTTCCTAATCTCTTATTATCAGAAAGTGTTGGGTCAGGTTAACATGTTCAGGTACAGCGGAGGGGAGTGTTTTATAAGTCAGACAATCAATCAAGAACTGTGTGTGAATGGATATTTGAATATTTTTTAAGAGGATTTAATCCAGAGGCCTGTACCTTCAACAACTAGGCAGACTGAGATCTGGGAGCCCAGTGACTGATTTAGTGTTGGTGTTTAAGAGAGGGGATAATGCAGCTCAGAATATCACCGCTGTACATCACACACCACTAATGGCCTAGAAGTTGATTTGTGTGTCGACGCTTGTCAGTGGTAGTGCTGAATGTTGAGTGGGGGAAGAACATGGGTGACAATTGTGGAGCAATTATTGAACAACACTCACTGCACTTCCCCTCTCTGGGGATTTTTCCATGCTAAACAGTTTGAAAGAATGCCAGCAAGCTGCCAAAATGCAACGGAACCTGCAGTGAAAGTAATGTCATGGTCTGAAGTCTGTGACTCTCAGATTAAAAATGGGGATAAATGACACCTGGTGTAATATTCCAGAAAGATGAGAGAGATGGGGGTGAAAGCCAAAGGAGGTAAGTCAGCCTGTGATTCTATAGGGGTAGAAGTGCACTTGGTGGACACTTCAACAATTAAAAAGAACCGGAATAGGAGTTCTTATTGTTATTACAAGTAAGTTGTTCAAATGAAATGTATTTCATTAATCCTTAAGAATGGGATTCTCCATGCAGTCAGTCAAATGAATGCTCAGAAAAGTCTTTGAGTGCTATATGTTTGTTAAGAACAAAGGCTAGAAACTTGTATCTTAGACTCGCAAACTTGAAATTATTGGGACTTCTTAGGAGTCCGCATGGGAAAGGATGTCAGAATCTGGCCCTTGGTGAGTAGATTTTGTGCCTTGGCTGGTAAATTGTCATGGTGAGTTTTCAGGGCTTCTACGTGTCTCTCAAGAGAACTTCCCACTGATATATGGTACAAGTCCACTTTCTCGTGAAGCAGAATTAAAGTTCTCATTTTCTTCAGTTCATCACAATTCCACTTACAAGACCAAAGCTGCCAATCGAACTGTAAGCCAATGTAAGATTCCAGCATCCTCACACACATGGATGAATGCATCCAACCATGCAAAAATCCCCCCTGCAGTTTCTTGTGGGTATGGCATTATTCTTCACCAATTGCCCCAGTCTAGCTTTTAGCATGCCAGTGCTTGGTGAGTCAATTGTTTCCTTAGGATTCTGAAAAATAAAATGTGGCATTACATGACCATGAATAAAGTTCCTGTAAGAATCTTCTTTTCCACATAGATTCTTAACACAAAACATCAAGATGACCCATGGTTGATTCAGTCTATATCCCTAAAGAAAATTTGCTATTTCTTCCCAGATAGACCTCAACTGACATAAGACACTATGTCGGGTCTAATATCAGTGTTATCATGGAGCAATGTTATGCTTTGGACTGACTATGAGGAAGCAGCTATCTTCCTCTTCTTCCTTCCCATACACCCCAGAGTCCTTTAGACAGGTCTTGTCCCTTAAGATACACCCTTTTAAGTAGGTTTCACTCTCCTTTGATATAAACAACTATATTTCTTAATACTCATGCTTTGAAGGGATCAGTGCGAGGGAAGAATGTGCTGTGCGAGGGAGGAATCAAAGAATCATAGAATATCAGGGTTGGAAGAGACCTCAGGAATCATCTAGTCCAACCCCTTGCTCAAAGTAGGACCTAACGACCAACTAAATCAGGGGTAGGCAACCTATGGCATGGGTGCCAAAGGTGGCACGCGAGCTGATTTTCAGTGGCACTCAGAATCATAGAATATCAGGGTTGGAAGGGATCTCAGGAGGTCATCTAGTCCAACCTCCTGCTCAAAGCAGGACCAATCCCAACTAAATCATCACAGGACCATACCTAGGTCCTGACCACCAGTCCAGGGGGGTTCTTCAATTTAATTTAATTTTAAGCGAAGCTTCTTAAACATTTTTAAAACCTTATTTACTTTACATACAACAATAGTTCAGTTCTATATTATAGACTTATAGAAAGAGACCTTCTAAAAATATTCAAATGTATCACTGGCATGCGAAACCTTAAATTATAGTGAATAAACAAAGACTCGGCACACCACTTCTGAAAGGTTGCCGACCCCTGAACTAAATCATCCCAGCCAGCGCTTGGTCAAGCCTGACCTTAAAAAACCTCTAAGGAAGGAGATTCCACCATCTCCCTAGGTAACCCATTCCAGTGCTTCACTACCCTCCTAGTGAAAGTCTTTTTCTTAATATTCAACCTAAATCAACAGCACTGCAAAGTGAGACCATAGTTCATCATTCTATCATCTGCCACCACTGAGAACAGTCTAGATCCATCTTTTGGAATGCTCTTCCAGGGTAGTTGAAAGCAGCTATCAAATCCCCCCTCATTCTTCCCTTCTGCAGACTAAATAATCTCATTTCCCTCAGCCTCTCCTCGTAACTCATGTGCTCTAGCCCCCTAATCATTTTTGTTGCTCTCCACTGGAGCAACACATCCTTCTTGTAGTGTGGGGTTCAAAACTGGACACAGTACTCCAGATGAGGCCTCCTCAATGCCAAATAGAGGGGAATGATCATGTCCCTCGATCTGCTGGCAATGCTCCTATTTATACAGTCCAAAATGCTGTTAGCTTTCTTGGCAACAAGGGCACACTGTTAACTCATAAGATATATATCTCGATATATCTATATATAGATATATCTATATATATCAATCTGCTTAAAATAAATAGACTTGAATCTTCTCCAAAATCTTCATCTGACTGAACCTACATGAAATCATTTTTAACCTTCATTCAGACCTAGGCTTAGCATTTTTGGTTAAGCTTACAAATAAGATAGTTTGTTGGGTTCTCTATGGCTCTGGAACAGGATAACTTGGGAAATTACCTAAAATGTAACAAAAGAAGCAGTGCCGTGACCAAGCTAATAAAACAGGCTAGGAACTTGCATTTTATTTTGAATGAAAGCTGCGATTCCCTTTTACATTTCTAGTTCCCTTGTAATCGGAGGCCTCACATCATATGCTTTGCAGGGCCCAAAGCCGTCTCTCTGTTCAGATCAGTTTTTCTCTGTTATTTTTCATTTTAATTACATACTTCTGGTGAGGGGAGGACATGCTAAAAATCTCTCTCATCTCAGGTATTTCTATGGCCCAAATCACTGTAGTAACTGAGCTTCTAATATATGGATCTTCACAACACACCTGTGAGGTAGGTTGTTATCCCAATTTGCCCACAGAAAACTGAGGCACAGTTTATCTAATTGACCACCCTAGTCACTGGCACATCTCCTCCCCCCTCTCTTTTGTGTCTAGAAGTGGAAAATACTAAAGATTAAAACAATTGGAAAATTATTTTTTAACAAAAAAAGGCCTTTGTGATGATCTGGACATTGTTGTGAGAAGACTTGCTTTTGTTGTCATTTTAGGGGGTTTTGGTTGAAACACTCAAATGCTAGAAATAAAAAGTTTTAATTTTCAGTTTTAGAGTTTTCAGTTTTTTTAAGAAACCCCAAAACATTTTGATAAAACTATAATATTTGTATTTTCTTCTAAACTTTTCTTAGAAAATAATAACACCCCCCCACATCTTCTGACCAGCTCTGCTAAACATTTTGGAAGAAAGCCTGTTCTATTAATAAGATTTGCAGCCCAAGTCTACTGAACCAAGAGCTTGAGAGAGTTTGGATGCTGCTTTGAATAATTATACAATCTTGTGTGTGCTTATTCGGGCTAGACTCTACTGCCTTTTGACATCCACCCATCATTGTCCTTTATACCATTCTCGATGTCAGCACTCCAGCTCTGTACTTCAGTGAGCCAGATTTGTAAAATGACATGATTGCATTTCTCCCCAGAAAAGCATTCTGCTTTGACAGGAAATATCCAGAAGAAAAATCATTGTCCATTCTTTGTTATTTCTATTGCTTAGCCTCCAGATACAAAAAAGGTCTTATTTGTCCCCTCATGAATCATTCAAGCTGTCCTTTCAATTCCCAAACTAAACAAGCCTACCCCCAACTAACAACCCCTCCCCCATAACAACATGCTGCTAAATATTTGGAAAAATACACTTCATTCAATTGAAAACCAGCAGAAAACAATGCTCTGCCCAATTCTGAGCATTCTTACTGGACCCAGACTAGTCCACCAATTGTTGGGAGCTAATGTGAGAGAAATAGCAGAGTGACAGAAGCCTGATTTTCCATTGGTCTGCACTTTGCATCCATTCTGATATGGTAGCATTTTACATGGTGTAACTGATATAAGTGAAGCTATCCTGATTTACACCATCTGAGAGTCTCGTCCATTATGTAGTTAGCTATCTTTAGATAATGAAGAAATTGGTTCTGATAACACAACCAACCAGGATTGCACAGGAAGCCAAGAACCCAGCAAGATTCAAAGAGTGATTGGACATCTGTATGGATAATAAAGACATCCAGAGGCATCGTAATGCTTAGAAAGGGGTTGGAATGGTGATAAAACTTCGTGCTTCAGATTTTAAAACAATCTCTAACCATTGATGGTTAGAATGAAAAAGATCTACAGAGGAGGCAGATTATTCCCTTCTGCTTATTCTGCCATTTCTTGCGCCTTCCTCTGAGGCATCTGATATTGGCCACTGTCAGAGACAGAATACTAGAGTAGAGGGACGCCAGGTCTGATCCAGTCTGGCAATGCCTCTTCTCCTGTGAAACTTCACCCCAAACCTGAAGCAAAAATGGAAACTTTCTGTGGTCTGAAAATGTTGGGTCCATTTAAAAAGTGTGTGTGTGTGTGAGAGAGAGAAAGATTTTAACTCTGAATGTTTTTAAAAAAAACCTTCGAGTTTGTATTTGTTTCACTAGACTGGGGCGGCCAAACTTTCTGACCCTCCGAGCCGCATACGACAATCTTCAGAAGTTCGAGAGCTGGGACGCGCTTGCTGGGGCTTGGGGCTTCAGTACTGTGGGAGGGGCCTTCCCGGGCTCGGGGCTGAACCCTGCTCCTGCTGGAGCCCTGGCAAGCACACCCCACAGGGTCATGCCCCAAGACCCCCGTCCCTGCTGGGCAGAAGCTGGAGGTGTCACTGGTGGGGGAGGGGAACGTGAGGTCATGTGCCTGGTTTTTGCCAGGGTTTGCTGGCCCCGCTGGGTCACATGGTGCCTCCAGGCCCTCTCCCTGCATGGCAGCTGCTGGAGCAGGCAAGCTGGGAGCTTGCGACCATAGGGAGCGGCAGTGCCAGCGGCAAACAGCTGGGAGCTGCAGGGAGAGCCTCTGGTTTTGCTGCTGCCTCTCTTCAGGGAGCTAAAGAAGCGACCCCTCCCTGCAGCTCCCAGCTGTTTGCTGCTGACTCTCCACAAGGAGCTAACACTGGGGAGCTGCAGGGAGAGGCCACTGGGGGGTAAGGGGGGCATGACTCAAGCTGTTGGTGTGTGTGTGTGAACATATAAATTGTGCCTCCCCCACAGCCTGCAACAGTCATCTCTGGCAGAAGCTCCCATCCCCCCCGTCCCATTCTTCAGCTACCAGACCAGGAGGGCAGGGATGGGAGCTCTGCAAGCTGTACTTTAATTGTAAAAGACCTGCAGCCTGTGGCTCACGAGCTGCAGTTTGGCCACCCCTGCACTGTAACTTGCCTAGGACACAGTCTGAAACCCAGCTTCTGGAGGGCATGTAATACCCAGGTCATTCAAGAGTCTTGGCCAGGTTCTCAGCCTCTCTCTTTGACTTCAGTGAAGCCTGCCGTTCACACCAACCGGAGTTCTGAGCCTCCCATGACCCTGAGGATACGTCTTGACTTGCAGAAAAGGTGTGTTTATCAGTCGTGGTAGCACAATTAAATTAGCCTCACGTGATTGAAAAGCCCCATTTAGATGCTGTGTTAGCTGGCTGTGTTGTAGCCTAGTGGGGAACCTGTCAAGAACAAGACCTCAAGGGATAGGTGGGTCCACCCTAAAGACCTGGCCATATTCTATCTTGAGCAACTGCATCCTACCTACCTAAATCCCTCTGAAGTGTTAGCTGGAGACGGTCATTCTTCAGTCCTCTCCTAGATCATTATGAATTTCTGCTGCCTGCTGCTAAGCCCTCACCACATGTCCTCCAATCCTTCTTTCAGTGATAGAGTGATTCTGGCACAGGACCTGATCCAAAGAAGTGCTTAGTCACCAGCTTCCACCGACATTAATGACTCAGCTGCAGTGATGTGCTGAGCACCCGTAACTCATCTTCTTCAGTGAGAAAAGCAGCTGTCCGCTGTGTCTCAGGATTAGGCACAAGGGACATAAGAATGGCCATGCTGGGTCAAACCAACAATCCAACTAGGCCAGTATCCTGTCTTCCGAAAGTGGCCAAAGCCAGGTGCATCAGAAGGACTCAGTTCTGCAAGGCACAGGGAAACTTTCAGCATCCTTAACCTCTATTAATTCTATGGCCTGTTCTACATCTAAAATGTAGGTGGACCTAGCTAGATCACTCAGGGGTATGAAAAATTCACATGCCGCATAGAGATGTACTTACGCTGACCTAAGAATTCTTCCCTTGGCCTAGCGACTGCCCCTTTCGTCGCTATAGCGGGTGTCTGCTGGAGTGCTTGTAGTATAGACACACTCTAAGAGGAGTTGAAGGTACTCAGTATTTTTTAGGAGATGCTCAGTCAGATGGAGCCAGTGGTCTGTAGTGTATTAGTGTGCTAAGCTGCTCAAGTGCATCGGGATGGAAGACAACACTATAAATGGCATGTAGCCATTTATCTCTTTGGAGAGAGGTGATATGTAAATGTATCATTTTAAAGAGCCCTGGATTTATAAAGAATACCCACAAATCCTAATCATGTCAGGGGAAATTCAGTGTGAATAGGGAATGTTGGATCAGGTTCTTCAAATGTGCAATGCACAACGCTGGGCTTTTCAGAGGTTACAGACACTCTGCAAACCCTATGGGGTTTTGTTCAGTTATTGAATTTGTATGCTGGGCTAGGTTCCAATCTCTTACTAGCTTCTTGTTCAAGTGGGTATAAATTCCTTGAAAAATCATTTTGATTTTTGCATCCAACAAATCACTCCTATATATCTGCTATTTTTCTCTCCTTCCAACCATATTTTTCTTACGGTGATGCCCATCTTTTATCTCCCCTTATCATCATGTTGACAAGTACCAACATTTAAGTTGTGCCAGAAATCACTGTTGAGTTGTTGCAATCCATCCTCTCATTTTAACAATGATATGAGCGAACAAGATCTAGGAAGACCTTAATTTCCTTTGTTAGAGCTGTTGTGCTTTGAGACTGACTAGTTTTACAATAAACATCTCCTAAATGAACCTCATCTGAATATCTATCAAGGTAATATAATGAACATCTGGTGGTGTTGAAATCTGTATGCAGTATGGCAGTGAGTATTAAAGCTACTGAACTGTAGTGCATTGCATTTAGTGAGTTAAACTACAGGAACAAGAACCTAGGGTTCAGTCACAGTCATCTTTAATGATCACACACCTCAGGTGTAGAGATGCAGGCTACCCATGGCACAAAATAATGGACAGAGCATACCGTGCAATGTAATACAATCAGCCTCCAAGCTACAAATAAATGATGCTTCAGTTGTATACATTTAGAGACTTCAAAAGCACGGTTCCATTCTGCACACTAAAAATGCCAGAGTGGGATTCCATGTTTAGGGACTGTCAGAGATATTCTCTGTCAAATGTGCTACAGTATAAAGCTGTTTCTTCTCATCACCAGCCCTGTAAAATCAGCCCGGGCAGAGAGAGAAACCTGATGTCTTTCTATTTAATGTATCATCAACCATAACGAGGGGTCTGCAGGCCAAACAGAGCCCTCCATAATACCTGTGCAACCTCATCTGTGCAACTTCATACCATTCTTGGGGATCCCAGTGGGACCCCTTTGCCTTCAATGGGTTCGCACAGATGCAACTGATTTAAATGTAGTAAGCAATTGTGTGACTGATGCATGAAGCAATGCAGAATACATAGCTCACTCCATCTTAGCTAAGTGGGATTTGCAGGCCAATAGGAAGACAAAGGGGTAATAAAAAACCCCTTTTTGCCTCTGCAGTCCACAGCTCTGGCTCTGAACACACACGGGATAGATTTGCTTTTCTTACAGTTTCTTTCAGAGAAGAAACAAGCCTGAACGTGAACATCAGCAGGAAAGACTAAGGACAGGTCTACCCTAGAAGTGCTACATCAGCACAGCTGCACCTTCCAGTGGGAAGTTTTGATCTGCAGTGAACAATGGAAAGGCCTTCCTATGTCTAACCAGCTCTTGAGTCATTCATTCTTTGTACAGTTTCATTATGCACTCCCATCGGCACAATTACTCCACCTCCACGAGAGGCAGAATCATCTCGGGACGAGCTTTTTCACACCTCTGAGTGTTGCAAAAACTGCTTATTTCCTTTGGAGTTCAGTCCAATACACCTCAAAGGACAGGCATAACTCAGTAGACTTCTGGAAAAACAAGATTTATTGCAAGCAATAAGGAGTCAGAAGGGGTTATCACCCAAACAACTGGCCCACCTCAATACATGTGTGAGGATATTTTATACCCCTGTGTTGATAAGGGAGGGGGACTTTCAATCGACTTACACAGGTGGGAACACTTAATGGCTATTACATCCATTGTTGGTCTTAATCTATTTCATTTACATGTCTGGTAAACAGGAGGTTCAAAACACTTAGGGGTACTCAGACACTGATGCCTGCACATCTGTGACAGGGTGAATGCAAGTCTAAAATCCATGTTAAACTAGGGGTCAATAGTACATATACAGGGAGTGAGATTATAAGTCTAAGGTTATTTTAAAATCATACTACAACATTCTAAGTTACATTTTCCTAACAATCATTTTCTTAACATGAGCCACACAAGTTAGATCGACTTAAGCTGTAGTGTTGACCTGCTCTAATACATGGGAGAAGAGAACATATAATATCATCTGTTACTGAAGGGTCTTCACGTTAACACCCCAGTGATGAGGAAAGCTAATGATCTCCAAACTCTATACCTAGAATTCTGGTCTCTCGCTTCACTTGTTATTGAGATAAACTGAGACAGTGCTCAGTCACACTACCAATAAGGGGTGAAGAAGAATATCACAACCAAATGAAAACGTAGAAGGAATTTATGGGGCAGTATAATTCCTCCTACTTGGAATTTGGTCAGACTGCCAGACTAATGTAGGAAAAGGAGCCTGGGTGTTTTTTAAAGAGCACAAATAGCCAGGATTAGAACTGTCTGGAATTTTTTCATCAAAAGAGAAAATGCTATTTTTATATAAAACAAAAATGTTTTCACTTTGACAAAAGTTTGTTTTGCAAAAATAAAATGAAGCTTTTTGACATCAATCATGTTCAGACATCCTCTGTCCGCATATTCTGCAATGGAGCATTTCGTTTCTTTTTTTCTTTTCAAAACATTGTTTTTTATATGACTTTTTTAAAATAAGTTTTGAAAGCTTGAAATCAGAATGAAAGGTTTGAATTTAGCCAAACAAAACTTTTTGATCAACCTGAAATGACTCCCCGGCCTATATTTAGTTATCAACGGTTCACTGTCAAAGACTAGTTATCAATGGTTCACTGTCAAACTGGAAAGACTTATCCGGTGTCACTCGTCATTATAATTATTTATTATACAATAGCACCTTAAGGCCCAAGCAAGACTAAGAACCTTGCACTAAAGAATTTACAATCCAAATGGACAAGACAGAGAGATGGTGGGGGAATACCCAGTCAGTGGCCTACCAACTAAACTACATGGCATCTTACCCCCAAAACTGCCCGCATGCCATACACATTTGACTTCACTTTTACTGTTGGAAAATGATGATCAGATATGTTGAATCATGACCCTGAGGTTGTAGAAAATATTATTTTCACATCATGAAAGAACTCCTGCAACAGTTTCAGTTCATTACATAAATTCTTTTTTCTTTCTTATTTTGGGATTTTTAGTTCCTTATCATTATGTCCCACTTTTGGATGATGATAATCTAAGAGGTAGGAGATGTGCAAGTGTGGCTTTATATGCTGGAATGTATGTGACTAACCATCCATTCTTCTGTGCTGAGTGCATGCAGAGAAAGCATACAGTTTCCAAAGGCGTTACTCAGATAAGGCAAATTCCTAACCCTGAGTCACAATGGCCCTTCATGAGAATGATTTCTCCTAGCACAGTGTGGCATTCAACTCACAATTACTGGAGTTCACATTTTATCCCTAATGCGACCCCAAGTTCCTCATGGCACAAAGGCACTTCTGTTTTTTCTACAGACATAGAAACAGAACAACAAAAAACAGAAAAACAAAACCAATCCCTTCCTGGTTTGCTGTGCACGGCTGTGAACTTTGCTGAAACTCAGACCAAGTAGCAAGATCCAAGGGAATTCATAGGTCACATCATTAAGGTAGGAAACAGATGGGGATGGACAGAAATAAAGTATTGAGACCACTATCATCGGGGCTACTGGTCAGTTCAGTAAGTTTATCAGTGCCTGTGCTAGCACTGGAGAGAGCCTAAGGCCTCTAGAGTTGGGGTTGACCTAAGATATGCACATTCAGCTATGCGAATAGCGGTGGCGAGTCAATGGCTGCTGCTCCCCCATCAACTCCGCTTCTGCCTCTTGTGGCGGTGGAGTTCCGGAGTTGACAGCGAGAACGCTCAGGGATTGATTTGTCACGTTTATACTAGACACAATAAATCAATCTCTAATAGATCAGTCACTACCTGCCAGATTGGGGGGTAGTGTAGACATGGCCAAAGAAGCAGTTCTGACATGGGGCCTGTTAAGTCTAGATGAATAATTCTGACTCAGTGTTTTACAATTTTACAGGCATTTTCAGAATTGATTAACTTTAAGCATAAATGAAAGAATATACTGTACATAGAATGAAAACTTTGAATTTCTAAGCACAATTAGCCTGAGTCAAAGTAATTTGATCCCAGTCAGGGAACAGTAACAGTACTATGTGACCTTTGTATCCAATCAAAACGAATTAGCATAGCTCAACTTTTAAATCTTGTCAACATTCTGTAGACCAATTAGGAAAATTATTTAGTACATCATTTTGAAGAAAATAAAAACAGTTAAGAAAATTGCTGGCTGCTTGTGAATTAGTTGCAAACAGAGAAATAGATTAAAATAATCAAAAAATAGGATTTTCTACGTGTTAGTCATTCAGATGTAGTGAATCTGAAATAATTCTAAGGTTTGATTAAGTACTCAAAAATTATGATGCCTATCAAAATTTTCTGAAGGAATCACAACATTGGGCTGGAAATCTCATGACAAGAGGTTTCTCTGCTACCATTCCAGACAGAAATTCCACAAACACAGCCATTCTTGACATTAAAACATAATCTTCTGACTTGAAGCAGTAGCAAAAATTAAAAATAGAATGTTAAGAAAGTTAATCAAGCTTATCAGAATTTTTAAAACAAGATCTGTTTGGAGTTCAGTTCAAGTTTTGGATTAATTTGCCTTCCCTGTACTAGGTGAAATTGACCAAAACATATATATATATTTTTTTTTGGAGAAAAGAAACAGATTTGGGGACACCAAAACATTTCATGAATTTGTGTCTGTTTTGACAAATAGTTAATTTAGAAACAGTTCAAAGCAACGTTTTCATTGTGAAGTTTCCTTTGATTTTCCTTAATTTTTTTAAATGCCCCAAATCAAAACCAAACTTTTCACTTAGGGTTGGACAAAATATTTTGTTTTAAGAAACAATATTTTTACTCTTCATTTTGCTGATTTTTTAAAAAAAATACTGGGTTTTTTATGACCAAAAAGAACTTGCCTCCCTACCCCCATTTTTCTGAATTGCCAGCAAAATGAAAAACCTGTTATTCACACAGCTCTACATCACACAAAACTTTATGTGAGGATCACCAACAAATATCATACCATCTGCATGCTTGTCTGGATTAATTTGCTGAATTAGAATTAGGCCCTGATCCAGCTTTTGTTTAACTCAGTGGAGAAAGTTCAACTGATTTCAAAGGGGTTGGGATTGGGTCTTTTCAGGACCAGCCTCATAAATGTAGTAGAATTCTTTGAGGGAGTCAACAAGCATGTGGACAAGGATGATGCAGTTGATATAGGTTTCAGAATAGTAGCCTGTTGACAACTGTTGAGAATAGGCCACTTCCACCTTGATTGAATTGGTCTCGTTAGTATTGACCCCCGACTTAGTAAGGCAACTCCCATCTTTTCGTGTGCTGTAATATATATACTGCTTACCATATTTTTCACTCCATGCATCTGATGAAGTGGGTTTTAGCTCACGAAAGCTTATGCCCAAATAAATGTGTTAGTCTCTAATGTGCCACAAGGAATCCTCATTGTTTTTCCAGTTGATATAGTGTACCTGGATTTTCAGAAAGCCTTTGACAATGTCCCTCACCTTAAAGGCTTTTAAGGAAAGAAAGCAGTCACTGGGTAAGAGGGAAGGTCCCCTCGTGGATCAGTAACTGGTTAAAAGATAGGAAACAAGGGATAGGAATAAATGGTCAGTTTTTACAATGGAGAAAGATAAATAATGGGGTGTCCCCAGGATCTGTACTATGAGCTATAATGTCCAACATATCTGTAAATGGTCTGAAAAAGGGGCAAACAGTGAGGTGGCAAAATTTGCAGATGATACAAAACCACTTGAGATATGTAAATCCAAAATTCACTGTGAAGAGTTACAAAGAGATCTCACAAAACTAGGTGACTGGGCAACAAAATGGCACATGAAATTCAATAGTGATAAATTGAAAATAACACCCACTGGAAAACCTAATCCCAACTATACATACAAAATGATGGGGCCTAAATTAGCTGTTACAACTCAATAAAGAGATCTTGGAATCATTGTGGCTAGATCTCTGAAAACATCTGCTCAATGTGCAGTAGCAGTCAAAAAAGCTAACAGAATGTTAGGAACATTAGGAAAGAGCTAGATAATAAGACAGAAAATATCATAATACCGTTATATAAATTCATGGTACGCCCACACCTTGAATATTAGGTGTGTAGTTCTGGTCACCCCATCTGAAAAAGATATATTAGAATTGGGAAAAAAGGAGGAAAGGGCTACAAAAATGATTAGGGGTATGGAACAGCTTCCATATAATGAGAGACTAAGACTGGGACTGTTCATCTTAGAAAAGAGACAACTTGGGGGAGATATGATAGAGCTCTATAAAATCATAAATGGAATGGAAAATTGTCAAGGAAGTGTTATTTACCCCTTCACATAACACAAGAACTAGGGGTTACTCAATTAAATGAGTAAGCAGCGTGTTTAAAACAAACATAAGAAAGTACTTCTTAACACAATGCATACTCAACATGTGAAACTTGTTGCCAGGGGAAGTTGTGAAAGTCAAAAGTATAACTGGGTTAAAAAAGAATTCATGGAGTATAGATTCGTCAATGACTATTAGCCAAGGTGGTCAGGGACGCAAGCGCATGGTCTAGGTGTCCCTAAATCTATGACTGCCAGAAGCTGGGATTGTACAATAGGGGATGGATCACTCAATGATTGCCCTGTTCTGTTAATTTCCTCTGAAGCATCTGGCACTAGCCACCATTGGAGTCAGGATACTGAATGGGATAGACTGTTGGTCTGACCCAGTGTGGCCATTCATATCTACACTGAATCACAGTGCATGTTAAGCAATCATTATGCATAAATTCTCCAGGACTACTTACAAGTGGACCAGGTTTAAAAGATAATCGTTTTACTCAAAGTTATCCTAGTTAATGGACCTTAGACATATTCACATTTCTCCCTCATTAATTCTGGATTAGGTTATGATAATATTTTATAATAATGTACACATTGAGAGAATCTTTTGATTATTTTGTAGCATAATTCTACTATTGATTAATATAGCCTTAAAACACTCTGTGAATTAAGAATTAATATCCCATGTAATAGATGGATAAGCTGAGGTACAAAGAGGTGAAGTGATTTGCCCAGGTAAGATAATTCGTCAGTGGTAGAAGTGGGTATCAAATCCAGGAGTCTGACACACTCCATGCCAGAAGTGCTAGTTGGATAAAGTATTGAAGCATTAGTCTAACTCAGGAGTTAGCAACCTTTCAGAGTGGTGTGCCGAGTCTTCATTTATTCACCCTAATTTAAGGTTTCGCATGCCAGTAATACATTTTAATGTTTTTAGAAAGTCTCTTTCTATAAGTCTTTTATATATAACTAAACTATTGTTGTATGTAAAGTAAATAAGGTTTTAAAAATGTTTAAGAAGCTTCATTTAAAATTAAATTAAAATGCAGAGCTCCCTGGACCCGTGGCCAAGACCCGGGCAGAGTGAGTGCCACTGAAAATCAGCTCACGTGCCGCCTTCGGCGCTCGTGCCATAGGTTGCCTACCCCTGGTCTAACTTAAAGCACATGAATACTTCAGGTCACTAAGCCTTGGATACATCCTAAGTACTGAATCAGTGCCATAGGGAAACCCTGATAGTTCCTTAACTGAGCATTGCTCAACAATGCTGAATAATTGTAATCTTAAAATGTTTATGGGATCTTATCCCAGGACTTTCTCACCACTAAACTGTATATTTTTCACGTGTGCCATTGGGAGAAGTTGAAGCAGTTCACCTGATAGGATCATGTGGGTGTCACGTTATTCAAATTATCTGGGATCATATAGATCATTGGTGCAACCAGAGTCCTGTAGGAGCACCAAATATTAGGTAAAAGGGGTCATATAAGGTGTCTACGACCAGGTTATGATCTGCTGGTTATGATTATGCTATCTCTATGTGTGTATCAATTTTGTAGAGGAAGTTATGAATATTGGCTCTATACTGTGTGTCTTTCCAAATATTGTGCTAGGCTGTTGGGGACATTTTCAGAATCCTTGGTGTTAGCTGGGCTTACCATGCTTGATGGCCCATTAAGGACTATCAGCTACACAATGAACTTTGTAAATGCCCATCCACACCCGAGCTTCCCCAGGAATGTGGCCTAGCTGGTCAGGAACTGAATCTTGGAGAGTCATGTGACTGGACCACATGGCTCTGAGTCCATTTTACAACTAGACCCTGCATAGCAAGAAGGAGGCGGTCTCCACTCACAAGTGGAAGTCTATATAAACCTGGGAGAGGGATCCCCATTTTGTCTTCAATCTCCAGTCTCCAGCCTGGCTCCTAGTTCTGGATGGGACTTTGCTACAAAGGGGCACTCTGGCCAAAGGATTGATGACCCATTCCTCCAGGGAATGTATTCCAGAGACTCCGATTTGACCCTGCAGTTATTCTATAACTGATGCAAGCCATTACTGCATGTATTTGATTTCCTTTGACCATTCCTAACCCTCCCCTAGATCTTTTTCCTTGTATAATAAACCTTTAGATTTTGGATTCTAGAGGATTGACAGTGGCGTGATTTGTGGGTTGACCTGGGTCTGGGACCTGATTCTTTGGAATTGGGAAGAACTGTTTTCTTTTATTGGGGTGTTGGTTTTCATAGCCATTTGTCCCCAGGATAGGTGGCTGCTGGTGGTGATGCTGGGAAGCTGGAGTGCCTAGGGGAATTGCTTGTGTGACTTGTGGCTAGCCAGTGGGGCGAAACCAAAGTCTTTTCTGTTCGGCTGGTATGGTTTGCCTTTAGGGCAGAGAAGCCCCAGCTTTGGGCTCTAGTTGCCCTTTTAGAAGCAATTTGTCCCGATCTGACACTCTCAGTGGGTCACACCAGGAACAGCACCGTCACATTGGGTGTTCCCCCTCCGATGTGAAGGTCACACAAAGGGATTAATGCAAAAACCATTTCATGAAATGCATCACTTCATGTCTTTACAAGTGCTCTCCAATTTTAACAGGTACAAAACCATTTTGCAAAATGCCTCTGTGAGTTTGAGACTTTTTTAAAAATAAGCCAACAACTATTAGTCTCTGCTGATGTGAATTGTAAACTATGTAATAAAGGGCTGTGAGTAAAATTGAAAAGTTATGCTCCCAGCAGGCAAAGTATTACTGACATTTTTAATAATAATGAAACATAACACCTCAGTAGGGCAACACTAAAATCCATTTTGCATGTCAAAGAATAGGTTGCATTTAATTTGTTTAGATAATTTTCTAGGTTTCCCATTTCTTATGGAATAAGTTCAAGGTTATGGAGAATATTATTAAAAGTAAATGATTGGGAAGAGTTAGAAAAGAAAAAGAATAAAGCAGAGAACTGCCTTTCCAACCTATTTGATTGATAGAAACCTTTATGAAATATTTTCCCCCTTCCATTACCTGTTTAAACTTCAAATTTATTTCACATTCAGGGAATCAAAGGGAGGAAAATATAAAATACTGCTAAGTTATTGCTTTAAAAAATCTAATTGATATTTAATTCAGTTGTTTAATTTGCCTGATCTGATCCATTCCTCTTAAACATCTTCAATTTGAGGTTGAATTTTATTTTGTGACTTGCTTTTTTATTTTATTAAAAACTTTTCCTTTATTTAAACAATTTGATTTCAGCCAAATTTGCATGAACAGACCTTCATGTGGCCTCTTGATATTAAAATCAGTGATAGACAAATTTCAAAAGCTTCTGAAAGACTGAGATAAGCTCCTGAAATTTGGAAGACTTAAAAGTACCTCATTCAAACTGTTGGAGTCCTACCCATGGACCTGGAAGTGTGAGCAAGGACAAGCACAGGGAAGGCAGAGAAAGGGCAAATCTTGCTAAATTTTACGCTTAGAAATAAGCCTTTTGAAGTCAATAGGCCTGATTCTAGTTTCACTGACACTGAAGTCAATGGAATTATGCTTGGTGTGACGGAGTCAGACCAGAAGGATATAGGAGAGTGCTGGAAGGCAGGTACATTAGTCTCAGGGTGTGCAGGTCCCTGTTCCCTGGATAGCCAAACAAAGGCTACTCCAGGCCAATCAAGACACCTGGGGCCAATTAAGAACCTTCTAGAAAGGAGTAGAAACAGCTAGCCTAATTGGGACACCTGAAGCCAATCAGGGACTGGCTGAAACCAGATAAAAATCTCCCAGTTAGTCAGGTGGGCTGTGGTTGTCAGGAGCTGTGGAAGTAAGTTATGCTGTTGGTGAGACTGAGTGGTGGACAACATATCATACAGAAGGAAGGAGGCCCTGAGGTAAGGGTGAAGTGGAGTTTGAAGAAGCGGAGACTACTGTGGGGAAGTAGCCCAGGGAATTGTATTGTGTTTTGTGGATAAAAGGTCAGCCATCTTAACTGATACTATTAGGGTCCCTGGGCTGGAGCCCAGAGTAGAGGGCGGGCCTGGGCTCCCCCCTTTCTGCCTCCCCTAATTAGTCTCTGAGATTGGGAGACAATAGAGACTGTGCCAGGAAGGATAGCTTCTCCTCACTGGTTTGTGATGAAAATGGCTCAATAGGCTGTGACCTTGTCTCCAGAGAGAGAAGGGCTCCGTGGAGGGTCGCAGTGAGCCGCTGAGGCTAGTAAAAATCTGCCAGGAAACGCAGGATCCATGAAGATAAGGACAGAGCTTTGTCACATTGGGTAAAACCAATGCAAGTGAGATCAGAGTCAAGGTTATTGGAACTACTTACTCATATGAGTATTGTACTGCTCAATGTGCAGCGGAAGTCAAAAAAGCTAACAATATTAGAAACCTTTAGGAAAGGGATAGATAATAAGACAGAAAATATCATATTGCCTCTATATAAATCTATGGTATGCCCACATCCTGAATACTGCTCACAGATCTGATCACTCCATCTCAAAAAAGATATATTGGAATTGGAAAAGGTACAGAGAAGAGCAACAAAAATGATTAGGGTTATGAAGCAGCTTCTATATGAGGAGAGATTAAAAAGACTGGGCCTCTTCAGCTTGGAAAAGGGATGACTAAGCGGGGGATAAGATAGAGGTCTACAAAATTATGAAAGGTAAGGAGAAAGAGAATAAGGAAATGTTATTTACTCCTTCACATAACACAAGAATTAGGGGTCACCCAATGAAATTAGTAGGCATCAAGTTTAAAACAAAAGGAAGTACTTCACACAGCGCAGTAAATCTGTGGAGCTCATTACTAGGGGATGTTGTGAAGGCTGAAACTATAATAGGGTTCAAAAAAGTACTAGATAAGTTCTTGGAGAATAGGTCCCTCAATGGTTATTAGCCAAGATGAACAGGTATGTGACCCCATACTCTGGGTGTCCCTAGCCTCTGTTCAGGGAAGACCTATAGCAATTCCCCACATTGTGCAAACCAGAATGGACAAATATTAAAGTTACCAGAACTGCTTTCAAAACTGCCAGTGAAGAAACTCAGCTGATAGATGCGATCTCTGCTACATGTGTGGTAGACAGGCAAACTGTGCAAGAAGATGTCAGGTTTGAGGTCAATACCAGCAATTGAGAAATGAGAGGGTCACAATCAGTGAGACAGGGAGTGATCAATCCACAGCGGAAGTTCAAGTATACTCGTTCCTTTTGCCAACAAAAAGGAGAGGAATGACAGCTTATGCAGTGTTCGAGGTGTCTTCAGGAAATGTACTGTTCAAGGGATTGTCAAATGCAGCACTGGAGAACCCAAAACGATTTGCCAAGGCCAGTAAGGCTCCATGGAGAACAGTAAAAACTTACCCAATACTAGACAGCAAGGAAAAATTGTTTCATCATGACCCTGGGTCTTGAATTTGTGTCTGCGGGGTTCATAGGAGAAGCCATACTCCAACCTCTTCTGGCAGCATGCTGATGCTTCTGCTGGGGACTCAGGAAGCCCAGCTCCATTCTGAGGCTCCGCTCCTGCAGTCCTATTTGTGGAATCCTGAAACATTTAATTGCCCCGCTGGCCCTACTTAAGCCAGCAACAGGCACAAGCAACTGTCTGAACAACTGGACTCCACCCTGCTCTGGAGTGTGTGCCCTCTGCTCCCCGCACTTGATTTTCTGCCATCCTGATCTGCCGTAACTCCTGATATCTGATTTGTGGTTCTGATCTCCAGTTTGTCTCCTGTTTCTGATCTCCTGGTATCCTGACCCAGCTGACTCCCGTCTTGTGACCACAGACTGTGGCTCTGACTATTAAGTCTGGCCACCTACCACCCAGCCATGAAAAGTTGCCTAGTTAGTTGGAAAAAAAAAGTGTTTAGTGTGGTGTTATTTCAATGATAGGAAAGTAACAGCATGATGGGACACAAGTGCCCAGGTATCAATAGTTGACTGAAAAAAAAAATGGAAGAGGAATGTCTCCCAGAGCTGAACATAAGAGCCACTGAAGACTTGTTAGATTTTGAAGACAGACTGGACATAGAAGTAGTGAATGGCACTGAAGATTCTTTTGAAGATCTGTTGAAATAAAACTCTGCTTATCACCCACTACTACCAATCATACTGCTAAGATATATGTCCTTGTGCTGGTGAATTGAGAGACAGAACAACCTATAATTGGCTTCAGTGTCCTTGATGAGATTAGGATGACTCCAGGAAAGGCTGATGTCCATTTCTGACAATGGGTGCAACTCTTAACCTCAGCACATCCTATAAAGGTAGAATCAAGCAAAAAACTAGTTATTTTAGTAGAATAGAAGGGCAAAAGGGCAGAGGAAATGGGCACAGTCAAGAAAGGAACAAAGGATATCGCTATTCTGAGAGGACAGGCTATTGAAGTGAAGTGAATAGCAAGAACCAATTGCACATTGGGAGACACCACGGTTCTATTTATTCCAAATGAAAGACCACCAATGGCCTGAAGGCCTGGCTTACAAATCCTTGGAGTAAAGACTGGAATAAAGTCAGGAATGTCATTAAACATATTACCTTAAAAGGGAGAACCACAATAGGATACGTACAGTTAGTTGAGGCTATCTATTTTATGAAATTACCACAAAGGCCAGAAAGTAGGCCCCCATTGAAAGGTAACAAACATTGCAATAATCAGTCAACAGTGCCAGCTGAGTATAAAGACATACCACAAACCCTTAGTGAAATATAGGACCTTCCTGTCAGATTGTAATCTCTCACAGAGACAGAACAGGAGGAAGTGGTCAGAGAGATGTTGCATGAAGAATGCAACACCTTTGCAAGGGATGATTCAGATGGAGGATGTACTGAAACATTGAAAATGAACATTAAACTGGCTGACAAGACACCTGTCTGGAAAACATTTAATGCCATTCCCCGACTATTGTATAATGAAGTGAAGAGCTTTATAAAAGAGCTTTTTGCCAGTGGGTGGATAAAAAAATTAACTCACTATATTCCTCACTTGTGGTTTGTGTCAAAAGAAAAGATTACACATTATGCTAAGCATAGACTTGAGAGAGTTAACCAAAAAATAAAAACAATTGATTCAGATAGACATACTAGACTGGTCCTTGATAGCTTAGGTGGAAATTCATCGTTCTCTGGTCCCTGGTAAACAAGGGAGACAAAGCTTGAACTCAAGCTGTGTAGAAGCCTCTTTGTGTTTGCAACATACAGCTAGGAGTGCCTGGCAATAAAATATATATATTCTGCCCAGGGAAGGTCATTCCAGCGTAAAGGTGAAATCCTGTGACAGACTGTAGGTGATATATAGTGCCTGTTATGGCCACTTCCCTTCCCAGCTGCCCACACATGAGGGAAATGGTACCCAGCCAGGATGTCTGGTGCCATGTCAATGCATGGCTATTGTCCTGAACTATCAAGGCTGTTTGTAGCTGGCATAAAATTAGAGCACCCCTCAGACTGCTCTGGGATAAGTGCAGGGCAAAGGGATTTTACAGATGCGCCATCAGAATTGGAGGAGGGCAAGAATAGCTTGAAACCATTTTTCTGTACACCCTCTTAGCCTATGTTGCATGGAGATCAGCCACACCCCAGCATCTGGAATTTTGTGCTCATCTGCTCCCTAAAATAGTATGAGGTCCCAATATGCCCCTGTTGTAAATCCCACTGACTCTATTCGTTCAACAGAGTCACAAGAGAGATAAGACAAGCTCCAACTCTTTTGAAGGAGCATATTTTGGAATGTTCTTCATCTGGTTTGGAATAATTATTTGTGTTTGATGTTTTGCGATCATCTGCTGTTCATTTAAATTTCACCCACACATTGCAATGTGGACATGCAATATTTACTCTTTTTTCATTTTTTTTAATTTAAAAAGTCTGATTGGATTTTTAGAAAAACAGAGAAATAACCAATTTCAGGAAAGCAATGAGTACAGAATACCAATGAATCTGCAAATAGGTCAATAGATACATCAAAAAACTTCCCAAGTAAAGTCACCTGTGTGAATTCTGATCAACCTGATGCAAGTCAGTTGACTTCAAAGGAGATATTCCAGATCAGAATCTAGGATCAGAATCTGGCCCACTGACTAAGTAGGGAAATCTCTCACATGTCCCAAGGGAGGAGATTTGCAAAATTTAATCACTTGGTAGAGATGATTTTTAATTAATGGTCACAAAGGAAATTGTACTCAAAACCAAAAATAGAGAAACCACTGAAGCTCAAGTAATAACAAACAGCAATAATGTCTGTATTTGATATTAGCACATTCTATTAAAGATGCTCTAGCAATTAATTTTAGGCTTCAAACTGTAGGTTTGGCTGCAAAAATGTTTCTGGTTGCACTAAGCGGATGGAGGGTTAAAGGACATTGGTTAATGAGGTTAATTTAAAGTACTCCCATGACAGAGGCTGGTCTCTGTTTTGAAATCACAGTATCACACTTTAATAGTCTTACAGATAAGAGCAAAAAAGAAGTCATCCAAGCTGAAAAACAGCTGAAGTCCATGGGAGTTTTGTCTTGGTAAGGACTTGAGGAAAGAGAACTTACCCCAGGCTCTTCATAACCAAGCAAGAAATATAGAATGCTACATACAACTCTTCCTAACCAATGCTACAGATGCATGTGGAAAATGGTTTCAAATAATGAATCTAAGACATTCATGTGTTCACACAAAATCTGAGAACATGAGAGGCAAAAAATTGTTGAATTAATTTGTTTATAGATTATTTACCCATCTTTATTTTCCATCTCCTGGTACTAAAACATGCAGGGTAAAATCCTGATGTTACTGAAGTTAATGGCAAAAACACGCATCAGAGCCAAGATTTCACCCACACTGTTCATGGTTAAGATGTGACAGTAGCACATACAGGTCAATTCACAACTGCACTGAGTTCACCGGGTCTAATGTATTTAATCATTTTCTTTCTTTATGTATGAAATAAAAATCTAATGAGATTTGATTAGACAAAACAAAAAGCAGCAACCCCTCTCCACACCAATAAAACATGTAGTTCTCACTTAAGAAATTTAATTATACTGGGATATGATCAAAGGAATCTCAATTAACGGGGTAAAAGAAAACGAATAAAATAAGAGAAACCCAAGTCTTATCCCTGTTGTCAATGTGAAGTTCCAAATAGCCACAGTGTTTAGCATAGAGACAACCAAGAAGCACCTGGAAGCCATAGATTTGTTTCTACACATTAAAAATGTATGAAGCAAGACGTTTCTGCGAGAGCAACACATTGGCGAAGGAAAAGATGCTCCTTGTATTCATTTATCCCTTTTAACTTGTTCAGTCACCCCCTCCATCTGCAGTTTATCCCATCATTGTACCAACATGTCTCACTCATGTGTTCTTTGTCTAACATCAGTGCTCAAGACAAGAGCTTTGTCCTGTCACCTGTGAAAAGCATCCTGCATACTTGATACATAGTGCTATACAAGAAGTAGGAACAACTATTTCCCTGCTTAGGTTCCAGTATGTGTCCCATTTTCTCCAGTGCAGGAAACCCTGCAAAAGTATGGTCTTGTGCAGCCACCGAAAAAAAAAAAGCTCTGTTCATTCCAAAAGATTTTTGAAACAAGGGGTGAAAAGCAGGGTTGTTACAGCTCTGGATCCCGTCATGGTCCCATGATGACCAGTCAACTGTGGCACAGATACAGATAGCATTCAATGCATTAATCAATTTTAATTGAATTTCAGCAACCAAACCTATTTGTATTTGCAGTTGACCAGCTGCAGGCAAGGCTACAATCAGGTTTTAATAGTAGGCAGCTTCTTGCCATGTGGGCTGTAAACTGTTTGATTTTAATCTGAAGACTGGAGGCCTTTATTTAGAGGAAAAGCTAACGACTTTATGGGAGAAGCACATCCATTGTGATCTAAGTAGTTTTGTTTTATGAGCAAGATTGATAGCTGGGCTGTTTTGAGGGCTTAACTACTCTTTAACGGGGAGCAGAGTTAGGGTGGCATTAATTTTCTCCCAGGACATGACAAAGTAAAACAAATGCTACACACTTAAGCTGAAGGCAACAGTTAACAATCAAAATGCCATAAAAACAAAAGACTGCCAGTAATCACTGACATTCCCAGTTCTCAGACAATAGCGTGTCTGCAGCTGTAATGACATTAGATTGGGTCTGCTCCAAAACATAAGCCTTAGAGAATTATTATTTCGAGGAAGAGAATGCTAGGGTCCTGTTTCATTTCCTTATGGTGACCTGAATGACAGCTAAATTTTGCACAACAGGAGCAGCAGGTTTGGGAATATAAAAGTAAAATGTGGAAGACTATAAGCCCAGTCCAAAGTCCATTTAAATCAAGTGGAAATGATGGCTATTACAGTAGAAGCACCAGAACAAATGGAAAAGTGCATGGTAAATGCTGATTTTCTAGTGGACATAATGCAATGTACATAGCAATGCCAGCTTTTTGCCATGATCCCAGGCATTCCATGTCTGGATATGACTCTCTCTCTAAACTTCCCAAAGTCTGGGCCTGTCGTCACTTTATGCCTCTGTTTAGTCCATGAGAGAGATTAGGATGAAGAGAGTTTGGATTTGAGCTCTTGGGAGTGGCGATAGGAAAGGCATTCCACTTCCAGCCACAATCTGCTACAAACCTCCTCAAAGAGTCAAGCAATGTGGATTGGGTTTATTCCCTATCCATGTGAGTCTGGATCCTTCAGGAGTTTTAGAACCAGTGTCCCGCTGCTGACCCAACACTGCTAGGAACAACTTTAGAAATACAGCAGATGAAGAAACATGAGTTCAAACAAGTTCCTTCGTCACTGCAATGCATCTGAAATGTACTGATGAAAGATTTATTAATGTTGTACAAGGCAGGCTGTCCTCATGTTAACAGATCCCGCAGCCTACCGATTCTCTCTTGTTTTGTAGGTCATTAAAGTGAAAACTGCACTTTAATGGGAAGAGATTCTTAACTTAACTGCCATGGAGACAATCATAATTTTTTAACTGCCTTGGGTAACAATACAGAAAGAATAAATATCAAATAGGATGCACCTTCCTCTCTCTTGCCCCGCTCAGGGGAAAAGACAGCAGGGGTTCTCATTCCCAGGGTCATGTCGGATCTCCTGCTGAGAAATGTCAATAGAACAGTTCTCTCTGGAGAGAAACAGCCACCTTGCCAGCAGTTATGGAGATACTGGTACTGAAACACTAAGAAGTAGCACTAAAATGGTTTGGAAGTTATCTGGTTATATAAGATGACAAGAACAGTTGTACTGGGTCAGACCAAAGGTCCATCTAGCCCAGTATCCTGTCTTTCGACAGTGGCCAATGCCAGGTGCTTCAGATCCATCCCCTGTTGCCCATTCCCAGCTTCTGTGGCACTATCCATGCACCCATGTGATGATCTAGGGATAGACTCTGCCTCCTTTACTCACCCTGTGTAATACTTTCTTGCTGGAGTGGACTCATTGAAAACAATAAGAATCATGAATGGAATAAAGTCCTACTTGGAGTGAGATAGCTGATCACAATCTGGGGCCCTAATAAAAATGTATCTCGAGGAGTGTAGCAGATCTCTGCAGTTTTCTTCTAAGTGGGCCAATTGGCCTCTCTTCTCAGTGGATAATTATAGCATCCCTGTAAGCAGATGCAGCTTATTCAAGTTAGCAGGCTGGAATTCAACTCTTTATATCTATATTTTTAGTCTCCTGGAATGCAAAATCACTGTAATTGCTTAGCATTTACTAGTGTAAATTACTGTAGGGAGGCACTTTATGGGGAGGAAAATCCAGAGAGGTGAACATCATGAAGCTTTCCCCCCCAGCCATTCTGTCAATGTGCCTCAGATTTTGCCACTCTGGTCCCATGCAGCGAGGAGCCATGCACCTCCCAGACTCCAAATTTTGGAGGCTCTGCGGGAAGGCTGTTTGTTCCTTCTGACCCCTACTCCCCTTCATCCCTCTGGCAGCTTGAATGTGATGGAACCACATTTCCTTGTGAGGAAAGGGCCCCCAGCATGGAGGGCCAATGATGTAGACACTTTCAGGTTAACTAATGCAGGTGCTGGGAGAGGCAAATCCTGCCTAACTCAGCTCCTAGCCCACCCATCCCACACGGGCACATCCCAGAGCCACTGAGGATTATCTGGGGCAGTAAGGGCCAGCTTTGCATGGGAGGGAGGATACCTTTGCACAGAGGGTCCCCCTGCAGTGCAGATCCTGAGGGATTATTTCCCCCATTTAATTACAGAGCCGGTATGCGGAAGGAGGACTGCACACTTTTGTAACAAAGCACTACTGGGCCCCAATAAAATCCTGGATCAGAACATCCCAAACACTGGATGCTTTGGTCAAGTTGTTGGGTTGGCTTAAATCGTTAGCTAGAACTGAACTCTGAGGCTTTGAATAAATAAGTGGCCAAGGATAGGCCTATTTCTGGCTTCTGAAAAGGCTTTGTCCATTGTCCATTCCCAAAGAAGGGCTCTTTGGGCTGAATCCCTCCCCTTGTTCTGATTTCTTACACCATCCTATCTGAGCAACCGAACTGAAATGATAGGCTATGGAGGAAATGCTACACACTAGCGTTTGGCCCTTTCAGAACGTCCGCTTGGCAGGGCCACAGCAGGAGAGCCAGCTTTTAGTTTAAAGAGATCTGAAAACAAGAAAAAATGCTAAAGCCAAAATTAGAGAATCGTGTCTACAAAATAAACACCAGAAAGAAGCAGACACGATTCGTTAAGTGCGTCATTTTCTCTCCTCTCCTCCTAAAAGAAGAGAATTTTCTCAAATGGAAGTTTCACGGGGTAAGAAAATTGGAACAAAAATGTTATCTTGGCTTAGAGTTACAATAAGAAAACTGCTGCAGGAATTGATGACAATCTACCAGACCCTGTTGGTGAGAGTAGTGAAACCGTGTGTTTTTGAGAGGTGGACTGCTGTGTTAAACTAAGACATCACCTTTGAGTCAAATTCCTGACTGCTTTGCACAGCCGATTTTGGAGACACATTTCAGCTGGACCTTTCAAAATGCATACTAACTGTTCCTGGTGTCAAAGATGTCTAAAGTAAGTATCGAGATTTCATGTTGGAGTTTGTGAAACAGAGATCGCACAAAGTGTTCAGGTGATTGAACCACTTGCAGTACTAAGTATTTATGCTCAGCCCTGCACGACCTAGATTGTCTGGTATCTTATTTTTGCCATTGTTTTGTGGAGACCTTGGGCAGTTGGAACAGCAGTGGAGAGTTTTGGCATCATACTCTGGACAATGAAATAGGACAGTTTTGGGTCAAAGTTCTTGAACACAGGGATATTGCTGGGGACAAAGACTTTAGTGAACTTGGCTTGTTTGCTCTTTCATTGCTGTCGCTACTTTTTAGCAACCATGCAGTTGCAAGATTGTTTTCTGAGATGAACTTGAGAAAAACAAAACTGCTCACCACGCTGCAAGAGGAACTTACAGAAACAATCTTTGGGTTTGGATGTAAACGAGACACAAAATCTGTGGTGAACAGTTTGTACCAACGAAAGAAATGACTGCACTGGTCGCTGCTGATTTGTATGACCTGCAGCAGAAACATTCTACTTCCGATGAAGACTGTGAGGATGAAATGTTGCCTTTCAGAGACTAACAGTAACAAACTAATTCAAAACAACATATGGACATTGACTACTATCACTGAATACAATTATAAATAAATAATATAATAATGTTATTGCTGTTTTTGTGCTACATATGTTTTGGGCTACTTTCAGGCTATTTTAAATGCCGTTATTTGCCATTTTTTGTTTGAAACATCTGCCAACCCTCAATTGGGATACAAGTACCAGCATTGGGGTTTTGATTTTGCATTTGATTGCTATCTCATAGCTTTGTTATTATTGTGACAAACTCTTGATTGGACTTATAGCTTTTTTGTTTTAATCAAATCTGTATTATGTATCTAACAAGTTTTCTTTTGTTGTTTGATGTATAGACCAATGTGCTAATAAAAACACCTTTGGGCTAGTTTTTACGTGACGTTGGGCTAGTAATGCAATAAAAATCTGAAAACCCTGTAAAACCATGGTGATTTTTATGATGTAGATTTAGATTTAAAAAACCCTCATTTTAAGTAGGCCAGATAAGAATGATCCTTGCCTTTACTATCACCTTGTTCTCCTACCCCTCCTCATTCCTGTTTGCCAGTTTTATCCATGTTTCCTAATGTCTGAATCCTAGATGTACTCATGGCCAACTTATATCCATTTGTTCTTGTGCCAACATTGTCCTTTGGCTAAACAGCTCTTCTCCCTCCCTGGTGTTTAACTCGCAGATGTATGTACGGAGAACAATCATATTTCCTCTTGGCCCTTGTTTTGCGAGGCTCAACAAATCAAGCTTCTTTAGACCTTCGGTGTTAAGGCTGTTGAATATTATTAAGCTGAATGGGGGAAAAGACTACTTTTAAAGATGACTTCATTTGTAAACTCTTTGGGGCAGCAACTGCCTGTTGGTTTTTTATTTGTGCAGAGCCTAGATCAATGGGGTCCTGGTTCATGACTTGGGTTCCTGGGTGCTACCACCAATAATAAGAGTAATAATAAGACTTGGGTCCCCATAGTGAAGTCTGTACCAAAATTCACTTCCATGGTGCAGCTTCAGAAAACGAAAGTTTTCTTTTGTTGTTTGATGTATAGATCGATGTGCTAATAAAAACACCTTTGGGCTACTTTGGGGCTAGTTTTTAACATGACGTTGGGCTAGTAATGCAATAGAAATCTGAAAACCCTGTAAAACCATGGTGATCTTTATGATATAGATTTAGATTAAAAAAACTCATTTTAAGTAGGCCAGATAAGACCCTATGTTTCCTGTGCAAATAAGAGAACTGTCTGGGCAATGCGACTCTTCAGATATATCTACACTGTAATTAAAAACCTGTGACTGACTTGCGAGGCTGTGGCTAAGGGGCTATTTAACTGGGGTGTAAACATTTGAGCTTGAGTGGCAGTCTGAGCTCTGGGATCCACTCAGATTGCAGAGTCCTAAAACCGGGCTCCAGCCCAAGCATCTACACTGCAATTAAACAGACCCCTGAGGCTGAGTCAGCTGGCCTGGACCAGCCGGGGGCTTTTAACTGCAGTGTAGACATATCCTCGGATTCCAGGACAGTTGAGCCAGGCGTGGGCTGTGGGGCTTAAAATAAAAGGGTAGAGACCCTCCTTCCTCTCCCCACTTCAGAGCCCAGGATCCAGCCCAAATCCGAACTATTTTTAGCCACCCAGCCACATGAGCCCAAATCAACTGACCTGGCCTCTGAGAGAGCACCATGAGTTTTTCTTTGCGGTGTAGACATACCCTAATATGCACCAACAGATTCTGTGCAGTGGAGACTGGGACTGCTGGGAAGGAGAGGAATCATTCTTCCCCCACTTGGGAATCACCACTAGCTTAATAGATTGGACTCTTTCCCTCAACCCATTATATATCATTGCAAGCAATGCCTCCAAGACACTAATAAAGAGAAAACTCAATAGTATTGGCATGATAAAGTGAAAACTATTAATAAGAAAAGTGAGACCATCATACTCGTTACATTCAAGTGCATGAGAAAGAGCACAGTATGTGTTGCTGCAGTTGGGGAAATTATATTACAAGGCCAATCAATTTCAGTGCCGAGGTTTTTTTTTGTTAGTGAGTAATTAGAATAAATAACGCTGACTGTATTTAAATATTGAGGGTACTAAGAAAAGTAGAGTAGATGATGGCAAGCACATGGATCATTTAATTTATTTGCCAATTACAGCTGACACATAGGGTATGGAAATCTGCAACTCATCTATTATTTTTCATGGTCCATTTTACAGCTGTGTTTATTATTATAATAAATAAATACATTATCTCATTAGCTTGGTATTGCAAAAGCCTTATAAGTAACAAACACTATAGATTCCCTTCCCACTGCCACCACTGCATGTGACAACAAAAGGAGCATTATTTTTAATGCTCAGTGAGGATAAGGCAGATCTGTTTGGAATATAAAAGCTTAGAGACGTCCAGTAGGTATGACAATATGCAGTCCAAGTGGGGTAAATACGTAACTGGCAGGCCTATTCTTTTGTAGCCTCTAGTTCTACAGCATCCCTGGGAAAACGTGACTTTTTCTCTCTACAATAAATATATATTACAAACATACATCAGGGGATACAGATCAAGCAGTAAAGTTCATTGTGTTTTAAGTACCAAGCTGTCCCATATTTAACAATTTGCTAGGGGGAGACGACAACCAGCTGATACTGCTCTTCAGTTCAAAAGCTATATTTACATGTGTGATCAGGTAGATTTGTTGCATTCTCATTTAAACAATCTGCTCCTTCTCTATACTAGGAGTGGTATGGAATCACAATTAGAGTTGGGAAGAGAACCCAACAATGGGAGATTTGGATTGATCCAGCCTCACTGAACGGTTACTTTTCCTTGGTGACTTTTTTCTTGTACTCTAAAAGAGTAGGCTAGATAGATGGAGGTATGCTGATTTGCACTGACTCAAGATCTGGCCTTGGGATTGCCAGATCTTGAGTTAGTGCACATCAGAATCTTTGGGATTGCAAAGAAAACCTTCAATCTGTCACCATAGATACACTGCTGCAGAGACATTTGCCTGAGCTGAACCAGTAAGTCTCAGGAGTGTGAACTGACCTGCTCCAACTCAGAGCAAATGAACCCCAGTGAGCCCAACTAAAACTGCCCAATGTTCACACTGCTGATCCAAACCCACCAACCATATTTTGACAGTCCACGCAACCCACTGACATCCCAAATGGGTTGAACTTAAGTTATGTGGGGAACAAGGTGGTTGCAGGCTGCTTCATGCCCCATATTCAATGCTAGCTTGTTTGCTGTAGCATATTCTCCAGTGCTTTGTCCAGTTAATTTTGGGAAAAAAAAAAAACAAAAACCCTCAAAAACCTTGAAGTGTTGGGGCTTCCATCACTTCCTCCAGGAAGTTATTTCAGTTGCTTACTACAGAGTCTCTCTGGTAGAAAAGTGATTCTGACATTCAACCTAAGTGTTCCTTTGCTCTGTTGACTTTAGTTGGCCATCCCCTTTGTCCCATGCTACCTGATTGCACTCTTCCTTAAACTTAAGTACACCAGAAGATGCCCAAATCACATGGATTTCCCTATACTAAACACTCACTGGTTGTTCTACAAGCAAACAAATTCCATTGGTGTGGGGGGAAACCTAGTGGAAATTCAGTGTTAAAACTGAGAAAGAAACTCCTTGAAAGACTAGAAGCAGAGAATGAAGGTTGAACTCTGCCCCTTTCATGACTATGCTTCACAGTTTTCATTTAGACATAATGTTATTTGGGTTGATATTACAACGTATAATACCAACTCACACACAATAATTGTCCCACAATTTTGAAATGAAACGGATGAAAGTTCTGTGCTTTGAAGCCCTTGAGATAGGACTTCTATTGCATTATTCTGATAAGACCCCCCTCGCCAGTTTGAGAAAAGCAGCTCTGAGCCACCTGCACAGAGGAACTGAAACTGAGGCTGTCTGTAGGGTGACCAGATGTCCCATTTCTAAAGGGACAGTCCTGCATTTAAGCCCTCCTGCGGGTGTCCTGACTTTTTCTTAAAAATGGATAAATTGTCCCGTATTTTCTGTAACTCTCCCCCCTCATCAGTACTGGCAGGTCCTGCTGTTGGCCAGATCCCTGCTTGCCAGCTGCCCGTCCACCAGTGGTGAGGGAGGGGGTCCAATGGCTGATGTTGGGGTGGATGTGCACGGCTGGTGACAGGGTGAAGATGCCATGCATGGGGCTGGCTGCTCCCCCGCTGCGAGCTGGGGAGGCTGGAGTGCACGGACAAGCACCGGGCAATGGCCAGTTACGTGTCACCTTGGCTGCCACCGACTGACCCTTTATGTGCTCCTCCCTCTCGCTCTCCTTTCCTTGCTTTGCCCCCGCAGCTCCTCCATATCTCCCCCACAGCAGGACACGTCCCACTCCCAGTGCTGTGCAGAGAACCAGCCCCTGGTCGGGGCACTCAGCTCACCAACAGCCTGGCTGGCAGGCTCCTTCCTTCCCTCACTGCCTCTGGCTGGGCTGACGCCCTGGGAAATCCCAAGACCCTCCAGCCCAGGGCTCTGGCCAGGAGGAGCTGAGCCCTGCATGTGTCAAAGCCCCCACAGCATTGGACGGGGAAGCTTCTCTGCCCCTCAGCTAAGCTCCAGAGTGGCTGGGTAGAGGGAGCTATTTCCAGCCTGTTCATGCCCCAAACCTGCAAGCTCCACAGCAGCCTCTGGGCAGGGACTTAGTAGCCTCTTCCCCCAAATCCCATCCTGGGTCCTGCCCCTCAGGGAGTGTGGGGCTGCTCCATCCCCTGGGCACCGTCCCCTGCTGAGCCATATCTCTGGCCGGGTTCCCTGAAGCCCCCGCAGTCAGGTTCCCTGAGCCCTGGTGAACAATGCATCCTTAGGCAGGGACAGTTTGGTGGGATAGACTTGGCTGCAGGGAGTTGGGTTACAGCAGCTGGACAAGAAGTAGCCCAGGAATTGTTCCTCATTGTTCCTCCCCCTTTGCCTATCTCGGTCAGAGGGCTTGAGATTAACGAGGACCGCCCAAGTGTACAAAGGTGTGACTGAGTCCCAAGACTCTAGTGTGCCTGGGAGAACTGCCTGATGGCTGATCCTGCTAGATCCCACCTTCCCTATGAGACACAGGCAGCCACGCATCCAGGGACTCACTCCACTTGAAAGGAAGAGCTATCACCCCAGTAGGGTGGGGCATTTAAATGATTGCCAATGGATTCGTTAGCAGTTCAGGTAATTGCTAACCCAGCTTCTCCTGCCTTTTTTCGGTCATTCCTGGATCCTGCCCTTTCCTCCTTTTATTTTACCATTGTCATTTCCTGTAACAAAAACTTCTCTTTAACTTTATCGTCTGTCTTTGATGCTCTGCAATTTTAATTTGCAATGCCCTAGCATTTGTAGTGATTGTCTATTAGTTTATGCTCCAGGTGACTAGGGGCAGGAACTGAGCACAAAGAACCCAGGCCTGCTGGTCCCAAGGTCGGTCAGCAAATCCCAAGAAAGGAGAAATAAGGGGTTCTATCACACTTAGGGACCGGGGTGCCCAGGAGAGGGCTATATTTGTATTATAGTAGTGCCCATGTCTCCTGACATCCAGGAGAGGGCTCTCTCTCTCTCTCTCTAATATAGCCCAGGAGAGGGCTATATTTGTATTATAGTAGAACCCATGTCTCCTGACACCCCATCCAGGCTCAGTGTTTTTCAGCTGGTGGGTTGTGACTCTCAGGGAGGGTCATGAACGGCAACCTGGGAGAGTCGCAAGGTGTTAAACATAGTATTACAATTTAAGGCAAAGGAAATCTCATTCCCTGCACACATTTACCCTTCAAGATCAAATGTTCTCCATCAAGCTCTCAAATAAATACACGTATCATGGATACATTTCTTACTCTTCCCTTTAGAGTAAATGTAAAGAGGTCGTGAAAAGGTAACTGAATAAGAGGCTGCCCACTGGAAAACATTGAGAAACACTGTCCCAGGCCACACCCCCTCTCTGGTAGGGTAAAAAGCTCACCAGCTTGATCCCCTTAAGTGTCACAAGAATGGAGCTGGCCAGCTAGTGGAAGAAAGCATTTCTGAGCATGTACACCTGCTTGTTGGGTCCACAAACCCTTAGGTTTGCTCTTTTGCTTCCACCGCCTTAGCTGGCAGGCTATAAGTAGTGCAAGCCTCAGTTTGGAAGTTGATTAAAAAAATTATTGGAAAATTTTGCATAATATACATTTCCAAGGTGCAATCAGCAGGGATCCAGGCACGCAGAACTAGGTGAAGAAGAGGACACAGGTCAAATATTTGGCCAGTTATTCTGAATGACTTAAAACCAGAATCTTGCCTAGAGAGGATACAACTCCATCTGGACCTGCAGGTAAAAAGTCAACACTCCTACTATGCCCACTCTGAGTTTATTCTGATTGCATGCTGCCCGTCAGATTGCATAATATAAATATGACAGCGGATGGGTGGACAACAACAAGTACATATCATATGTGACCAAAGCCAGACATGAACTCACATCACTGCATCAAAGTGTGGTGCCTAAACTTACTGGACCATCCCCTGAATTCTATTTCCTGGGTATTTTTCTGTGCATAGCCTTTAATTCATCTTGATTGATTTTGATGCAAAACAGTGCTTGCATTTCTCCATCTAGCTCTTCCCCCAGCCCCTTATTTTTACAGACTGCTGCTGGCAGAGCGCTTCTGCGCTACAAAAGTAGCCAATTATAGCCATATGACTCCCCCTATTTACTTGAAAAAGATGTGGGTGAGGATTTGGTGGTTCTTTGGATCAATATATTTATCTGCTTCCACAGGCTTTTAGAGAATTGCAGGCTCAGGATGATGCTGATGGCTCCACCGATGTGCAGGGAGACAATAGTGGGCCGTTGCTAGAGTGCAGATGTTTATTTTCCTGCTCAGAGAGAGGACAGGGTCAGCAATGTACAGACACAAGAGAAAAAAGGCAGCTCTGCTCTACGTCCACAATACAATTCTTCAGCCGTCAAGAACGTGCATTAGGGTTATTGCTGCTAACAGCCATTGGTTATGCTTTGTGCAGAGATGGGCTCAAACCTACTCCCAGATCCGAACCCCGTAAAAAATGGCTGACACAAAGGAGAGCTGGGGCAATATCAGATCATTTTCTCACTTTAGTCACATTACCTTAGTTCAGTCTTCCAAAGGCAAACACTGCTGGCACGTGATGGGGATCAATAACCATCGTCTTTAGCGGCTGGTGTTCTAAACAACTTATGAGCTCCGAAAAATCTGAACCAAATTTTATAGATGACTCCTTTGTTTCTAACAGATGTCCCACGGAATTCCTGGATCCAGAGAGGTACCCTGGGGATCAGAATCACTATAAAAATCAATCCCACTAAAATATGTGGCGTCCTAAAACCAGATCTAGAATTTGCATTTTGTGGTCACTGGTAGTTGCATGTGATTGAAATGAATAGGCTTTACAGGGAAATATTTACCATCTTATAGCACCAACTCCAGATTTGCTAACATGTGACAAAGAGGTCATGAGGGACATACCAACTGACACCAATATCTGGAGGGTCCCTCGGATCTGCCATTTGCAAAGTGCTCCTGATTCTTTCTTCCAAGACCACCAATTTCATCTTGGAAAGGAGCTGCGGAAAATTTCCAAAGGAGAAGTCTAGCCAACAACCTGGCTCTTGTGTAGCTTCTTCATCCTGTTAATGATGTGGTTATAATGTAGCTAGGGAAGCTTGGCTTATTGTGAAAGTGCCAGCCTAGCTATCATCATTTTCAACTCATTCCCTCTCATCAGCCGCATTTTGAGAATGACACGTTGCAGCGGTTAGCTGTGTTGTCCTAAAATATCAGTGAATAGGAGAGGATGTGGTTACCCACAGCCTCAAAATGAATACAACAATGTTAGACTGGTAAAAAGAAAATCACCGTGCATGGGCTAAGGCTGCCTTGCTCATCGTTGTCCAAAGGGAGGACTGGATTCAGAGCTGATACTAACATAAGAACGGCTGTACTGGGTCAGACCAAAGGTCCATCCAGCCCAGTATCCTGTCTACCAACAGTGGCCAATGCCAGGTGCCTCAGAGTGAGTGAACTGAACAGGTAATGATCAAGTGATCTCTCTCCTGCCATCCATCACCACCCTCTGACAAACAGAGGCTAGGGACACCATTCCTTACCCAGCCTGGCTAATAGCCATTAATGGACAAACTCCACGAATTTATCCAGTTCTCTTTTAAACCCTGTTATAGTCCTAGCCTTCACTCCCTCCTCAGGCAAGGAGTACTGCAGTGTAAATAGCTAGGAAATAGAAAGGTGCTGTCAATCTGGTTTCTATCACGCTGCACCTTTATATGTAAAGAGGCCCTCTTCCCTGCTCCCATTTTGTATTTCATTTCTGATGCCTACTCTTACACAAGAAAGGTCTGTGATGGAGACGTTACGTATGTTTTCCCCTCTGTTTGTCATTTCTCCTAGATGCAATAAGAAAAGCCATCCACGGCTGTGGAATATGCTTTATTCTTAGTATAAAGAAGGTGCAGCTCCTCCGACTTAGTGGAGTTGCACACACTAGTCCCTCCGTTTGTTGGCAGGCTCAGTTGCTACCAGCCTGTAGGGGATTAAAATTGATGAGAATTCTGTGCTGCTGCACGACTCTTCAGAGCCTGAGATTTTCGTCGGTTACAGCCAGGCGGATTGCAAATTGCAGTCAGGAGGTCAGGATGCTGAGGAAAAAAGTGTGTGTATTTGGTTTTCCATTATATGACAAATAAAACATTATAAGCGAAGACAATGAGCCTGTTCAAGCTCTCATTCACCCCAGCGTGTACACAGAACAACTCAGCTGAACTCTGGGAAATCACCTCAGTGAGAAGAATCAGGCCCTCAGGTATATTATCAGCTATGTGCATCATTAACTCTCCACTTTCTGAATTTCCTATGTAAGCATGTACATGGCTTGCATCACCACAGTAGCTGAGTGCCTTAAAACATGAACCAGCACCAGAGCAAGGTAGGAAAGGGTTGTCTCCACTTTCCAGAACAGAAGCACAAGTTGATTAAGTGGCTTGGCTGTGGGTCACGCGGGAATTGGGACTTGAACCCTGAGAGGCAATACAGTGCTTTGCTCACACGCCAGACTGCCTAGAACTACATTTTTGGATACTTGTTTTCCCAGGCTTATCACCTTCTAATGCTCTTGCTTTCCTGTGCCCGCTGGAGACTAGTTTGCATCATGCAAAATTACCCTTTCACTATCTTATCTTGCGAACATACAAATGTCATTTGCGTGTCATAAAATTATCAAGCTTGCTTAAAATCCAGCCATTGCATTGGACTATCTAACCTCCTGAAGGAGTGAATTCCACAGATGACCAGACATGTGAAGCACTACTTCCTGTTATCTGTTCTAATATTAACTACCAAGAGTGAATGACCTCATATTTGTTCAGAATTAACACTGCTGATACACACAAAACAGGCAGTCGGTGTCCGGAAGAGTTGATATTCTAAAAGAGAGATGGGATGCACTGAGAAAATCTAAAGGTCCTCCTAAGTCAGAACCTTGTCTTTACTGCACTGTTAACTCAGGGTCTGAGCCCCAACCCCTGCTACAAACCTTACACAGAAAGTTCTGACTCAGATTTGGAGGTGCTTTGAGCGTGGGCTAGCTCACCACGGGGGTTCTCAAACTTCATTGCACTATGATCCCCTTCTGACAACAAAAAATAGTACATGACCCTAAGGAGGGCGGGGGGAATCAAAGTCTGACCCCACCCAAGCCCCCTACCCCAGGCAAGCCAAATGCCACCGGGGAAGGGGAGGGAGGCCTAAATCTGAAGCCCAAGGGCTTCGGCCCTAGGCAGGGGGCTCGTAACCTAAGCCCTGCTGCTCGGGGCTAAAGCCAATGGGCTCTGCCCTGGGCCCTGGGCCCCTGCAAACCTAAGCCAGCCCTGGTGACCTCATTAAAACAGGGTCACACCCCACTATGGAGTCCTGACCCACAGTCTGAGAACCACTGGTGGTACAGGTTAGAGCATGGGTGTTGCTTTCACTCAGGCTAGAATCCACATACTCTTCAGAGAGAACACAGGCTAGGTCACTCAAGCGCAGACAGTCTTCCAAAGCTGTTCCCACCGTGCCCCTGAAGAACAGACAAGTTCTTCCACAATGAGTGGGAAAAGAATTCTAGAGCATTTCAGTATAAAGAACCATGGGATATGCCCCTAGACACCCAAGGGTGAGTGCAGAAACAGTGAGGACACTTATACGGATAGGGTTTTGCTGTGGGCACTCACACCTGGGCCAAGCTAATCCAGGTTAACTGTGCAGTGTAGACATACTCCAATCATGGCCAGTACCAACTGCTTCCAAAGGAGGTACAAGAAACCCAACAGTATGTAATGAAAGGATAACCTATTTGCAGGGAAGCTTTCCTCCTAACCCGTTAGTACATTGTTGACATACCCTGAAGCTATTCTTTTTTGGTTTAAATGTTTACTGTGACAACTCTGGATATTCTCATTATCCATAGAAATGTCTTATCCTTTTCTGCTCAGCTCTTGGCCTCAATGGTATTTTGTGGCAATGGAGTTCTACAGGTGAACTGTGGTTTGGGTGGAAATAAAGTTTCTTTTTATCAGCTTTGAATTTGCTGCCCTTAATGTTAACGGAATGTCCCACTGTTCTCAACTTTATGAGCAGGGAAAAACATATGCTGTGAATCATAACACTTTCTAGGCTAGTGAACTCTAGTGAAAAGAAGTCCTGTTGAGACCTCCGATCACCTTTGTTGTCCTTCTCTGGACTATTTCAATTTCAGTTCTCTTTTTCTTAAAATGAGGTTACCCAACCTGGATTTAGTTTCTAGAAGATATTTTCTACATAGCTTCATTCAAGATTGCTTTTGTGTGCTCTTTGTTTTCAATCACATATTCCAAATTAGTCCAATAAATCTCTAAGGTTTCCTCTTCCCCTCCAAACACAGAGTCAGGTGTACTGGTATCTTTTGATAGGATTGTCTTAGCTAGCATTTAATGCCTTTCAGGCAGTACCAGTTCTTTTTCAGAGAGTGCTCATCAGACATCATCTTTATACATTGCCCTAGTTTAAAATCCCTTTGCTGGTTCCCAAAATACTTCGACACTAACTTCACAAATTTCATTTGCAAACCACTTAATGACCATGCACCTTTGCTACTGCACTTAATGGAACTTTGATTGTTCAAAGATTCCAAGGCCAGAAGGAACCATTGTGATAATCTAGCCTGACCTCCTGTACACTTCAGGCCATAGAACTTCCCCAGAATAATTCCTGGAACTATTTTAGAAAAACATCCAACCTTAAATGTTGTCAATGATGGAGAATAAACCAAGACCCCTGGTAAATTGTTCCAAAGGTTAATTGCCCTTAATGTCCAAAACTGACACCTTATATCCAGTCTGGATTTGTCTAAACGCAACTTCCAGACATTAGACTATGTTAGACCTTTTTCTGCTAGATTGAAGAGTCCATTATTAAATATTAGTTCCCCACATAGATACTTGTAGATTTAAGGGCTAACTTGATTACACTTTTCCTTTGTTAAGCTAAATAGACAGAGCACTTTAAAAGAATTAGAAAATATGCCTTATAGCAAGACACAAATTATAGGATAATTCAGTTCCTACTCCTGCTTGCAGCTTCTAGTTTGCCTCAGCATTTCCAGCTAAAATATTTAATTACTATGACCGCTAATCTTTTGATTGTTTTAAACACCCTGCCATTCCTTGTGAAGGACACTCTATAACTGCTGTCTTGTTCATCTAATTCCTTAATCTGGGGTGAAATGTTGCCATTTTCCACTAGTATTCACCCACTGTTCATGCTGAAAATACCTTAATGTTGCCCACCAGGGATTAAGGGACATTTTCTTACTGTGCTAATGGTGAAATGGGCAATATCTTGCTGTCTGCAGTCAAAATATGGCTGTTTTCAAAGAGTAAACATCTTTTCCCTATTTCACACAAAAAAATAAAAGTTTGAAAGGAAAAAGATGCTTTGCTGTCTCAGAAGCCTTTTCAGATAACAGCATTTTAAGACTGCTACTGTACAATCCCAATTCTCTGAAGTATAATTAAAATCTGAAATGTAGTGTTTTGGACACACTGCCAAAAGATGCAATTAACTTTTGTTAAACCAAGCCTCATGCTTAAGTGAGAGTAGTCTACCATATTCAATATTAAAAAAAAAACCTAAATGGAGATTTTGGCCTAAGTGCTTTTCTTTAGAGAAGGATTTTTTCTTCCTTCCTTCTCCCCTCCCACAGAACACCATAGTAAGAAGTTGCTTTCTATTGCTGGCATTTTGGCCTGGATTATAAAAGTCCCTGTGTTACAGAATGTAACCTGAGGCCAGAGAAGGGAGAAAAATAAGAAAGGCCTGGATCCAAGTCCAAACTTCTGCAAGACTTTCAGAATAGGAACCTAGATCCAAAGTTTGCAGAAGACTCAGGACAAGAACATAATCTGCATAGCCCATTGCTCTGGAGCATTCAAAACCCTGACCTGGGTCTACATTTTGCAGCACAAGGACAAGGAAAAAGCCCCTACATCTAAGGCTCAAATAAATCCCCAGTGCTTTTCACAACCACACCTTCTTTCCCAGAAATCACAAGGATTTTTTAAGGTCAGGGTTTCCCTCAGGGTTAAAGCACAAGAACTTCCTAGTCAGACTCACCCCAACCCTGTGATGAACCTTCCCTTACAGCAAACCATTCTAGAAAGAAAACATCCCCAACTCTCTCTCTTATTTATAGTCTTCTGATTTGCATTAACTCATTGCAGCTGAACAAAGATTGCTCTCTGCAGACTTTAGAGTAAGCATAGACACCTGTGGTAACTCCTTTACTGGCAGAGAGGGAAGAAGAGCATGTTAACCCTCTCCCTGCCAAGTGAATGAAATATACAAATCTAGATCCTATCAGAGTCCCGCTGTTTTGTTTTTCTGACTAGCACCTGACTTTTGATGCAGAAAGCACTGCACTGGTCCCTTGCTAATTGGTGACTAGTAGTGGACCCCTGATACCTAAATGGAGCCCATTGCAAGCTTAGAGTTTAAGGCCCAGATCTTCAGAGGTGTTTAGATCCCTCACATCTATTGATTTCATTGGGAGTTAACTGCCTAGGACCTGGGCCTAAGTGATACCCAGGAAGACTACGGCAGAGTCAGGAATTGAACCCAAATTTCCTGAGTTCCAATCCAGTGTTGTAATGACAAAATCTTTTTACATTCTCTAAAAATGTGTGTTTATTTGTTTTCTTAAGTTAAGCAGTCCTGGCATTAGCAATGGAGCTGTAAAGTTTTGATGTTCGTAAAAGGCAGACTGGCAATTTACAATGAAATATGCTAATGTCTTGACACCTGTCTCAGAGGGTTTAATGAAACACCTCCAGATCTTGGTGTGAAGTGTGCAATGCGTGGCTTTTGTTTCATATGCCTGGGTCTGGGCCATCAAAGCACCCAAGTGTTCTCATCTTTGTTGTATTATCATAATCAAGTGACATGCCACTTGTACGTACAGTGAGAGCATTTTAGTAACTGTTCTCAGCCAGCAGTATTTTCAGTTCAGGTTCAAAACTTCATATGCAAAGCAGGGATTTCAACTTGCTGAATATGTAAAGTCTGAGCATCCAGCCACAGTAGGTTTAGTAATTGCTCATTGCATTAGTTTAGATGCTAGCGCCATATGTGCTGTGCATTACTCTGATTTTATTAAAATCGAAAGATGAACTGCCAAATTAAAGGAAAAAAAAGGGAAGATTGTTATGACTTCAGGTGAAGAATAAACAGCAGGAGCCAATGAACTCCCAGGCAACAGCAATCCTGTTTGAATGAAATATCTTCACTTATTTTGAAAAAAAGTGTGTGTTTGGGGGGGGGGAGAAGGGATATATATATATATATAATCAGCAGAACTGTCTCTGAACAGCATGTAGTTCAAGTATTTCCATGAGGCGCCAGTAACTCTCTCAGAAACAAATATCAATTGCACTAAGGACTGAGGACAGGAAAATGGAAAACCTTCTGCAGTATTTTCCAACTAGTTTTGGAACAGGGTTTTTTTATTTATTTAAAGTTTCCCACCAAGCAGTGGCAGCTCTTTAAAGCAAATATTTGTTCTTCTTCAGCACTGATGGTGATGATGATGATGATGTTTGTCAAAGGCAATAGTCCTCCAGGAGGTGAAAATCTTTTTCTTTTCTTTGCTTTGCTTTGCTTTGCTTTTATTTGCTTTTGAAAATAAAAACCTTAAGGTAATTTACAACTAAAAAACAGATGATGCATTTTGTAAATGAAAGAGCAAAATGTCACCGTGGTCAAATTAAAAAGAAGTGTGCGCATTCTGAGCTGCAGGGGAAGGTTTAGGAGATTAGATTTGCGAAGCGCAGCTTGGAAAAGGGAATCGTTGTGGGGATGTCTGTGTTTTCATTAAAAATACAAAACCCAAACCATTCTCAAATCCTGATTACTGGGCCCTGAATTTGACCCCTATTTTATTTTTAATGCCCTTAGAAGAAAAATAAAGTCTACCTCAACACGGTTGTGGCAGCACCAGTGAGCAATTTGCATGCAAATATCTGGCTAGAGTGTTCAATAAGGTCCAGTACTATACATAGCTCATATCAGAGAGAGAAAAAGAAAGGGGAGGTGCTCAGAGGCACAAATAGGATTTAGGTGCTCCTTCCCATTGCCTTTCAGTGGGAGTTGGGAGACTATTTGCCCTTTGTACCTTGAAAGCCTCCTTCAAGGCAATTGTGTTAGAGGAGTCAAAAGAGGAAAAGGCTGTGGAGTTTCCAAAAGGTGGGTATAAAAAGGAGACCTCACAGTAGTGTGTTAGATGCGCTAAGTCAGTGGATTCTGTCCTATGTATTAATGGCATAGTTAGCCTGGGAGATGGGGTTCAATTCATCTCTCTTCCACAGACTTCCTGTGGGAGCTCGGGCAAGTCACTTAGGACCAGATTTTTAAAGGTCTTTTGGCACTGAAGGTGCAGTCAGTTACCCAGTGGGATTTTCAAAAGCAACTAGGTGTCCACTTCCTATCGATTTCAAAGCCTAAGTACATTTGAAAATCCCAGTAGGTGCCTAGGTGCACCTTTAGGTGCCTATGTACATTAGTCCCACCTATAAAACAGGGAGAGCTGCACTTCCCTACTTCACAAAGGTGCTGGTGGAATAACTACATTAACATTTGTGAGGTGCTCAAATACTATAGTTTGAGACCACATACGCACCTGAAACACATAGGTAACTTTATATGGCTTAGTTCATCTCTCACTTTGGTGAATCAGGTTGTGTCTTCTATAGCTATATCAATATATTCTTATTACAGTAGTGCATAAAGGCTTCAATAAAGACCAAGACACCATTATGGTAGGCTCTGTACAAACATATACTACTACATAGACATGGGTGAAATAAAGGAAGATTGTCTTCTAACAGATGAAGGAGTTCAGGTATATGTGTTGTGATGGAGTCAGACCAGAAGGATATAGGAGAGTGCTGGAAGGCAGGTATATCAGCCTCAGGATGTGCAGGTCCCTGTTCCCTGGATAGCCAAACAAAGGCTACTCCAGGCCAATCAAGACACCTGGGGCCAATTAAGAACCTTCTAGAAAGGAGTAGAAACAGCTAACCTGATTGGGACACCTGAAGCCAATCAGGGACTGGCTGAAACCAGATAAAAACCTCCCAGTTAGTCAGGTGGGCTGTGGGTGTCAGGAGCTGTGGAAGTAAGTTATGCTGTTGGTGAGACTGAGTGGTGGACAACATATCATACAGAAGGAAGGAAGCCCTGAGGTAAGGGTGAAGTGGAGTTTGAAGAAGTGGGGACTGCTGTGGGGAAGTAGCCCAGGGAATTGTATTGTGTTTTGTGGATAAAAGATCAGCCATCTTAGCTGATACTATTAGGGTCCCTGGGCTGGAGTCCGGAGTAGAGGGAGGGTCTGGGCTCCCCCCTTTTCTGCCTCCCTTAATTAGTTACTGAGAAAGGGAGGTCACTCTGTGCCTAGATGAGTTTCTGAGGCCCCTAAATCTACCAGGAAGCACAGGACCCACCAATACAGATTTGGAACTTTGTCACAGTGCATACAGCAGCTGGGAGTTGTGATTCTCACTTCAGGTAGATATACACAAGCTAGTTCTGCTCAAGCTAGTGGCTAAAACTCTGCATGCTTTTCTGAACCATCTGAGATTTGGAGGTCTTATAAAACCATGAAAAAGTTCCTGGTATTTCCTGCAAGAAATGCCATGAGAAGAGCTAGAGTCTAGACATACAGCAACACATCATGACATGATGCAGAGCAGCTATCTGGGTCCTGCTAAGCAAGGGGTTAACATTAGCTCAGCTACATCCCTGCCTTGCTCAGGAGAAAGTCTATAAATTAGCAGCTTGACAGGCAGAGGAAAGATGGAGAGTAAGTATGGGGGAAGATTGGGTTGGAATGTAATGGAATGAAATGAAACCCTATCCTATGTTACTAGTGTTGTTTGAACCAGCAACGTTCAAGTTTCCTGTTTGTTTTTCTACCTGTTAACTGATTGGCTCAAATCACTATTCTGTGTTTGAAATCCAAGGCTCTGTCTTACACGAGACTCTCCGTGAAGTGAACCAGGTTTTAATTTTGATTCTCCTTACACAGCAGGAGAGGGGCCTGAGCTCATTTGGCCACGCTCATGTGACTCAAAGATACATGATGAAAGTATAAGGCACCCAACATATCAGAGGAATAAAATCAAGGGTGAATGTAGTCTGGATCTCTGAGAAAAGAGAAGAAAGGGAAACACGCAATGGTCACATACCAGGAAACCTAGCAAAAAGCTTATTTAAAGATATTTTTGTCACATCACAAGCAGAGTCCAGAAGCCACTTAAGAAGTATGTGGCATGAGACCGACGAATGTAACTTATAACTGCAGTGCAATGGGAACCAGTCTGGGTTGGGAATCCATTTTTAACGGTTGATTATGCAGTAATAGAAGCTGGGTCTTTTCTAGTATTAGGTCTTTAAACTCAGTTTACATGGCAAGCCTGATGCTGTCCATACAGACAAGTAATGTTGGGAGCCCAGTCTGAGACACCCAAAAGGGGCCACATTTTCAGAAGTGTGGGATTAATGCTTTCTGACCATTAGGCCCATTTAAGGTGTCTTAGTTTGGGCACCCAAAATCATTTGGCATTTCTGAAATTCTTGGCTAGCCCTCTTAATTAAACCTCTTAGATCTAAACTATCTCCAGTGAACACAGAACTGCAACTTCATTGTCAGTTTTCCCCATTTGAAACCAGAATGCAACACAATAACCGAAGGCATTCATGACGTATGACCTTGTCATTGTTTCCAAACTCAGGTGTGTTCTAGGGCGTCTTTTTCTTTCTTTTTCTAATTACATGCTGGTGTCTAAAGCTCATATTACTGTAGGGTTGGATTCTGGAGGTTGCACTGGTCCCTAAAGGTGGGAGTGATTTTCAGAATCATCTCATTCACCTGAGCACAGATTGAGACTCCAGTAACCAAAGTACACAATGTGCCTACATCCTTGGCCTGTTTCAGGCTGATATTATCATCATAACAAAGCATTTATTCTATGAATTCGTGCTGCCATGTATGAAAGGAAGGTAAATCTGCTTTGCAAATTCTTGGTTTCCAAGGTGAATTCATAATGCTCAATAATTCATTTTAGAATCTGACTCTTTCCAGTGTGTAGGGCATTCTTTACTCTTGTTGTCAATTTGTGTTACAGTCATGACTAGAGGCCCAGCTGAGGTCACAGCCCCATTGTGAAAACTGTACACGAAGGAGGAAACAGGCAATATCTATCGTGGCCAACAAGAATAGTCCTAGGTTCTATTCCCAGCTCTGACAGTGGCCTGCTGGGTAATCTTGGACAAGATACTTTGCCTCTCTGTGCCTCAATTTCTCCATCTGTAAAAAAGGGATAATGATACTGACCTCCTATGGAAAGCCTTGGAGGTCTGCTGATGAAAAGGGGTGAGAGGGCTAGGTACCATTTAAGAGTTAACACTTTACATAGTCAAGACAGACAAAGGATGTACCGAGGCACAGGGATATTTTGACATTTATGCAGAGGTGCAGAGCATAGAGCTTGCATTACTTAGTTTGAGGGCAGAGACAGCCTTTTTGGTCTGTGTTGGTAGAGTGCCTAGCACAATGGGATCCTGATCCAGGACTGAGGCTCCTGGGTATTACCACTAAATAAATATTAGTTGAACCCAATCTTCTGAGCCCTAGTCTACTATGTTAACCACAAGACCATCCTGCCTCCTCTTTGAGGCACTACTGTGAACTGGGAGCAAAAACACTTTGAAAGCAAGCAGGCCTGTGACTACTCCTGAGTCACCAGCTTGCCACCTCATCCTAGGATGCTCATTCCTTGTGCATCTCATCAGCCCTTTTTTGTTTGAACCCAGTTGCCATACTGCAAGGATATTTAATTTGCATGTTTTACCTTGATGAAAGAGATTTCTCTTAGCCTCACATGTCCATCAATAGGCTCTTTCTCCTTGCTCAAAACCACCTGCACTGACAGCTCTACTGGCTTATAGGATTTTTCAAGATTCAAAGATTTTTGGAAATAAAAAAGCAATTTCCTCCAGTGAAGTGGGAAAAATAGGTTATTTTCCCCACGTTAACAAAGGAAATACATTGTCTGTAAAGCAAAGGTAAGTGGGGCCCAGCATGTGATCTATACTCAGCACGACTCTCCATTCTAAACACAGTGAAACCTCCATGCAGTGAACTCTACCTGCCCTGGCTCCGCGTGCTTCTGGAAGTGGTTGGCATGGCTCTGTGACCCCCCTAGGCACAGGGGCGATCAAGGAAGCTCCACGTGCTGCCCCTGTCCCAAGCGCCATTCCCACAGCTCCCATTGGCTGAGGAGCCTGCACCCCCTTCCACAGCCCAATCCCCTTGCCACAGCCCAGAGCCCCTTCTCAACCATGAACCTCTCATTTTGAGCCGCACACAGAGCCCACACCCCCAGCTGGAGCCCTCACCTCTTCCCTCACCATAACCCCATGCCCCAGCCCAGTGAAAGTAAGTGAGGGTAGGGGGAGAGCGAGTGACAAAGGGCGGGGGGATGGGGCCTTGGAGAAGGGGAAGAGCAGGGGGCAGGGCAAGGGTGTTAGGTTTTGTGTGATTAGAAAGTTGGCAACCCTACGAACAGCATCAATGGTGAACTCTAAATTAGATTTTTAAAATATCTTCAGTTTTTATAATCTCAGGTGTTATCCCAGGTAAGCAAAAGAGTTCCCTTCCCTGACCTATAATAACTTGACAAGAGCCCTTTAATAACTTGACATGAGGAAAATCCTCAGCTTTGACAAACACATTTTTTGCAAACATTCCAGAAATTGCTCATGATGTCCTGTTCATTTTGAATGAAGTTTATGAATGATAGAAAGGAGAACAATTCAACAGTACCAATGACTGTTTGTTGCACCAAGAGGATTTATGTCAGAAGAGCATGGTGCTTCTCTTTCATTAGATCCTTTCAGAATGTTTATTTTACAAAATTGTTGCTTAAAGGATCTACTTCTTAAGCTGCATGTACAAGGAATGATTCTGCAGTTAAAGGAAAGTGTCTAAACCACCCCAGGTGGAAAATAATCCAAAATTGAATTTTACAAGTTACTGTGGTTTTATTAACACTGATAAAATAAAATTAAAAAACAGACAGAAAGAGAGAGAATAAAATAAATTCCAAATCAATCTTAGTTCAGTAGAGATGGCTCAGTGACTTGCATAAAATAAAATTAATCTTGTTTTGGAACAACAGGAAATACATAATAGAAAATAAGGTTAAGATTGATTCTGAGCATTGTTGCCAAGCTGCTTTATACACAAAGGAAGGGGGAAAATATTCAGCTCATCTCAGATAAATTATTAATCTATTTTTTTTACAATATTTCTTAATGTCTGTGGCATAAAAGAAAAAGATCAAAGAATGAGGTTTCTAGTTAGCAGCCTACTTTTGGTAGGAAATCATCTAGCCTTGGAACAAATGGAGTTTTTATTAGTAGGCTGTTTATGTTGAAAAAATAAAATTTATTTCTCATTTCCAGCCTGAGCCTGCAGTATGAAATATGTCATAATCTTCCTTTGTCTGGCACCGTCCAAAACCATCATTTTTCTTTCCAGTTGATTAAAAAGAGACTGGGGTCTAGTCCATTAAAGTCAACAGGAGTTACAGCCTGCGACAGGAAGAGAATAGACCCTCCCACAGTAAACAAGTGAATATCTCTCTGGTATGGGACTAATGTGGGCTGTAGATCCCTACTGTGGCGCAAGAACTAGGTTACGATTCTGCTCTCTGGGGTCCTTCTTGTCCCAAGTGCTGCGCAAAATGAGCTGGGGTGGAAGGATACTAACCTTTGCAATTCCTGTTGGGAAGTAGCTTAAGGTATGTGAAAAGATGAACACAGGTAGCATGTGCATAAGAAGGTGCCAAGGCTGCCTGTTGAGCTCAGAGAAAGAGCATTGCAAAATGGATGGTGGGGGTGTATATAAATATTAAAATTTGCAGGGTGGTGAAAGCCATCTCCCAACCAATTCAATCTTTGCCAGACTGTGAGGTCACTGTTGCTTGAATCTGCTGGGGCAGGTGAAGGTTGTTCTCCTTGCTGTACTGTTAACCAGGAGCCTGAATGTTGGCCTGTGTAAAATATTGGCTTTGTATGTGTGAACAAGGGATGCCGGCCTCCAGTGGCCTGCCCCACAAGAGAGGATAAAAGACTTTCTGCTGACACCAGCTAAAGAAGGATGAGAGGTCTCTGCTTTTAGGAAATGAAGGACCAGGATTGTAATCTCAGTTCCCTCTCTGTATCTGTGGGTCTGTCTGTAATCATGCCTGCTGCCTGTGGGCCATTAATTCTCTACCACTTACTCTGATGTGGTGGGGCCTGCTGCCGGCCCTCCTCCCTCACCCAGTCAAGAAGGAATTAAAGAACTCCTGTGGTCACAGCACCCTACTGCACCTGTGGGGCTGTCAGGCCTGGGAGCAGACCCTTAAAAGGGGGGAATTCAGCCCCATGCGGGAGTGATACCTTGAAACACAGGGAACAAGAGCTTCTAGACTTGCTGAAGAACAGCTTGCGAGTTCTGCCAGCCTGAGCCCTTTGAGAAGTCCCAGTTTGTTTCTCCTGTCAAAATGCTGAGGACTAACTCTTGGCCTTTAGCCATACAGCAGCTGAGACTTGTTGTGGAGGGTGAAAAACTGCTTCCCTGCCTTGTGTGAGGGAGGGAACCCAGCCCCTTCCTGGCTGTGGAAGCCTTTTTATTTTTTTTTGGTGGGGACCATTTTATATCTTCCCTGGGAAGACCATGAAATTGTTATGAGGTACAGCTGGAGGGCTACACCCATTCCCCAGAACTGTTCCCAGAGAGTGGCATATGAGGCAGAGAGGTGCCTACGTGACCCCAATGGGGTGACCTTGACATAACCTTTCACACCTGAATTATACTGCCAGGGCTTTCTCCCGGCAGCCTCATGGCTTACATGGCTACTGTGATTGCTTAAATTATCACTTAAATCATCACTTTGTTAGGGGAAAATCAAAAGGCATGTCTCACCCTTACCTGAAACCCTGAGAAATCTGTCTCAAGACAATTCATCAATCAACGGGTAGCAATTCTAACAGCTACAATATTCTAACAGAGTGTGAATACAGCACATTCTTTAAGCAAATACAGAAGTAACAAACACATAATCTTAAGATAAAGGCACAAGCCAAAAATCAGCAATCCGTGTGAGAATAGAACACAGAGTTTAAAAGCAAGGTAAAAGAAAGAGATACTAGCAAAATACAATAACCCTACAGAAGCAAAAAGCTTTTGCCTAGCTGAATATTTTTAACCCTTAACAACTTAAATTACCATTGTAGGCAAGTATAAGAAGATGGGGCTGTTGTCACTGAGGCCTCATGTGTACATGCTGACTGAGGATGAATATGATTAGTTCAGGATCTGCATGGAGGTGACTACAAAATCATTCAAGTCCCATGGTCTTTTCAGGAAGCAGATGATGGCAGGTTTTGCATTTTAATGTATGTTGAGTTAGACCCTTTAATGGCTTAACACTGCTAACTTCTGTTCATTGGCCACAATAAGTGTTGTAACTGATTCCTTCCCTTGAAAATTCAGTGCTGAGAAATTTGGTTTGTAAAATTTCTCATGGTTGATTTTGTTTTTCCTTTCCCTCCTCCCTTTGTTAATCTCCTTTCACACTCTTTTCTCCTTTCACCATCTGCCACTGACAAAGGTGGGAGAAAGGAAGAAAGAAATCTGAAAACAAAGCAGGAAAACGGTGCTAGCGTTTTCTTTTTTCCTATCTTGAAAAACGGAAAACTTTAAAAAGAAAAGAAAACACCCACCCACAAGAACTTTATGACAGGGTCACTGCCTCCATGAAGAGTTCAGGTTAAACTTTTTTAAAAAATCAAACCTGTTAAGGTGTAGAAATATGCAGTTAAGACAATAATCTTAACTCTGCTCAGTAGTCATGCCATGCAATAACCACACAAGTATGATTAATGCATAATAGTGTTTGTAGTCCCAAATTAAATGAAAATGATTGATTTTTAAAGACATACTCACTTTTTTCCCATTTTTTATTCTCTCAATATCACAGCAGAGCTGAGTTAAGTTTGAATTAACTCATCTTAACATGTTTGGATTTCTTTTAAGTTGAACCATTAAACCTACGAGTCTTCAAATGTAGCCAACATATGAGATTTCAGTTAATGCTAACACTATGGGATGCTTGAAAAGTCTGTGTTTCACTGTTTAGATTATTCAGGACAAAAACCATAGTCTAACATAGAGTGTTCTCAAAGGACTCATAATATGAACTTTAACCCCTAAACAAAGGAACTAAACTACTTCTAAAATCTTAAAAAAATCATTCTCTATTTAAAGAAGAAGCACTGTAATTTTCAGGGACGATACGTTTGTATTTTTCATATACAACAAAGGGACTGAATCCTTGCTTTAAGTGCAAAACTCAGTTCAACTTTAATTATGGAACCACAATTAGCATTTCTATAATTCTGGCCTGCTACTGTGGACTTAGCTGACTCATGTTCATCCCTCACAGATACTGATGAAGAGTTTCCCTTTGCTACCATTCAATATTTTCACTATTTTAGAGACAGAATAGCTTTAAAGATTAGCAATGAAACTTGAGCCAGATTCAGTACTCATGACCTACAGTTGAAAGGTTTCAAGTTGCTAGGGAAAAAGTCTTTGCTTTCTGTTGGCCTTTGGGGAGCCTCTTGGAGATGAGTGTCATTCTTAATATTCGTCTCTCAAAACTCCACATCATAGCTGGGGCTAACCCCTGTTGACACCCTCAGTGAAGAGGCTGGAGAGTAAATGGATGTGGAGACTGAATTACCCTCTCACTTTGAAAGGTAGTGATGCCAAGGAATGTATGAGGCTTGCTGAGACAATGGAGTGCATTAAAAAGGTTGTACTTTGATTGCCTGTTCTATACTTGTGCTGTGGACAAAGTAGGTCTCTCTACAGAGCTGTGGATTTGGAGTCTTTCTTCACCACAATTAACTTTATATCCTCAAAGAAAGAGGTTTCTTACTATTTATTCATTTCATAATTTGCTTATTGTCGACAAAAATAAATGTACAGCATTAGCTGGTTCCTGAGACTGCAATGCTGAAACAAAATTAATATAGTGGTAGTGCCTGTCTTCTATCTGTGTTTTTAGGTGGAAAGCGGTGTGTGTGTGTGTTTGTGCATGCATATTGTGGTGAGTGAATTTTACTGTGGCTGTGGCCAGAACCCGTTCAGAGTGGTGGCAAATATACAGGGACTGATTGATATAAAAAGGAATTTCCTCTGGCATCATAAGGCTAGCTTGTGGCTATAAAGACACAGCCACATATGCACCCACTAGCATAAGCTGAATTCCAACAGTCAGTGCAAGTGAGGGTTACAGTCCCACCCTCATCTCATCCCTGCCCCTTTGGTGGCTCTAACCTCCCACTAGTGCAAGGACTATGATTGTGAATATAACTAGCCCCTGTGCAAGATCCTATGGGATCAAGGTTTCTTGTGATCTCTCACAGTCTTTGGGTACCTGCCTGGGGCTAGTAACAATCTAGTCCATAAGGCATCAGACAAACATATGTAAAGTACAACTCCTCAAGGCTATCTCGCTCTCCAGCAATTCTCTTGGTTGAAATAACTGTATGGACTATAATGTATCCCCAGCAAGTGAAAATCAGCATAGCTTCATTGAAGTCAATGGAATGATACCCATTTACACCAGCAGTGGTTCTGACCCCATAACTATGTTGCCCCATTTTCAACCTCCCATGACCCTTTTCATGACATTGCTGCGTTTTTTCAGACATCCTCAACAATACTCACTCACGTGAAGCTTCCTCACGTGCATGACTTTTGTTTAACTTTCATAAAGGGCCCATGTACCGTTTGAAACGTGTGAAATTACCCTGTGACAGCAGAATAGAGTGCAGTCTCTTTGATCTTTTACTCCACTGAAAGGCCGCTGCTGGAAGACTTACTAAAACCATCTGTTTGTCATTTTCTTCAATTAATTTTTCCACTGACAAAATATTTCACTCCTGAATTATGCAACTTCTTTTTTATTTTTTTGGCCTCAGTTTTTACCTTCTGTCCAAGTTCATTGTGGGGATTTAATTATAATCACTTCATAATTACTGCATTACTGGAACATTAATGGAGATCCCATCAAGTAATTCAATCCTCTTATTCAGCATGAAACTCAGCATGTTAGAAATATGTGTAGCCATTGATTTTGCTTAAGGGGTCTATTGCTTCTGGTGCTTCTTTTTTAAGTGGTAACAAGATTTTATTTGCCCCACCTCAGAGATTTGGAAGGTTTGGAATCCACTTTGCTCACTTAGTTCTTCCTCTGAGGTTCCTTGCTCCCAAATATGAAACTACTTTTCTTCTTCGCCCCACCTTCTTCTGACTGCCTCACCTTCCTCTTTCAATCCCTCCACTGGCTGCCATTACAGAAGAGTCATGCTTCTTGACCTTGCCTACGCACAATTGCTGGCTGTCTCTACCACCACTTAGGTGCCCTTATCTCTTTTCTCATTGTACCCTGTCCCTCTTTACTCCTTCAGTGGTGTCTGCCTCAATGCCCAATTTGTCCACTTCTTGGAATTGTCTCCTATTTCCCCGTGCACAAAAGGCTCTTCCAAAGCTAGTACTTCAGGCTACTACCCTCTCCTCATTCGTATGCCTCCTCGAGATCTATTTCTGCCATAAGGCCAATCAGAGGCAAGTCAACAAACCGCTTACACAACAGTCTTTCTTCAGCCATATTAAAGTCATTGGGGCTGCACTCATGTCGTGCTGATTGCAGGAGCAGGGACTTGTTTTAAGTTCTCTGAGATGAGGAACTTCACTTAGATTTTCAAAAGTGACTAGTGATTTTTAGGTGTCTTAATTATTTGTAGCCCATTTTAAGGGCTGGTCAACACTAACACTGTAAGTCAATTGAAGTTATGCTACTTCAGTTGCCTAAGTTGGCGTAACTTAGGTCAACTTATAGCGGTGTCTGCACCACACTATGTCAATGGGAGATACTTTCCCATTGACATGGCTTCCACCTCTTGGGGAGGTGTAGTACAGATGTTGATGGGAGAGCACTCTCCCATTGACTTAGCGTGTCTTCACCAGACCCTCTAAATAGACACCACTGCATTGCTCACAGTAGTGCCAATTTAGCCGGTAGTGTAGACATGACCTAAGTTAGCTTAAAGAGGTCTGATTTTCAGGAAATGTCCTCTGAAAAGCAGGGTTCTGTGAGCTAGAAACCCAAAGATTGCATCACCCAGAATCATCAGACACTTAAAAAATCTCAACAATATCTTCTTATTTGCACTGGGAGTTCTCCTAGCATACTGTTGGGTGTGCTAAAATATCTGCTACTATCAATAATAATATTACATGGCTGGATTTGAAATTTGCATTGTGACAGATCTTCAGCAGACCCCTGACTAGTTACCAGTCCATGGATATATATTTTGGAAATTCTTTGGATAAAATGCAGTGTGTCCGGAACAATCACTTTGCCCAAGCACAGATACATTGGAGAAAAAGTGATTCATGAGCAAAAGTTATTTGAAAAGACAGAATAGAACCTTGCTCATTAGGAGATGCCCTGTGATGAGCCTGTGGATCAATGAAAATACTCTTAAATCTAATTGCAGCCCAGTCTCCTCTCCTGCCTCAACAGGATTGTTGTGTTACAACTTTATCATGCTGGAAGGACATTGCGTGAGGCCATAAACCATATCTAAATGCACATTAAGTAGCTACATGCTCTTGGGTGCCGAGGCCAAATGAGAATTATTATTGATTTTGTTTTACATTCCAAATAGATTTGAATCATCAACGTTTTAAAATGTAAGGGTTGGGAAAATCCATCACAGTTGCTAAACAAAATGCAGTGGCCAACCCAATTTTTGTGAGGAGATGAGTACAGACTAGAGAAAGGTTCAAGGGTGAGCAAGAAGTGAATCTAAACAGAACAGTAATGAGCCCAGGTAACAATCATCTCCTTGAGTATCACCAGGGATTGAACCTGGGACTTTCAGGATTGAAAGCATGAAGTTACACAGCTTGAGCTAAAATGTAAATAGGGAGGAAGTAGTTAGGGTTCTAGGATTCATGTTCAATTCCCTGTTCCACTACAGACTTCCTGTATGACCCCTTGAGCAAGTCACTTGGATTTTCTGTCCTCAGTCTCCCCATCTGTAGAACAGGTATAATGGCCAGGGCAGGCTCCAGGCACCAGCCCAGGAAGCACGGGCTTGAGGCGGCACATTTTAAGGGATGACATTCCAGTCAATCTTAGGGTGGCACATTCTGGACGCTTTTTTTTTTTTTTTCCTTCTTTGGCGGCGCTCTGGCTGATATATATATATATATTTTTTTTTTTGCTTGGAGCGGACAAAAGGTTAGAGCCAACCCTGATAATGGCATTGTCCTACTTCACAAGTGTGGTGGGAAGCTAAAAACATCAATGACTGTGAGATGCTCAGATACTACAGTGAGTAAATCTTCCCGCTGGGAGCTGCAATAGGTTTATAACCCCTGTGACTCCGGCCATGTCTACTCTACCAGCTAAATTGGCACTGCTGCAATCGATGCAGCGGTGTTGATTTAGCAAGACTGGTGAAGACATGGTAAGTTGATGGGAGAGTGCTCTCCCATCGATGTCTGTACTCCACCACCCCAAGAGATGGAAGCTATGTCAAGGTGAGAGTGTCTCCAATCGACATAGTGGGTGTAGATATTGCTGTAAGTCAACCAAAGTTACCTTGAGTTCAGGTACATAACTGACGTAACTGAACTAGTGTAACTTAGATTGGGGATTGGTCCTGCTTTGAGCAGGGGGTTGGACTAGATGACCTCCTGAGGTCCCTTCCATACCTGATATTCTATGATTCTATGACTTCCAGCGTTAGTGTAGACCAGCCCTCGGACACAGTTTTGGGACTCACAACACATTGACCAGTGTGTTACACTTTCAAGATCCCAAGAAGCTTCTGAGGTAGAGTTGATCTTTTTAAAATTATAGACTGAAATGAAACATAAACCAAAAGAAAGCAAACCAGACAGGAAAAAACAGTTTCTAGTCATGGCACTCTGCTGGAGATGGAAAAGTAATTGAGTCAAAGCTCTTGGGTGTCAATGGGAGACTTTTTGTTGACTTCACTAGGCTTTGGATCAGGCCAAAAAGTCTCCAAGGCATGAGTGTTCTTTTGAGTTTGCCAAAGTGGCCAAGTACAATCATCCTTCCGAGGATGAAATGTCTCTAGCCAGAACACCCTTTTCAAACGGTCTCCAACCCAGCTCCCAGCTTCATCCTCTTCAAATTGCATTAGTGGAATGGGGTGCTACAGTGGGGGTTTCCCTCCTGGAAGGAATTCCTGGATGGTGTCAAACAGGACTAACTCTCTCTCCCTGGGCACGAAAGTGGCTGTGGTACACTTTGCCCCATTGACTCTGCTGCCAGCAGAGTAGTCTTTAGAAGGCTGTTTTGCTGGGCAACTTAAGACTACCATTTAGAGACCCTTTAGAGACCACCAGGGACTGGTTTGGCCCATGTTTGGCCTAGGATCGGTGGAACAGAAAGGCGAGCTATATTTTTCCTCTCAACCAACCTCATTCTCTGTGTTGAATGCAGCTCAGCAGGACACATGGCTCTGATCATCTGTCTGCATATAGACCCGAGATATGAACAAATTCTAGACACAGAGAACTAGATGAGATCTCCAAAAGAAGGGATTCTGAGTGTAAATAAGTATCTGTAATATTACTTCTCTAACTAAGCTTTCTTTCGTGGCCAGAATATTTTTGACACGATGAATTATTGAAATATGCCATTTTGTTGATGCTGAAATGTTTCATGGAGACATATGTTTCATGTAAGTTTTTTGGCAGGAAGGGTTTTTTGGTCAAGGGCTCTCTGATCAGTTTTGACGAGAGAGAATGGAAAAACTCAGATTTTGATCCAAAAATGAATGTTTTAACAATACTTTGCTTCACAAAAAAATTCCAAAAATTTCGCTTTTGTTTTTGAAATCTCAAAGGTTGCTATGAAGTGGAATTGTCACTCTCTCAACTCCTCTACATATTACCAAAGCCTTTCCACTAGTTGCAGCAATGGATTTTTCTATATAATGCGTTTTATTTTCTTTCATGCTCTGGGCCGTTTGGCTTTCTACATACATTAGAGTAGTGTAAAGTGAGGATATAGTTACAATCTTCTTTGATTGCATTTTTACAGGAAGTCTCCCCGGGGATGTCCAATAAAGTATGGCTGCTTGTTATGAGTTGATCTGTTTGCTTCTCCTTTGATGGGACAAACTGGAGAGTGTTTGAATCGCACACCCACCGCTAAGAGATCCTCTTGCTTCAAGTCTGACAAGCAAAGGAGTTTGCCCTGTGGCATAACCTTTGTGTTGTAACTGTCCATTACTGTTTTCAAGGTCATCAGGGTGAACACAGAATGGATGGAAGGTTGAGGTGACTGTGAGAGAAAAGTCCTTAACACTGCGACTGAACCATTAAATGAGCAAATTATACAGAAGCACTAAATTGGCAATGTGCTTCCTAAAATGGATGTGGCTTCTATTTTTGTTGCCTGCAGCATTTCAACACAAGGTAAAGTGCAAAAAATTACGTCTTATGTTTATGACTTTAACTGAGGTAGCCTACATATTAGTATGGGAGATAGAAAAGCTAATTTTTCATGAACAATTTGTAATGGTATTCCCTCCAGGACTCCGTAGGAAAGAAATAATTTTTCATTTCAAAGCTCTTCTCCATATTACTGTAGCATGGCTGAGCTTTACAAAAAAGCCCATTATTCATTGAAAGTGAATGAGACCTTTGCTAGTTCAAAAGAAAAAAAAAGGTGGAGAAATATATATATTGGTATATGAAATGAAAGACCTACCTTGAGGTAATAATAACATGTGTCTGAACTGCGTGTCAGACTTGGCTTACTAATTATCCAGCCAAAAGACAGACTTGGAGTTTTGTAAATGGAATAACTTTAGAATAACTATTGTACCCACTGATAAGAGTGTCTAACTTGTTATTTATAAGAGAAATAGGGAATGGACTGAATAACTTTCCAGTTTCACATTAAAATTACATGAACCATACTACCTTGGCTTGAGATCTCATCAAATCTCTGAAAGTGAACAGAATGAGATCTGCTCAGTACTTGTCTGGGAGATCCCTTAAGACAACACAGGACACTGATCTTTACAGTTTTGGTTCTGGGAGTAGATCCAAAATTTAGCAGGTCCTAGTTCCGAATCAGTACAAATCTCAGCTATTTTCAGAAGATATTACTCCGAGATAGTTGAGATCCCACAGGATTTCTGCCATTTAGCAAGATTTTGCAAGAACAGCTCATGAGACTTTTGGCATCATCAGATTTGACTCTGAATCCTAATCCTGACTTGAACTCAAACCCACGTTCCTTCCATGCCAGGATCCTTCCATAGTCTCATTGGCCCATCTCCAGTTTTTATCATTTTACAAATGTCAAGATGGAAGAAAAATAATCCTGTCAGATCCACATAAAATCTTTATCTAAAGTACTTATATTACTCCATTAGTATCTGAGCATCTCAGGCCTTTTATTGTACCCATCCTCATAACACAAGTGTCTTCTAGCCCTAGTCCCATCTATATGGGGTCAACTAATGTGGAAAGCTAAGTACTATTATCCCATTATACAGATGGGAAAGTGAGGAACCTAGCACTTGCCAGACTGGATCAGACCTAAGGTCTATCTAGTCCAGGGTTAGGCAACCTATGGCACGAGTGCTGAAGGCAGCACACGAGCTGATTTTCAGTGGCACTCACATTGCCTGGGTCCTGGCCACCGGTCCAGGGGCTCTGCCTTTTAATTTCATTTTAAATGAAGCTTCTTAAGCATTTTAAAAAGCTTATTTACTTTACATACAACAATCGTTTAGTTATATATTATAGACTTATAGAAAGAGACCTTCTAAAAACGTTAAAATGTATTACCGGCACACGAAACCTTAAATTAGAGTGAATAAATGAAGACTCGGCACACCACTTCTGAAAGGTTGCCGACCCTGATCTAGTCCATTATTCACCAGATGCTTCTGAGGCAGGCATAAGAACCCCACAGTAGGCAGATGTGCAGTAACTTGCCCTCCACATTAGGTCTCATGATCATCCTAATTTCTAGTATTAATGGAGGAATGGAGAGGTTAAATGACTTGCCCTGACTTGCACAGGGAGTCTGTAGCAGAGCGAGCAATTGAACCCAAGTTCTAGGTTAGTGCTCTAACCACTGTGCCATCCTTCATCTCTTTCTTCATATGTTTGCAGAGTTCTCTCTCTCTCTCTCCCTTCATTGATATGTAATACACAAAATATTGAAAACTAAAAAAATACCCTAACCCACCTAAAAGGAACAGAAATGAGTTACTGGATCTCATTCGAGTTCCCGGTGAACAGGTGTCCATGGCATAGAAGCCACCAGCACTTTAAATAACAATTGTTCCTGTAACAAAGACAATTCTTTCCTGAGGGAATTTTCAGGCTCCAGGACTAAAGGCTCTCCTGGCAGGTGAGGGAATCACTATAGAATCTGAGCACCCCTTGAGGAGATGCCAAATAGACTGAACTGCCCTCTCCTCCTCTAACTGTGGTTCCTTCAGTACAGTGCCCAGGCACAGTGATGAGTGGTTGTGGGAAGGAGTCACTTCTTTGACCTCTCTGTGCCTTGATTTACTCATCTGTACATTGAGCACAATAATATTCAGCTCAAACATGGAGAGCGAGGGTGCCTAATTAATGTATGTAAAATGCACTGAGATTATCAGAGGGTGCCAAATATTATTATTAATAATACATATTATGGCAAAGCTCTGGCCTTGTCCCTGTGGGTCCTGTACTTCCAGGCGGTTTGTACTAGCCTCAGAGTCTCACTGCGACCCTCCACTTAGCCCTTCTCTCTGTAGGCCAGGGTTATAGTCTACTGAGTCCATTTCATCATCAGCCAGCAAGGCGGTTGGTGAGAGAACTCCCACAGTCTCTGTTGTCTCTTTGGGCTTATTTCAGGACAGTATAACCTCCTGTCCTGCTAAGGGCCTGCCTTCCCCTTCCAGGAGGTGTTTCAGTAGCAGCAGGTTGTGGGAAACCCGGGCCCACCCTCTACTCTGGGTTCCAGCCCAGGGACCCTAATGATAGTAACTAGTGGCAGCCAACCTTTCACTGACAGAGTTACTACTTTTCCCTGGGCTACTTCCCCACAACTCTCCCACTTCTCCCTTACCTCAGGGTATCGCAAAGCTTCCTCTCCTCCAGCTCTTTTCTCCTTGGCTCTCCCACCTGACTAACTGGGAGGCTTTTAACTGGTTTCAGCCAGCCCCTAATTGGCTTCAGGTGTCCCAATTAGGCTAGCTACTTCTGCTGCTTTCTAGAAGCTTCTTGATTGGCCTGGAGTAGTCTTTATTTGGCTATCCAGGGAACAGGGACCTGCACATCCTGAGGCTGATATACCTGCCTTCCAGCACTCTCCTATACCCTTCTGGTCTGACTCCGTCACAATATTTATGGCTGTTAAACTCTTTCCCAGCTTCATGGTAATTAGCTGCTCTGGTTTATTATTCTGTTTCTCCATGTACTGCTCCCGTTCCAGTAATTTCCTAGCAACAAAGCTCTAGTCATCCAGAAGTCGTGTCCCAGTTCTAGTAATATTGAGCCCAGATACTAATGTCTTTACTTAGGCAAAGCTCCCATAAAAACAGTGGGAGTTTTGACTGAGTGAAAACTCAGTAAGGACCTCAGAATTTGGAAAAATAAAACAAAATATAGTGAACAAAGCTTTGATAGTAAGAACTATGGTCTAGATCCTCAAAGGTATTTAGGTGTCTAGCTCCGTTGAAATCAACAGAAATTAAGTGCTTAAGTATCTTTGAGGATGTGGGCCTATAAACCTGATTATCCTCTGGCACTCCTCATACACTATTGCAACCCTATTGACTTCAGTAGAGTGACTGTCTAATTTGCAGTGATATAAGTGTGAAGAGAATCACGTATACACACATATACCTATATACATGGCTTAAATTGATGTAACTCTGAGACATTAATCATAAGTCTCTGCCTCTGAAATCATTATTGACCTCAGCGACTGTTGAAGCCCTTGGAATGGGCAAATTGCTGTCTGACAAATGCTAAAGCTGAAGGAGTCTAAGCCGAGGAGCTCAATGTCTCTTAAGAATCTCAGATGAAATCATTAGGCCCTTTTGTGCTGACTGACAGGCTAAATGGAACCAATTTAGGAAACAAAGATTTACTTCGATAAAGGAAAAGCAGCTGAGGAAACAGTTTGATTAAAATCTGTAACACCCCTTTCGGCTGAAGATTCACGTGAAGATTGGATACTAAAAAAATGCAAAACCTGAGAATGGCCAAAAAGACCATCATGAGCCAAACCATCAAACTTCAGACAGAGACATTAATTATTAATAATTATTTATTATTATTATTATTTTATTTTATTAACTAGCTTGAGGACAACTGGGACTGTTACTAAAGCCTGACACAAGGTGGGTGAGGTAATATCTCTTATTGGACCAACCTCTGTTGGTGAGAGTGACAAGCTTTTGAGCTTACACAGAGCTCTTCTTTAGGTCTGGGAAACTTACTGAGGCCTGGTCTACACTAAAGAATTAGATTGACTTCAGACAGCTTATGCTGAGCTAGCTTTGTAAGCATCTACACTAAACTGTAGCTCTCACTGATGTAACTCACTCACTACATCGACTTAATAACTCCACCTCCACGAGAGGCATAGTGCTGAGGTCAGTGTAGTTAGGTCAACACAGTGTAGACACTGTGTTGCTTACATCGACTGTTGCTTCTTTTTGAAAGCCGTCGTACAATGCCCCACACTGACAGTACAATCGATGCAAGTGTTCCTGATGACGATACGTACTACCGACACAAGGAGCGTAGTGTGGACATGCAAAAGCAATTTAATTACTACCGTGGCTGAATCACAAGGTAATGGTTAACTTAATTTTGTAGTGTAGATTTGCCCTCAGAGTGTCACTGCTAAATATAAGGTGGAACAGACTGTTTAGCATAAGTCTTTAACACATATTTCATGAGACCATTCAAGGTGAAGTGGCTTGTTAACACCCCTCTAGTTATAGGGAGGAAAGAATGGGCAGAGGATAGGGGGAAGCAGCTGGGGGCGCAGTTGACAGAATGTTATAGATTGTTATAATAAGCCATTAATCCAGTGTCTCTGTTCATGATTTTTTAGTGTCTATTAAAGTGATGAATTTAAGTTCTCAGGCTCATCTTTTGGAAGTTCTGTCCATGATTCCTTTGAGGATGAGGACTCATGGGTCAGAGGTGATGTGGTATGTTTATCTTATCATTTTCCTGAGTGAGTCCTTTTGAGAGTGAGGTGATTATCTATCTGGTTTTACCCACATAGCTGAAATTATGTGAACTCGAAAGCTTGTCTTTCCCTTTCCCAACAGAAGCTGGTCCAATAAACAATATTGCCTCACACACCCTGTCTCTCTAATATCCTGGGACCGACATGACTACACCAACACTGCATATTAGTAAAGCCTGTACAGACAACCTTCTCCAGGGCATGAGGCGGCCGATCTCCTTCAGTTGGTCTTGTTAGTCGAATCCCAGTGCTGCCAATTAGTCTGGGAAATGACATGGCAGACTTGCAGTGAATCAGCAAGAGAGGGACCCTTAGAGGTGAAGAGGGTGAAAGGGGAAAGCAAGACACTGCATGGCTGATTAGTTAACCGGTGGCTAACCAAGCAGTCCTTACCCTGGACAAAGCCTACAATGACTGCTCTGCATCCCATCAAACAGATCAGGGAGTTGCTTCCTTCTATGGTGACCCCATAATTTTCCTGATTAGATGCCAAATACCAGTACTAAGCCCAGTAATGGCAGGGAGAGAGAGCATCTACTTTATCTGCCTTTAAATCTTTGCCTTCATAATTACTCTGACTTGTAAAGATACTGGGCTTAAGTTTAACTTCGGAATCAGCAGAAAACAGCCATTTTCCATTTGCAGGCAGGCACAATGAGTGATTGGAATAGGTATAAAAATCACTTTCTGCTTTATGATGTGTGGATTAATGAAAGTATTAAACCATTCTAAATTATTTCCACTGTAGCTTGAAAGAAATAAAACCTCTCCATCTTAAATTACAGATTTAAAACTTTGCAAGCTCATCAGAAGTGAATGGGCAACAAAAAGGGGCAAGTTTATAACCACTTATGGATCACCTTAATTTTTTTAAACATTCATCATTTTTGCTGGTTCATTTCTGTTAGTGTTTCCCATAAGCTTTGAGAAATGCACTAATTTCCTCAGAAAAGAAGAGTAAATATGGTCAGGCTAATATGCTTTTATGGAAGTGCTAGGATTTTCCCATTTTATTAGCATTTTGCACTGTTAATTTTATGTCACTTACATTGTTGTCTTTATTGCTTGTGTCTCCCAGACTCAAAAAGCATTATTTACTACATTCAGAGATTGAAGCTGGAGCTGAAATAAATTGGTTAGAGTTAGGTGCAAGGTAGAGTGATATGGTGATGGTTTGTGTGAGTGTCCAGATGTATGTGTTCATTCATGGATGTGTTTGTGTATGTATGTTCATAGAAGGGTGTGGTTGTGTGTAGTTTGTTTTTATTTGTGAATGAGTATGTGCTTTCACGTGGGTCTATGTGAGGGTTTGCTTGTCTGTGCCTGAAGGGGTGTGTGTGTGTGTGTGTGTGTGTGTATGCGTGGGTTTGTTTGTGCATGAATGTATCCACATCTGTGTATTTGTTGATTAATTTGTGTGCATTTGTGCATGAGTGTGTCTGTCCATGTGATGGGCTGTTTCTTTGAGTGATGAAGGTTTGTGTATTTGTGCATAGCTGTATGTATTTTTGTGTGAGAAAGTTTCTTTGTGTGTGTGAGTGTCTGGTAGAGGTCTGCATCATAAAATTCAAGTAAGATCAGGTCCAGGATTTTTTTCTACACAGGAAGACCTTTGGTAAATGGAATAGATGGTGCTATTTATCCAAGAGCTCTTAATTTGACACTTGATGGTTAAATTTTCCTCTGGCCCCAGAATGCTCTGCCATACACAGGCAATGGTCTGCTCCCAAAAAAATGTTTGATTAACTTCTTCCCCTCCATATACTTCTGTTTTCACCTCTCCATGCACTTCTGGGTACTGAGTGGGAGGTAAGCAGGCAGCCTTCCCCTCCCAGTATGTGGAGATGGGTTTTTCAATCATGGTGCTGCTATTAGCCACCTGTCTCACCATCCAATTCACTTCTCCTGTCACCCAAATGCCAGAAATAGTCTCCAGGATGCAGAGTTTTTTTGGACTATTATCCTGACTAGAGCTAGGCCTAAACCATCTCCCGTCCTGTAGGCCAAAAGCCTAATGGGAAGCAACTGTCTCAGGTAAAATTGTATTCCATTTTGCTTATTTTGCCTTATACTCCATTCTGATAACTTTGAATTAGTAAGAAAAAATTGTTCTGAGTTTATTTTTTGCTGATTGTGTTAACATTTGTTCTTAGAAGGATGGAAGTCTTACGTCTGTAATTGCCTTATTTACTGTTTGGTGTGAGTGAAGTAACCCCAGTTGTCCTTTCTCAGTTAATGGTAATTAACTGAGAAAGTTCAACTGGACCAAATGGTCAAAAAGGCAGTGGAGAAGTCAAGAAGCACCAACTTTATTATCAATCACCCGGATGGCAGATTGATGACCCTAAAGCAAAGGCACACACCCCAAAGATGAGATAAGGAGTTGAGCCAAAGGAACAAGATAAAAAACAGCTGCAGATCCTCCTGGTAACAACTCGAAATAATGCTAATTAAGAGCAAACTTGAATACATCATAATTGACAGCTCCGGTGTAACACAGCAAGGTCCATAGACTTGTATGGGGAGTTATCACTATAAAAGAAGGGTGTATTGCCATGGGACTTTGGGTTCAGTCTGTATCAACATCAGAGCTTTGAATGCATTCAAGAGAGGCCTAACTCCTCTCCCTCATGTGCAGTTTCAGCTGGCCACTGGAACTGACCGAGAAACACTAAGGTCTGGTAACTATAGGATCCATCTGCAGAACCTTTCGGTGTGTGTGTGTGAATGCAAGTATATGCTGATTTCAATGCTTAAACTGTACTCTCAACAAACATGGTGTATTGCTTTATCCCCTTTATAAAGATTCCGTGTGCTTCTCATAAGAATAACAGTTCCCCAGACGTTCCTAACATTTGGATCTAGAAACTGACTTTGCAGCTTGATTCCATCAGTTGTCATTATATAGCAATGCAAAATCATCCTGATGATGAGGTGTCTGCCCCTAGCAACATAATATGACGAAATTGTGACATTCAGATCCATGAAACCCCGAATATTTGAATTTTAGTTGAGCAAACTTAAATACAGTGTGTTTGAAATGATTCATATTCTCTTCAGACCATTCACCCAGCTGTAATCAATAGTTCAGAGGTCATCTCAGCAGTAATGGCAAACACTGTCTATTAACTGGCATATAATCTCATTCCCCACCCAGCACTCTCCAGGCAACATTTTTTTTTTACAAAGACTTGCTAGCTATGATGTTCCTATCACTGCTCCAATACATTTGAAGGTCTTTGCTAAGCTCTATTGACACTTCATAATGCTCCACGTGGATATATTGAGTGTTCCCTTATGGCAGCTGCTTTTGGGTAGGCAATTATTGCATTAATGTCTCTCAGCACCATTTGAGTGCTCAAGCACAAAGGCAGACCTACTGAGGTCAGCAAAATCCCACTGTGGTATTACTTGATGTGCTGTGCAGTCTTAATAATAGACAGAATGACAGAGTAGCTAGGGCTGGCTTTTCTGTCACAGGGTAAACACACTCTGGCTCCATCCCTTCTCACCCTGGTACATACACCCCCATCATTTCAGAGACAAAACCCTTCTTAAAAAATCACAATGGAGTTGATGGAATACATAGTAAAGGCCAGTCACCAATTGATATGAAACACCATTTTCCTACTGGTCCTATTGATGCCTATGCTGTAGTTTAGAATTAAAAAAGATATTTTTTAATTGTTTAAAAATGATTTTTTGGTCATTTTAAAATATTTGTGAATGATATATGACAGATGAACTTACACAATTAATTTAGTGGGAGTGGTATTTGGACAACTGCGACAGTCTGAGTTTACCACTGAGTCAGGTCATCCAGATTACGTAGCATTGCAGGGAGGTGGCGTGGCAAATGGGTCAGCTGTATGCAGACATCTGTGCACCAGGCTTGGACCGGGCCAGCGTGTATGGATAAGGGAGCATGGTATCTGTGACTAGAGATGATTGAAAAATAGTTTTTTCCATGGAAAATTTTGAGATAAACAGAACTGAATAAAAACTAAAATATTTTGGCCAAGAACTGACTAGTTCTATTAGTGAAAATTGTCTGCTTCTGATTTGTAGATAAACTGAATGCCTGAAACCCAAAATATTGCCGGAGTGCTTTATGGGAGTTGTAGTTAGACTGTTAGAGTGATCCATGTGCTTATTCTCCACTAGGATACACCACTTTCTATTCTTTTAGAGAAGGAATGGGTATGTCATGGGAGTCCCTGGCCATGGTGCATCATGGGAGTCCCTGGCCATGATAGAGGTATATAAAATAATGAGTGGTGTGGAGGAAGTGAATAAGGAAAAGTTATTTACTTGTTCCCATAATAGAAGAACTAGGGGCCACCCAATGAAATTAATGGGCAGCAGGTTTAAAACAAATAAAAGGAAGTTCTTCTTCACACAGTGCACAGTCAACCTGTGGAACTCCTTGCCTGAGGAGGCTGTGAAGGCTAGGACTATAACAGGGTTTAAAAGAGAACTGGATAAATTCATGGAGGTTAAGTCCATTAATGGCTATTAGCCAGGATGGGTAAGAAATGGTGTCCCTAGCCTCTGTTTGTCAGAGGCGGGTGATGGATGGCAGGAGAGAGATCACTTGATCCTCACCTGTTAGGTTCACTCACTCCGGGGCACCTGGCATTGGCCATTGTCGGTAGACAGGATACTGGGCTAGATGAACCTTTGGTCTGACCTAGTACGGCCTTTCTTATGTTCTTATGGTGCATCATGGGACTGGTAGTCTGGCCCAGACAGCCTGGCCCATAGAGGAGAATGGAAGCATGAGGCACCTAAAATATCAGCACCATAAGGTACCACAGCACCACTGCTGAGTCAAAATATTTCAGTTTTGGGGCATTTGTCTTTCCCATTAAATACTGGAATCAAAAGCAGACCCGTTTCACAAAAATCCATTAAGTCAAACCCCCAATATTCCATTGAGCAGTTTTGCTGGAAATTTTTTGAACAGCCATATCCATGACTCTGTAGATCGAGTGCTCAACCTGCATAGAGGACATGGAGTGGCAGCATCTCCTACGTCATCAAATGAAATGAATAGATAGAAGGTTTAAACAAATGAAAGGAAGTATTTCTTCATACAACACACAGTCAACCCATGGAACTCTTTACCAGAAGTTGCTATGAAGGCCAAGACTATAACTGGATTCAAAAAAGAACTAGATACGTTCATGGAGGATAGGTGAAAGGAACTGCTTCCCAGATTAGGGTAAAAACAATCACACAAGGACTTGATCAAGGCACATAATGTTTAAAATCTGTGTTCAGTCACCTTAATCTGAGTTAGGCAACACTCTTGCTTCACATTATTTTAGCATATTACTAATGCAGCTGAAAGAGGAAATAATGGAATAAGGTATATTATTTGATGTAAGGCCAGGTCCCCTGGAGTAGAAGAAACTTTCCCCTCACAGATATTACAGTGGGGAAACATTTTAAGGGTCACAACAATTGTGCTCTCCTGGGAGTGGCAGGCAATCCTGTTCCAGACCTCGCACCGTTACTTGACAGTCTATCCAAGTCAGACAGGAACCAGTAGTCTCCTTATTCATGCAGCAACCAATTTTATGGCCCATTATATAACTCCATGTGTTCAATCCTATTCAGCCATACTGTATGTAGATGTACTTTACTGTACACTGGTCAGTAATTTTTTCCTTTGCTCTCCACTTTGGACTACAGTAATCTGTCATGAGTTTATAGCAGCACCCCTTCGCTGCCAGAATAGAGGCTGCAGTATATATATGTAATCTGTCTGTAATTTGCTCAGGACTGATAATGAACCTTTTATATGTGCTACTCTGAGACCAAGATAAAATAGTTTATAAGGCTAAGCCAGTTTCTTCTGAGTCAATTTATTATGTGGCAGTGACAGCCATCTTTGGCTCAACCAAGGGCCACGTTGACAAGTTGCCAGGTGCCTGGAGACTGCACATAGTATGGATAAGTGGGAGCAGGTAAAAGCCAGTCTCATTATTGAAGGTATAAGCTACCCCAAGGAACTACTGCTCCCAGAGTGCAGTGCTCCATCTTGATCCGATTGGAAGAATAGAAGCACGGTCCACATAACATAAGGGAAGCTGTAGGCCATAGCATGATGGGCTTTGTAGTCTTCATGGCCCATGTATACCATATCATATTAGGCCTGATCCAAAAACCACATAAATCAATGGAAAGATTCTTACTGAACTGAATGGGTTTGAATCAGGTCCACAGTGAATAGACAAAATTTTAGGCTCTGAATGCCCTCCCATGGAAGTCAACAGGAGCTGAAGGTACCAAACGTCTCTCAGAAAATGCTTATTCTGCTGGAGGATCATGGCCTCATCTCTTGCTAGAGATGGTAGCAACAGCACATTGTATGTCAGGATCTGAAACTGAGATCCTGCTGTGTAGCTTTACTCAGAGCTGAGGGCCAAACTTCACTGCTATTAGGGATACTTGGATCAGAGGGGTTTGGTTCAAGCCCGCCTCTAGTTCTCAGGGTTATTACAGTCTAACGTTTAGCAATCTAGTGTTATTTCTGTTCTGTCTTCCTAATGGCCATTTATTCCTAGGGTTCCTATTGGGGAAGTGAAAAAAATCCAGTCTGGGATTCACTGATGACTGTCATAGGTCAGTGGTAATTAGCTTGAGACATACACTAGTGTCATGAGGTAGAAGACACGCTTCTTCATTTATTGCGGTTAACTTGTGAAATTAAGTTAATTTGCAGTTTATAGCCCTTGACCATTATGAATTGCCCCGCACAGAAAAAATGATTGCTGCCGGAATAATAATCATGGCTTTGCCGTAGTGTAAATCATTTGTTCTTTTCACCTAGCTCCAGGCTGTCAGCATGCCTTCTGCTTTTTATGGGCACTGTAGGTAAAATTCATCCCTGTCCAGAGGGCCCATAAAAGGCCTATGATAATCTCTTTAGTCCCATTTAAATCCTCAAAATAAGGCTTCATGCTCATAAGCCTAGTTCTGTGTTTCCAAGCACAGGGCAGCATACAATAGACCCTGCTGAGTCGCTAGCCTGCCAGTTTCTGCATCACACAGATAAAAACAGGGGAAATGCAGGGACTGACATGGCCTGTTGGAACAAGCAAGGGATTTTGTTACATCACTGGTTTCTTTGACACTTTGACAGGTCACTTAGTCACCCATGCAGATGTATGTAATTACTCCCAGGAAGTGATTGCCAAGGTTCTCAGTATTGATATTCACTCTGGCATTCTGCTGGGCTTTTTCTCTTTTTTTATATATTATTCCCCCAGTGACTTCAGTTGACTCATCAGCCTTGCGCAATTAGTGCTCTAAGAGGGATGACTGGGAATCTCTAATGTGAAGAAAGCTCACCTCTGAGCATACAGGGCGGAGGAAAAAGTCTTTCTGACAGACTTTGGGAGAGATTCTACCCTCCTGCTCTGGCCCCTATATACCAGCTTCATGGTGTGAAGGGGCTGTATTAGTGGCACAACCTGTCAGGGGAGAATTAGTCAAGATAAAGCACTCTGCAGGTGTATCTCACAGGTCCCTCTCTGTGCCCCTCTCACCGAGGATATGAGTCTGCTATAGCCCCAGCTCGAGAGCTTTAGCTTAAGCTGTAGCAGCTCACACTTTTAGCTCTGGAGGTTTCTGGCTGCAGTCCCAAAGATGGTGACCATCAGATAGACCAACAGAAATGGTCCGCTTTACAAGCCTCAAGTGCAGAGGAGAAAGGAGGGGGCAGACTCAGGGGAGCAGGGGGCAGGTTTCTAGTGCTTAGCATGACAGGGACTCTGGGTTGTGCCAGAACTCATAGGAAACCCTGAGGCAGCTACCTTAAGTTAGAGTCTCAACTGGCTTCTAAATGCTCACAAAGAGTACTGGGCCTAACAGCAGCACAGGTCCACTTGGCGCTTTCCAAAACCCTTCAAGCACACGAGACTTGTTGTTAGCATTCATTCATTTGGAGCCTGTTTCCTTCATCTTTGCTCTAAGACACACCTTACGTTTCAAGATGCAGCAGCTACCTGGTACAATTCTATGGCCTGCAATATGCAAGATACCAGTCTAGAATAAATGATCCTAGTGGTTCCTTCTGGCTTTAAAATCAATGACTCTATAATCCCACTAAAATTCATAAAGGAACTTTAGAGCCAACTAATATGGGTAAATTTAATAAAGAGCTGGATAATCAAACACCCTGTCTCAGATCATAGGCTGGTTGATCCCACCATGTATAGCTTTGCTGAAATAGCCAGATGCATCACTGGATTTTCTTGGAAGCATTAGGCCTTGTCCATTGCCATAGGCAGGATATCCGAATAAATGGACCAACAGTTTGATATGATAACGTGTATTGTATGCGTCAGCATTCCAAGCTGGAGATGCCTTTGCAGACTTGAGATGAAGATGGTGGTTGCTGCTGCCAATTATTTGAATGTATTTAATACATTGTGAAGTGAAGCTATTTTGGTTTTTAACTCTGGTGAATGAAATCACAGTAGGCGTCCTGGAGATGCGGACATTGCAAAAGGTGGGCATCAGTTAAAAGTAAAAGTCCCTCTATCACTAAATCTGAGGTTCACGAGCATGGTTTGAGATAAAATCCTGCAAAGGACCTGGGTCCTCTGGCTAAGGGTGCTGAACACCTCTTGCTAGATATTAAGTCGCATTGGGCGCCAGTGGAAGGTGAGGTAACTCACTTCCTTTCTTGGCTTGTAATTGCTTTTTATAAAGAAGTTTGGCATATGGAAATGTGTCCGAGACTGTAGCAGATCGAGTGCTCACCGCCGTGATGTGTCCTGCTGGTCTTCCTGGAATTAGCTCCATTACAGCATGGAGCACCCGCTGCTGGCTGATGTTTCTCCTGCCTCAGGCCCCCATGTCCCTCTTGAACCCCAGTGCCCCTTTCTTGGGGTTCTGCCCCATGGCAGTCCCCACACTCTGGGTCTCCCTTCTCAGGGGAATCCCCAACCCTCTAGACCCACCTTGCCTCAGTGGCTACTGCCAGTCGACATCTAGCCCTCATTTTCTGGGGCAAACTGCAGTCTGAAATGGCCACCCATCACTGTCAAAGGGGTTGGACCATCTGCCTTTCCCTGCAGCCTCCATATCTCCCTAGACCTTTACTAAGGCCTCTGCCTGGGGAGTTGCTAGGCTGGAGCTCCCCAGCTCCTCTTGCCCTTCCTTAACACTGCTCTACTTGAGGTAGCCTGTGCTCCCAGGCAGCTAGGCCCCAGCCTTGGAGCGAGACTCTGTGATTCAGCTCCTCTCTTAGCCTTTGTATCAAGAGCCAGATGTAGCCTGACTTGGCATAGCCCCACTGTGGCTGCCTCCCCAATCAGCCTTTAACCTTTCCCTAGGAGTGGGGTAACTGCCCCGCTACAGACCAACCGTCAGTCTCATTGATTGATACTCCCACTGCTAACCCACATCTCATCCTTTTAGTGCTGGTTGAAAGATTGATTGGTGTGACACGTTGATGTGCTCGCTGTCAGCTGGACCATCCGCCGAACTGGAAATGGTAAAATCAGGCACCGTGCTGAGATGCAAGCTGCTCTGACATGTTTTTAATTGAAGCCACAGTAATTGCTTTGCAGGGGCAGAATTAAGATCTGCTGGCTGGCGGCAAGCTCTTCTGGAGACTGCAGAGTTCAGCAGCACATTATGGGACTGGAGGGCTACAATTTTTTAAAAGTCTGTTTTGTGCAAAGGTTGCAGCAGCGACAACTGGGTCATGTTATTGGCTCTGCTCTCTGTAACTAGGGCCAAGGTTTTCAGAAGCATCTAGTGATTTTGTGGACCTCCAGTTTTGTTTGCCCAACTGCCGGGACCTTGTTTACAGAGGGTGGGTGCCTAGCAATTTCTGGAAATCAGGTCTCTTTAAGGTATCTCATGTTGGGCACCCAGAAATTCAGGTGCCAAAAATCACTGGTATCTTTTAAAAATCTTGGCTTTAGATCTATGTGACTTAAAGAGCACGTACATTGGTGTTTAAACTTAAGCATGGGCTTTAAGTTTAATTGGGCTCCCAAATGCACATTTTGGCTCTTTGACTCACATAGCATATTTCAGTTCTGAAAGTCTGATTTCCCTAAAGCATTTGCTTCCCCAAGTATTCTTTAGGAGATGCATTAAAGTTTGTAAAATACATGAGAGACTTGCCATTGACTTCAGGGGACTTTGGCTCATGGCCTTGGAGATCTTTGCATGGAAGGTGTTATATAAGCGGAAAATGCTTTATTATTATTTATTATAGTGTCACCATGCCTCCGTGTGTCACAACTGAGAATACAAATTTCACGACAAACTGTTGAGGAATAGGGCAGACACACTCCAAAACTGGTGATAATTCTCCCATAAGATATACCAAACCAGCAACAAAAGTAAACTTCTCTTTTACCACACTGGCCAACAAGAAGTCAGAAAAGCAGTTTCCTTGGGCATTTCAGTCCTGGGTTCAACATCCATACACTAAAGTTAAAGATGAGTGGTTATTTAAAGCCAATTTCATCAAACAAAAGGGTTCTTCTGATCCCAAAGGACCAGCCACCTACCTAGATCAATATATAACTCAAATCTTACCCAATAACCATGCTGTTGCCAATCCTTTAGTATCAAAGATCTAAAGATTTTTTTATAGATTATACAACTGTGGTAGCAACAATGGCCTGCATGGTCATATTTTAATCAGATAACCTCACATATAGTCCCACTGTTATCACGAGAGCCCCTCCCATCCAGGGGGAATAGCATGTCAGCTCTGAGGACAGAATTATGACCATTTGGCCAATGAGCCATGCACAGTGTGTGCTACACCTGTGCTCTTCTATTGCTGGACCAATAGGAAAAAGCCATCCTTAAAATGCACTCCCGGGCTAAAAGGCAAAAGGCTATTTATTGTGGTTCACTGAAGAATACTTCTTTGGAACGTTACAAAGGCTGTGCTGAGGTGGTCATATACACTATGGACTGATTGCTAAGAAGGAACAGGGTCTCATGGGTTGTTCTCAATGTGATCTCCTATTGAAAGGGCAGGGAAAATTGATGCAGCTCTCATGAGATGCTCAATAGCATTTCGGTGGTTGGAGCTGTGTGCAGTGAACTGAGACAACTTCTCAACCCACTGATTAAATGGAGTTCTTGCTGCTCCCATTTCAAGGTGATTGAAACAGTAATAACTATAGGGCAATATTTTTTTTAAATCGCTAATCAGAACATGGTGTTAAGTGGAAAAAATCAAACAAACACAAAGCCCATAGAAAATGAATTGTCCAGAACAGTGCATTTTTCATTTGGGGATCTCAAAAGACTTGACAAACATGAATCAATCTTTGCAGCATCCCTGTGAGATTGATAATTATCCCCATTTTACAGCTAGAGAAGCTAAGGCATAGAAGGATCACGTTTCTTGCCTAAGACTTCCAGCAGACTGGCAGAGTTGGAAACGGAACGCAGGCGTTCTGTTCAGACACAAAGAATTGCCCTTCCAGCTCCTTTGTGAGGTGTGTGAGATTACCAAAATCAGCTACATCCCTCAAAATAAATTCAGATCCATCTGTTCTTGATGTGCACTCCAGAGATGAACACCAAGGAATATTGTGGATTTAGAAATCTGCTGGTGTAAAGTGGTGTAACTCCACTGACTTCAATAACTCTATGCCAGCTGAGGATGGAAATCTGAATTTTGTGGCTGTTTCTAATTTACTTCACCACTATGATTTTTTTAAATGCCTATTTGTCTGGGCCATACTTCAAGCTGAGAAATGGGCTATTAACACTGCTTATTGCTTGGATACCAGGGATTTGTGCACATCGCATACAGAATTCCTGTCTCCTTAGAATCAATCCATAGAAACTCACCTCGAGAACGCTGTTTTCAGGGTTTTCTGAATTAGATGCTGCTTGTCAAAGCTCCCTTTCCCAGCACCCTTCTACTTCGGATCTTCCTGGCTCCTGCAAGATCAAGAAGCTCGATTAGCCAAGAGGACGTGTGCCTGTAAACTCTTCCAGCTGACTTGCTCTCTAAAGAACACTCACAGCACTCAGTGCTTGACTTGATTAAAGTAATCACAGGCAGGTGTGTTCTAGAGGATGTCAACAAAAAAGAATCAAACCCTCCCTGAAGCTGCCATGCAGATATCTAGGGACGCTGGCATCTTAGGTATTTGAATAATTGTAGCATACAAGCAGGAGGTACATTGTCACTCCAGTACTCTTTCCCCGGCCACCTTTTGAGTGAACAGCAGCACCAGATCCTACCCCAAAGCTTGGGTTCCCCTTCTCATCACCTCACTGGCTACGATGTACTCTGCTTTCCAACCAGCTTGGATTGATTCTCTTCTTGAGCCCGTGTAAATCCAGGGCTTGATTTTAGGCCCCATTTTGCTCTCTTTGGCCCAGTGCTGTGGCGCCAAAGGAGCAGAAAGCATCTGTGTCTCTTGAGCTTGAGGTTCCTCTGACAGGGGGAACCCCCATCTGAGGTAAAGCTGGCATGGCTGGTTCCTGTGCCACTGATTTGCAGCTCCGGGCATAGATGGTGTCTCAGGGGTGGGAAGGGACCATTGTGGGAATGTTCTACCCTTGGTCAAAAAATACATTGTGGACCCAACCAACCTGCTATATGACCTTGAACAAATCACATCCCCTCTCTGTGTCTCTTGTTGTCTCACCTAACATTTGTCTGTCCTATACATTTAGACAATAAGCTCTTCAAGGCAGATTCTTATTATATGTACACAGCACAATGAGGCCCTGATCTAGGTTGGGGGTCTAGATTATACTACAATAATAATAGCAATAATGAATACAATCAAAATACGTTATGTTTGTTATCACTAGATATATATTTATAATACAATAATCATTAGTATTATCACCACAGCACCAAGGTTTGACTCTTTCCACAATATTTCTAATTTTGGAATCTGCGGATCATAATTTGAACTTGGTAATAAAAGAGAAAATACATTTTTTCCCCTTCTAACTTTGTGGAAGGTTGCCAGCTGCTGATGTTACCCTCTCCTTCTTCCCACAATGAAATGGATAAATTCTACTGTAATTTTTACAGTCGGAGCGGTATGCACAGGAATATTAGATTATAGGGAGGGTTGTGATGAAAAGTGTCTCAAATGAACTAATTGTACATTCTTGAAAGACTACCTTCTATTATATTATTATATTATGATGCCATTATATAAATCAATGATGTGGCCTCATCTGGAAGGCTGCGTGCAGTGCTAGCTGCCGTATTCAGAAGGGATATTGCAGAAGTAGAGGTGGGGTTCAGAGACTGGCGATGAGAAAAACTCTCATGTGAACAGAGATCAAAAAGACTGGGATTGTTTACCTTAGAAAGGAGATGAATGAGAGAGACCATGGTAAATATCTATAGAATAATGAATGGCCCAAGAGCGAATAGTTCAGAAGCTCCTATTCTCCCTACCTCATAGCACGAAAACAAGGGGACATGCAATGAAATTCAAAGCTGTCAGATTCAAACCTGATACAAAGACATTATTTTTTTCCACACAATGTGAAAAAGACGTTGTTGAGGCCAAGAATTTTAGCAAGATTTAAAAAGAAACTAGGTATTTCTACAGATGACGTGAATATCCAGTATCATCATTAACAGTGATAAACATTTCTGTAGGGATACTAAACCTGTGTTTCAGGGCTGTTGTTAACCACCAGTCAATAATTTGTCAATAACCGATAATCAGTTAATCAGTAGCCAATAATTTAGTAGGAATTTTAACTGGGATATGTTTAGTGAGTGGTGTTCTCTCCCGCTGTGACTGGATTAATTAATAAAATACTAAAGACAGCACATACGCAGAGAGGCTTACTATTACCAATAGGTGTGAAAGAGCTTCCCTGTAGTTTTTGACAGCCTGTATCCAGTCTGCCTATGGTCTTACTTCCCCCGTCATTTAGGCTTATTGTGTATCATTCCGGTCATTTTCTGCTTCCTCAAATTGGTGTACACTTCTCCATACCTTAGAGCTTGTCTACACTTACAGGGCTGCAGTTGCATCAGGTCAGCTGTGCCTCTCTGGCACTTAGTGAAAATGGTACCTACACTGAGAGCAGGGCTTCTCCCATCAGCCTAGGTACTCCACCTCCCCGAGAGATAGTAGTGATGTTGATGGCAGAATTCCCCCTGTTGACACAGCACTGTCTACACCAGGTGCTAGGGTGGCATAAAGGGACTTGAGGATTGGGGTACACATCGTGTTAACCTGCAAGACAGAGTTTGAGCTGGCATAGCACGGAGGAGGGTAGTCAAATGGCTGAAAGGCTGGTGGCGTTAGGGAACTAACACCCAGCTACCACAGGAGGCATGAGAAACAAGGGGATCCTCAGTCCTGGGGATGCCTCTGACAACTGGCACAATTGCATCTTAAATACGGTAGACAACTGGAGGCAAAGATTCTTAGCAGCATCATGAAAAATTGGAAGGACCTGGTAGCGGGGTGATCACCCAGCTCCAGCCCTGAAGGAGTTAAAACAGCCCTGCAGAGGGCTGCAGCTGGGGACAGCTGCAAATCTAGGCTGATTGGGGAAGCAGCCATAGTGGTGGCCACCTCACTCAAGGTCCAGCTGATCCTTATAAGATGGCGGGGGGGCAGGAGCTGAGGAGTCTCTCTCCAGCTTTGGAGGGAGAAGGACCTAGCTGCTGGGAGAAGGATACCTGAAGTAGAACAGTGCTGGGAAAAGGCAAAGGGAGCTGGGGAACTCCAGCCTGGTAAACCCCCAGGATGCAGGCCTTGTAAAGGCCCCAGAAAGGTACTGGGGCTTCAGAGGGGCAGCCCGGGGATAGGCAAAGTCAGCAGGTCCTAACCCCTGCCAATGATGAATGGCCAGTACACTGCAGTCTGCCTCAGTGAGTGGGGGCTAGATGATGACTGGCAGTAGCCACTGATGATAGAGGTGGGGATAGAGGGTTGGGGGTTCCCCTGGGAGGGGAGATCCTGAGCAAGGGGGTACTTCTGGGGGCAGAACCCCAGAGCAAAGGGCACAAGAGAGACATGGGTGCTAGCAGCAGGTGAGACGCCAGCCTACAGAGGGCGCTTCAAGTGCTGGAGAGCTAATTTCCGGACGACCAGCAGGAGGCGTCGCAGCAGTGAGTCTCACTTCGCTACAGACCTCAATTGCTTGGATTTTAAAACTGAATCAATTCATGCCAGAAACTAGCATACCCTAGGAAGAGCTGGAAAGGTCATGGTATGTGTGTATTTATACACACACACACACGCTTTGCGGTATACATTTAAACAAATAGTATTAACATAGCCGCATTAAGTTCTATCCCATTTTACTCTTGATAATTCTGGGTCTGGCTTTCAGAGGGGCTAAGCATCCAAGAATACTGGAGGTGCATGCTTCCGACGAAGTGGGTATTAGCCCACGAAAGCTTATGCTTCAATACTTATGTTAGTCTTTAAGGTGCCACAGGACTCTCTGCCACTTCTGCAGATCCAGACTAACACGGCTACCCCTCTGATTCTTAACTAAACCAGTTTATCTAAAATGGTTTTGTTAAACTGGTGCTTGTTTGTGTGTAGACAAGGTCTAAGTGCCTGGTTTCTGGACTCAGTCAAGTACTTAATGAAACACACCCGCGAATATTTGCATTTGCAAAATTGTACCAGCACTGAAGAGTGGCCATTCAATGGGGTCTATTTCTGGAAACCAGGCAGGTCCTTGGCTATTATAACTTTATTATTTACATGAATAATATGTACCTATGATTCATTATGATTCTGTTCTTATTTTGTTCCTCTCTCTTCTGCAATTTTTATGTATTTTTAAAAATAAAAAATATCCTTAGTAAAAATCTGCAAATTTATTAATTTTTTGCTGTGTGCTCTGTGGCTCAGTAGCTACTGGCAACCGCATCTTGTTCAAGTTGAGTTACTTTTAGTAAGCCTTTGATTTGGGGGAAAAAACAAAAATACCCCTTTTTTAATTACTGCCAGTGTGGGATTATCACATGTTTGAGTTCAATCCATTTCTCAGGAAACTCACACGCAGATGGTCAATAGTTCATGCAAGCAGGCAACAGACCATGAAAACAAACCTAAGGATTCAGCCAATATTATTAAAGACCATCGTAGTAATAAAGCCAAGTCCTTTGAGAAATAGTTTACTGCTGATTCCTAGCCTTCAAACCTAGTCCAATTTAAGATATAAAAACAAATTTCATTACCTGATATTTTGCATATCTATATTGAGATAGGTATAGTTAAGTAGATTACAATTCTGATTTACATACTTGTGTGTGTATGTATATATTCTATTTTCCCTTAATCTCAGAGAGGTTTGTAAGAAAAAGTAATTTTTATACCCAGATCTGTGTCCGAATTCTGCTCTTCCCCTTTTATTGGTCTTATCAAGTATACACACTATAAAATATAGGTAAAAAAAAAGCACGTATGTAGCACATAAAAGGAAACACTAGTCATAGGTAATAAAATATCCCACTGTCCCTGATTCACTTATTCACTCTGTCACTTTAGATTCATTTATAGTCATTCTTCTTCAGGCTTCCGCCTCTTTCGATGAAGGATTTGGCTGAGTGTGTCAATGAGACATTTAAAATCTCCTTTGTAATTTTGTCTTCTGATGGGCAGAGCATCTCACCCTGTTCTTTTGCATTTCTCATAGTACCTTTCATTCTGAAGGATCCCCAGATAGACCCATACTGCCACTTCTATCCAGCCAACCCTTACTCAGAGGAGTAGTGCCATTGATTTAGTATGAGTAAGGACTACTCATATGAGTAAGGATTGAAGGATCAGGCTTTTTTAAACTACACTAACAAGAATCACTTCACCTTCCCAGGGAAATGCAGCCACTTCTGGTGTGGAACATGATGGCAGTTTAAGAGTGCATAGCAGCACTGCACAGTTTAGGACAGGAAGTGAAAGCCATCTGTTCTACTGAAAATGGACAGGGAAGTAAGGATAGCGCAATATACTCTGGGATGAAAATGTGTATTTGAACTGGACATAAGCTGATATGGTGGAAGAGCAGGCGGGGGAAGTGGAGGGAGAGAGACAGAGAGAGTTTGGGGCAGCAGCTGCTGTCTCAACTTCCTGATCCACTTAAAAAGACAATGTACTTAAGAAGGGGACAGCTTACTTGAAGGGGCAGTGTGCATCTCTCTCTCTCCCCCTCCCCCATACACAAGGTGTGTGTCTGTCTCTGTCTGCTATGCTGTCTCCCCTCCGCTCCTTCCATTCGTGCTGCCTTGTAGAGTGTGAGGCTACATTAACAACGTGTTAACCTCTGAGGGCTCGGCCAAAAGCTACTTCATCATTTTGCAGTAAGGCATTCCCTGGGAAATATCCCACCCTCTTCTACCCTCTGACTCTTCCACCTCAACCAAACTTCACAATCATCATCACCATGTACCAGTATTAAATTATTTGTTTAAAACTTATACTGTGTGTGTATGTGTATATACAGTCTTTTGTCTGGCAAAAATTTTTTCTCTGGAACCTAACCCCCCTCATTTACATTAATTCTTATGGGGAAATTGGATTCGCTTAACATCGTTTTGCTTAAAGTCGCATTTTTCAGGACCATAACTACAACATTAAGTGAGGAGTTCCTGTAATTAATTTCCCTTCCCCTCAAATTGAGTTCTGATTTGATACTGTTCAACCTTACAGATACAATGGGAATGTGCCCAATTTGAGCCCTATGTAGCTCTTCTATTGATGTTGTTAGGATTTGCCCCCAGCCTGGATCAAACATACTATCAGACCCTAATGATCCAGTTGTTCTTTCCTTAAATCACAGTGCCCTCTTCCTGTGCCACATCATTATGTAAACACCAGGTGCCTGTTTCAGAGCTGGCCCTGCGACTGTTCTCAGAGGGGCAAGGGGAATGCTGCAAAGAAACCAGTGCCTAGGATAAATACCGTTATCTATGTGGAAATGTTAATTGCTGCTCCTTGGGGTGGGGATGTGATGACTCATGGTCTGAAAAAAAAAAAAGAGAGAAAACTCATTACAGAATGTAAATAAATATTTAATGCGGAGAGTTTAAATTATTCCTCCCATTAAGCCAGACAATTCTGATCCCACAAATCATATGCTATCAGCTCTGGGATTTTGAAATTAATCAACATGAGATCCAAGAAAGAAGCAAATGTTCTGGGGGAGGGGGAAGGGATTTAAACTTTAACAGTGTGGCAGGGCTAGGGTAAAAACCCCATGATTGCCCTGCCCCTGCAGGCTAAACCCTGCTTTTGGGCAGAAGGGCCAGGGGCAGAGGCTGGGACTGACAAGCAGGGAGCCCAGCTGTGGGCCCTAACCAGGGCTAGTGTGCAGCATTAGGTTGGGCTAAATGAGCACAGCTGGGGTTGGGAGCGGAGAGGGCTAGAAAAGCTCTAGGCCCTACTCAGCCAGGAGGAGTACAGGAGGGCTGTCCTGTCTCCTCGCTGAGGGCAAACTGCCTCGGGACTCTGGAGACTATAGATCCAGGGCAGAGAAGGTATCTGTTGGGGGACAAGGGGAGCACTTTGTTGGAATGGTAACCAAGGAACTGCACTGTAAATAAAGAGCACTTGGAAAGCACCAAAAGAAGGTGTGGAAACCTTTATTAATTTGGAGAAACCAGGACACAGGGGAAGCTAGAGGACCCTGTGACGAACAGATTTTTCCATTTCTCCCTTAATAGCCCCTTTGCCACCTTAAGCACTTAAGATTTACTACAGCTCTTGATTGCAATCTAGTGCATAGTGGGCAGCATAGGCCTGATCCAAACCCCACTGAAATTAATGGATAGATTCCTAGTTGACCACAGTGAGCTTTAGACCAAGCCCTAGTGTGACTCCTCTGGATTCCCTCCTCCTTTTATTCAGGCTATGTCCACACTACGGGCTAGGGATACGATTCCCTTGCTGTGCACTCATGTTCACGCTAGGTTAATAGTAGTGCAGTCGTGTCGTGTGGACGGCAGTCATGGGGTTCAGGCAGGACTGGTCTCAGTCTGGTTAAGCCGTGGAGCCGCTGCCCACGCTGCCGGGGCTGCGCTGCTATTTATACTCACGCTAGCTTGAGGAGTGCTAGCGTGAGTGTGTGTCCGTGAGCTGAGAATCACACCCCTTGCTCGTCGTGTGGACATAGCCTAGATGTCCCATGCAATCCGGCATAACCGATTGTCAATGCATTTGAAGGGTGGACTCTGTTAGCACTGGAACGAAACATTGCCAGAGATTTGTTTGCGTGTCCATGTGCTCCAAAGCTGTTTGCAGATTCAGGGAGAGGTGGAAAGAAATAGTGAAAGAACAGATCAAGGAGGAAACCAGGGGCTCCTAGATCATGTTTGTAGCCAAGGACAGAACATATAAAACTTCCTTACCTCTGGGCACAACTCCCTGGATAAAGGCTTGATCCTGAGAAGTGCTGAGCACTATGAGCCTCATCCAAAACTCAGTAAAGACAATAGACCTCAGTGGGCTCTGGATTAGGCCCTGTCACAATAGGAGTTATGGGTGCTCAGGAAGATCAGGCCCTATGCTTATTAAAAGCCTCTCGAATTATATGTCTGATTTTGACTTCCTCCAAAAGAGCTGGGTTTTTTCACCTGAAATTTCGGACGTGTTTTCTAACCAAAGGGGACCCTGAAGGCAGCGTGTATGCAAAGTTCAATGTTCATTGGCTTTCTTCTTAATCTGAGGAACCCAAAAAGCTTTCCAACTATTACCAGACAAGTTAGAAGAGACGGATCCAGGGCCGGCCTTACCATGAGGCGAACTGAGGCGGCTGCCTCAGGTGCCAGACTGTGTGGGGGTGGGGAAGGGGAGAAGGTGCGGGGGATGGCGGGACTAGGGCCCAGAAGATTGTGTCTGTTGCTGGTGCCTATGTATTCTCCCTGCTCTAGATACACAGAGATGGTGGAGCGCTGTGCTGGAGGAAGGAGGGCACAAGACACCTTTCAAAGTTTTGGCCCAAGTAAGGGAGCATGGCGGCATCACATGAGTTCCACGCCTCAGGTGCCAAAATGTTGTGGGCTGGCCCTGTATGGATTTAAATAAAATAACTAACTGGAGGTCAGGCTCCAGTGGTGCAGTTTGCCATAAAGCAGAGAGAATTATTCCAGTGGACATTAGATAGAGCAACTGAATAGGCCTACATTAATTGGCCTCCGGTCTGGAAGCATGTGATGTTTTCCCACTGGATTGTATATTTTTTTTCTTTTAATGAGTGTTTGTGAAGATTATAGAATCCCACACACTGAAATGTGCTCCGTGCATCCACACATTGAATCGTGGTCCATGTACAGGAGTCCAGAGTCTGCTAATCTCTTTCTGATTTCCAGATTAATCGAAATGCTAGGCTTATCTACACTGGGGTACCACATCACTGGCTTATTCACTGAGACAATGGAGTGTGAGCTGCAAACAAACCATCAGCCAAATAGTTGAGCAAGACCAGTGTTTTTGCAGCCTTTCCCATTACAGTGGGCGTGATTCAAAGCACACTGAAATCAATAGCAGTTTTTCCATGGATTTCAGTGAGGTTTGGATTAGGTCCAGTGTCATTATGGAGGCTTTAAATGAATGCATAGTGAATGGCTGTGTGCTTTGGGGACTTCATCCAAAGCGTGCTGAAATCAAGAAGAATCTTTGCATTGGCTTCAGCGGGTTTTGGATCAGGCCCTGAGTGTAAAGAATTTTGAGAGAGGCCAGTGCTTCTGGTTAGGATCATGAAATCTCCCCTCTAGTGCTGGCTGTGAGGTCAGTATCTGGGACCCATTGCGCCTGCTTTAGAGATAGTGCTTGCTCTGTTTCTGCATGGTGATGTTTGCCAATGTCTCCTGGCCTCCTATGGTTATTCACTTCATCAGATGCATAGAGTGGAACATAAAGTAGGAATATATGTATATTCTGTGTGTTTGTGTGTGTGTATACACACACACACACACACACAGAGAGAACATGAAAAGGTGGAGGTTGCCATACCACCTTTAAGTGTCTTAATCAATTAATGTGAGCTATTATCAGCAGGAGAAAAAAAACTTGCATAGTGATAATCAGGATGGCCTGTTTCAAACAAGATGTGAGTAACAGTAGGGGGATACTTTACATGGGGAAACAGATTGCAGACATGTGGGAATAGATTGCAGTTTGTTATGACGCAGCCACTCCCAGTCTTTATTCAAGCCTAATTTAATGGTATCTAGTTTGCAAATTAATTCTAGTTCAGTAGTTTCTCGTTGGATTCCTGATGCCAGATTTGTGTCTATTTATTCTTTTGCATAGAGACTGTCTGGTTTGGCCAATGTACATGGCAGTAGGGCATTGCTGGCACATGATGGCATATATCACATTGGTAGATGTGCAAGTGAACGAGCGCCCGATGGCATGGCTGATATGGTTAGGTCCTATGAGGGTGTCACTTGAATAGATATGTGGACAGAGTTGGCACCAGGCTTTGTTGCAAGGATAGGTTCCTTAGTCTCTAAGGTGCCACAAGTACTCCTCATTATTTTTGTGGATACAGACTAACACGGCTACTACTCTGAAATCTGTGGTTATTCAGTCACCTTCAAATGGAAAAGGAGATTAGCTGCCCAGAAGGAGATCCCTCTATCTGCTCTTAACCAGCCTACGGAGAGTCATTTGCCGGACCGGGGACACAGATTGCCTTTCCAAGCAGATAAATGTCATAAGGTGACACAGGCTTTTTAAGAGGGAGGAGGCCAGTGCCCCTGTGACTGGTCAGTTGACCCACAGTTTGGTTTGACAGAGCAGCTGAGCTCTGGGTTGAGGAGATTGGTAGGTGGGAGATACCTGACGCTGGAAGGAGTCAGAGACCGGAAGCAGCAGAAAAGAGCTGGCCAGAGGTGCTTGGGAGAGAGCAACAGACAGGAGATCCAGTGGAGCAAGCTGAGTTCTCAGGACAGCAGGAATGGAACTGTCAGTGAAAACTGACCAGAGCAGGGTGTCTGATGAATGAAAGGCCCAGGCTGCGGCCCCTAAACAAAAGGGGAAGGTCTGGCTTGGTCAGAGGAAGCAAAGCCTGAAAACAAGAGGATGGACCCAGGAGGGATGTGCTCTGAGGGGTAGGATTCACAGGGAGAGAGGTCTGGAGAGTGGAAAATGGTGGGGAGCTCTCTGGGAACACAGTGCTGCTATTGACTCTTGGCTGGGTGACTTGGAAGTGATGTCCCTGGAGAGGGGGAGAATGGAAAACTCATACTATCTTTTTGTTTACTGTGGGGGCCAGATATATATTTTTTCATATAAAGGTTTTTGGGGAATTATTGCACTGGTATATACAAATAAACTATGTACAGAAGCAGGCTGTGTCAGACACTGAAAGAATATGTTGCTTTCATGGGTTTAAGAATGGGGAAACTGAGGCAGACGTCCCTGTTGTGCCGCAGTCTGCCAGAGAAAGGGGCCCAGCAGGTTTGCCATATGACAACAATATATCCGAGCAATGACCACTTTGCTGAGAACATCTTTAGGAAGATCCATTTACGCTTTCTGCCTGAAAGATGGAATGAAAGGGAAAATGTGCGTTTTTTTGAGATTAATTGCTCCCAGGAGACTGGCTTCTGGGCTTAGAGTCTTTAATTATGACTAATGCTCCCCATCCAATAAGTCCTCCAATTCTCCAGCAGTAAGCACAACAAAAGCCTAATTTTAACCTCCTTTTCTTTGGGGGTTTATGTCATTCCCCTTCCTCCAAAAAAAAAAAAGATACCTGCTGCGGAAGGGTTTAGAACTATCAGCTGGACAAGAAATCAATCCAATTAATATCAGAGCAATGATTAAAGGCTTCCCACCCAGGGTGTTCAATAAGGATTTTATTAATAATCTGGGAAATACATATGCAAGCAGCTTTTTAACTAAAATGGAAAGGAACCAGTAAGTCTCTGCAGTGCCAGCTTTGGGACTCACAGCATGAGTCACTGAGAATAAGAATTAAAAAAAATGCAGATTCCTCCTTATTTCTCTATTTTATTAGCATTTAAATAGTGGCAACTTGAGATGACCCTTGGAGCTGATACAATGAGTCAATGCCCACAATCTGGGGGAAAAGCTCATTTATCAATTTTGTTTTTGCTGCCGTTATCGGTGCTGGTGATTCACCAAGCGGTATTCTTCCCTCTGAAGCATTATTGTCCCAATGCTTCAGCCTGCTGTTATGACCTACTATGCTGCAAGGGCTGCTTTTTGGGATTGAGATGAGATGTGAAACCTGCAGCTCTGTGCATGTGTGGTTGTTGAAGATCTCCTGGCACTTCTTACAAGAGTTAGGGGTGTTAGTCATGGTGTCCTGGCCGGACTCCAGTTGGGGTAGTTGAATTCTTAATATCCAAATTCCACTGCAATTTTGAAAGGATCCAGTAATCTTCACTTCCTGTCCTAAACTACTGGATGGTTATTCCAGTATTACTGGAATGTTAGTGTGTTCTACTCTAGAGGGGGCTGCAATACCGTTATGTGAGAATGGATCCTTATAAGCACATAGTTAGGGGCTGATCTTGCAATCAGATCCAGGTGGTCAGACTGTTGCACTCACCCCCTCACTGAAGTCAGTTACACGACTGGGACCATAGAGTACATCTGTAAATTGCTTTGAGGTGTGCACCAATCAGCGTATGCACATGGCGTAAAGTGGCTTTTTGCTCAGTAACTTGCTTCAGAATAAGGGCCAAATTCTCTACTGGTGTAAGTGGATGCAAATTCAGCAGAGTTTTGCTCCTTCATAACCACAGAGAATTTGGCAGAGGTTTTGAAAGGCACAAAAAGGCAGTTAAGCGCCCAACTCCCATTGGCAGGTGATAGACCCATAGCTCCCCTTTATGCCTTTGAAAGTGAGGGTAATTAACTCCTAGGATAATTTACCAAAGTGGATTCTCTATCACTGGCAATATAAAAATCAGCATTGGGTATTTGTCTCACAGATTTCCTCGTGTTCTGTGGTTCCCAAACTTGGTTCATGGCTCGTTCAGGGTAAGCCCCTAGCAGGCCGCGAGATGGTTTGTTTACCTGAGTGTCCACAGGCACTGCCGCTCACAGCTCCCAGTGGCTGTGGTTCGCTGTTCCTGGCCAACGGGAGCTGCAGGAAGTGGCATGGGCTGGACTACCTTTTTCTGCAGCTCCCATTGGCCAGGAATAACAATCCGCAGCAGCTGGGAGCTGTGAGAGGCTGTACCTGTGGATGCTCCAGGTAAACAAAGCATCTCACAGCCCACCAGGGGCTTACCCTGAACCAAGCTGCAAACCAAGTTTGGGAACCCCTGATCTAGTTCAAACAGGAATTATTTCTAGGAAGTTTGCTGGCCTGTGTTATACAGGAGACGATCACAGTGAGCCCTTTTGGTTTTAGAATCTATGAAAAATCTCCCCCTTTGGTTCGAAGTTTCTTTTTGGAGAGAAAACAAATAATAATCAGACAGCCATAAATACATATTGCCATGCTGAACAGTGACTGAAAAGTGTTGTGTGCACACAACATTTGGAAGGTACTTAAAAATCCAAATAGCAAGGCAAACAATGCCTTAGAGACACATTCTCCCAAGACCCTTTCAATGTCTCTTTCCATCTGTATCTTGTGAGTCCTTTGTAAAACTCAGCCCACGATGTAAATGGAATAACACCTGCCTGATTGGAAAAAAAAAAACAGAGCGAAAACTTCATTGCTGTTTATTAGAGGGGAAAATGTAAAAAATATACATGTAATCTTAACTGGTTTTTCCTACGCATAGAGGCTTTAGTATAAAAATTATTAAATGGGATCTGGAAGGCAGACAAAGAATGTGATTCTCTGTTTTAGACTTATTTAAAATGAATGAGACAGTCAGCTTCCATTTCTGTAACAATGTTCTGTGTGGATAAGCTTTGCAAGTTGATCCTGCTCACATGTGGGATCTCAGCTGAGGTGTTATTTGGGTTCTGAAAGTGGGGGAAGAAAGCCCAGGGGTCAGGTTTGTTAAGATAAGAGGAGGCAGGTGAACCTTTTTGTCTCTGCCACTCCACTCCCTCTCACTCTGTTTCTAAGTTTGTTTTTTCACTTGCTTTACAAGGGCCTGTGGGTCCAGGGAATGGCTGCCAGAGGGAACTAAGACTAGAGCCTTTTCTTTCCCCAGACTGAGTGTTCTGATCCAACCTGGGATGTTAGTGATGCAAAAAGATATCCCGTGGGATGGTGGCTGAGCTACATAAAAACAAGCTGATGTTTTCAGAGCTCTTCCAAATACATGGGTCTCACCAAATTCACCATCATGTTAGGCATTAACTGCAGACTCACCAAGGAGAGGCTGCAACCTGAATGGGCCTGGAGAATTCATTGCTTTCACATCTGAAGAAGTGAACCCTCCAGGTCAGGGTTGAGGTGAAAGGGGAGATAGTGTAGAAATTAAGGTCAGGAGGTGATTTGTTCATGCGATATGAATACCTCCTCAGGGAGAACATATGTAACACTAAGGCCTGGGTTACACTGGTGGCGGGGTCAACCTAAGATATGCAACTTCAGCTACGTTAATACCATAGGGCGACTTACCTGGCCATCCACACAGCGGCAAGTCGACCGCTCCCACTCCCCCATTGACTCCGCTTCTGCTTCTCGCAGAGGTGGAGCTCCGGAGTCAATGAGGAGTGCACTGCCTCCTCTTTGGAGAAAGAAAACACCAATCTCCCAGGCTTTCAGGCCTCCCACCAGCACTAAATTCACACACACACATTTCCCTCCCCACCCCAATCACCCTTTTTCTAGCGTTGTTGGCTCATTTTGCTGGCACTTGCACACTGCAGGTCTAAATTATGCACCCACAGAAGTGGTGCTTTTTTTTTCTCCGATTGGTGACTGACCGTTTGTCTCTGTGTTGCAAAGGACAGTCAATGCAACTGGTCGGCTGGGTGGCAACAAGCAGTTAGACTAAAGAACACAAAAGATCTGCTCTTCCCTGGCATCAGTAATAGACTAATTCGCACAATGAGCTTGCCTCCATGCATCCTGGTTGCCTCTTCACCTTGTCACGGTGGGAACATGGAACTTGACAAACCATTGGCCATAATGTCTGCTATCCTGCCTGCAGCAGTAGATGTTCCAGAGGAAGGCCCGTCTGCTTAACTTAATGCATTGAAGCATCAAATACTTAAAACTATACTGCATTGTGAATGGGACTTGGGTTCACCTCTGGCATAGCAGGGAAAGGGGAAGAACTACACAAACACCTGCAGTGCCTACAATTTAGCTGATTAGGTCCTTATTCATAGATGCCTCTGACATTTTTTTCCATCCACATACATAACAAATAACTTACTTTTACGCATGGTACCTTTTGATTAAAAAGCACTGCACATGCTATGTTCAGCAATCACCCCACCTTAACTGCAATTGTCTCTGGAGTGGAATATTATACCCATTTCTCACCAGCAGTACTACACAATAGTTCAGGACAGGGAGGGTGGAAGACTATGGAATCCAATTGAAACTGCATGGGGAAGAAGGTAGACAGAGCTCAAAATTGGCCAGCCCTATCCTGAAAGTGCTTCAGGATCTGTAATGCTCACAAGTGGCCAAGGCTTCAGCTGAAAAGTTAATGAATGCAATATATATGGCTTTTGTGATCACATATGAACTAATGTGTTTTGTTTGTGTGTTTAGTTTGTTTAAATGCAAACCTGAAGTTTTAGACATGAAACCACATGCTTTAAGATTTTCATTTTCCAGTTTTCATGACAGAAACCTGCCTTGAATAGGAAAAAATATACACAGATTGCATTAAGGAATAGGTTTCAGAGTGGTAGTTGTGTTAGTCTGTATCAGCAAAAAGAACGAGAAGTCCTTGTGGCACCTTAGAGACTAATACAGTTATTTGGGCATAAGTTTTTGTGGGCTAAAACCCACTTCATCAGATCCATAGGAAAATATAGTAGAAAGATATATATATCAGGATGGCCCATTTCAAACAGTTGACAAGAAGGTTGAGTAACAGTATGGGGGGAAATTAGCATGGGCAAACAGATTTCAGTTTGTGTAATGACCCATCCGCTCCCAGTCTTCATTCAAGCCTAATTTAATGGTGTCCAGTTTTCAAATTAATTTCAGTTCTGCAGTTTCTCGTTGGAGTCTGTTGGAGCCCATGAAAGCTTATGCCCAAATGAATTTGTTAGTCTCTAAGGTGCCACAAGTACTCCTTGTTCTATTAACAAACAACTTGCACTGTGGAGCTGTCCGGTGCTGACAGATTCACAGTGACTGCTACTGAAAGCACATAGCTCCCTTCTCTTGTGGCTCTTTCTACAGGCAACTAGTACAAAGGAGAGAAAGGAAGCAGAAAAGATGAAAGCACCATCTTCTTACTGAATGGTATTTATCTGATTAGAGCTCTCCATCTGCCATATTTTTAATGCCATTCTTTGAAGGGTTTAAAAACCAAGACCATTTGGTCTGCAAACATAATATTTATATATACAGAATCTAATACAACCATATACACACAACACACACAGAGACTGGATTCAGGGTGCACGCGTGTGCACACACACAGACCTGATTCAGGATGAAGGGTCATGGATGATCTGTAGTGTAAGTTTAAATTCCCCATGTTTTTGTGGCCATAACTACCAAGAGAGGTCTCCTGCAAATTGAATATACACAGTGATTATCTGTTTCATCTTTTTCTAACTCCCTCTTCCTGTTGGAGAGGCACAATGAAATCAACTGTATTTTTCTCCCCCAAACAAACCTTATTTTAAAGAAATTAGAATGCCCTGTGGACAAAGGACAGTTACCTAGATCTTGGCTCTGTTTTCTTCACTAGTATCAAATCAACAGCTAGTGATTATTACTTCCAGTATCAATGCTGGAGCATTTAGCCTGTCAGAACAGTTTACAGATGCCATATGAGGAAGTCAGCAATGCATATAATATGCTATGGAACCATAAATAGCTGAGACGAGAGCTGGTTATTGCTTAGTTCAATATTGTTATTTAATAGAAACTCTAAATACATTCCACTGGGTTAATTATTGTATTAAATAACTTAGACATAATGATCTTCCTGGATTGAATGAGGGGACTATCATATTATGAAATACGTTTCTTTGAGGTCCCCATATGTAGGCGTGGTAACTGACTAGACTAGCCAGCCTGCAAGCCATTCTAAGGCCAGGTCTATACTACCCACCAGATCAGTAGGTAGTGATCAATCAGGGATCGATTTATCGCATCTAGTCTAGACGCGATAAATCAATTCCCTGAGCCCTCTCCCCATCAACTCTGGAACTCCACCACCGCAAGAGGCGGAAGCAGAGTCGACGAGGGAGCGGCAGCGGGTGACTTACCTCCATGAGGACACTGAGGTAAGTTGACCTAAGATACGTCAACTTCATCTACGCTATTCACATAGCTGAAGTTGCGAATCTTAGGTCAACCATTCCCGCCACCTGCCAGTGTAGACCTGGCCAAAGAGTCAAATTCTGTCATTGTATAAGCGCACAGCTTCCATTGGGGCCAGTGGAAGCTGTTGCATGTATTCGAGGGGAGAATATGACCCTAACTGATATATTCTATACATCTATCAATCTGTCTGCCTATCTTTCTAAATGCTTTTAGAGTGGCCATCAGCCTGGTACCTTCACATTTACTTAGATTGTCCCTGCCCCCTGGGGCTTACAATCTTTTGGTTCCATATTTGTACAATACCTAACAAAATGGTCCATGACTGGGGCTCCTATGTGCTATAGTAATAATAATAATAAATAATAGATGTCGGTTGTCTTGCTAATTATAGGATATTTATTCCACAGTGAAACATGGGAGCTTTAGGTGCACAGAATTTCTCAAACACTTTTTTCCTCTTTCAAAAGTACCTGTCTGAATCAGAATGAGCGCCTTTTTTGCTTTGATTTTCAGTGTATTTAATTCTCCAAACTAGAGAGAATGAAAATAACTTGAACTTGCACAGGGAACACTGATAAGGTTAAAAGGATTAATGGTTCCAGACCTGCAGTCCTTACTCAGGCAAAACTCCCAATGAAGCCCAATGGCAGTGTGGATTGTATAAGGGCAAGATTCAATCCTCTAGTGGCACTAACATTTTAGATGATCAAACCAGGACAAAGTTTTTAAAAAATGAATTCAGTTCCCACCACTTCCTTTTGTCTATCACAGACTGATCAGAGTCACTTTGTTTTTATTATGTTTCCTCTTCTCATGTGGTCCCTCTTTCTGGGTTTTCCAGTTCCGGCACTCAGGGTTCCAGATTTCAGTAGCCAGCTGGAATAATTAAATCATTTAAAAAATAAGTCATTTCTGCTCACTTTTATAATTTGTAAACTCAACTTGTATTATTTTATTTAGGTTTGGATCCTGTACTACTGACATTATTTCCTTCTAAATCAAGGTTGAATGTTTTCCTAAAAGTAGTGACAGAGTCCTGTGGCACCTTAAAGACTAACTAAAGTTTTAGAGCATAAGCTTTCGTGGGCTAATACCCACTTCGTCAGATGCATCCGACAAAGTGGGTATTAGCCCACGAAAGCTTATGCTCTAAAACTTTAGTTAGTCTTTAAGGTGCTACAGGACTCTGTCACTTCTGCAATTCCAGACTAACAAGGCTACCCCTCTGATTCCTAAAAGGTACTCTCCTGTTCAAACAGAAATTATTTCAGTGAAATACTGTGGCCTGCGTTCGAGAGAAGGTCAGACAAAATGATCACAATGGTCTGTTCTAGCCTTGGAATCTCTGAATCTTATATTACAGAAGTTTGACATCTACACTCAGTCTTATACTTGCATGGCATATATATTCCACTCAGACCACCCATGTTCAATATGGTTATTATTCATCCTTTTCATTGAGGCAGTGCCTGGAATAATGCTTAAAGTGACAGGGACCTCAGCCCCATCGCTTTAAGCATTATACACACATATAACAAAAGGGCTATCCAGGTCCCAGAGAGCTTACACTCTGAGTATAACCCCCTGTGACGGGGTCATGACTCACTACTGCTGTGCCTCCCGCTGGTTAGTCCAAGAATAAGCTCAGTCCTGTGCAGGGGGCACCCTCCACCGGTGGTGTCCCATCCATCTCTCACCTTGTGTTGGTGTCTGGACCCGCATTGCTCCCAGCTTACAGCATCCTCTTCAGGGGGGACACAGCCCTCTGGCAGTGCCCAAGTCCACACTCACCCCCTTCTGGGGGGCAGTTTTTGAGAGCATTCTTTTACTTCTCATACCTGCAGCAGCAGCCAACCAGACTCCAAAGTCTAGCTCCTTATGGCAGGGGTCTGGTGCAGTCTGTCATGGCCACCTTGGCACACAGGTGTAGCACAAGGGAGATCAGAGGGGACCCAGACCCACCTTCTACTCTGGGTTCCAATCAAGGGACCCATGGGCAGCAGCCTCTCTGCCCTCCTTCTTTTCCCTCTTGCCTCCATTTCCCTGGGCCACTTCCCCTTTGCACTTAGTGGGCCCTTCTATCAGGACCTGTAGCCTGGCAGTTACCAGGCTGGAGTTCTCTTCTGCTCCCCTGACGCTGCCCAGTGCTGCTCCTTAGCTCAGGAGCCAGACCTTCCCCTTCAAAGGTCTGAAAGAGACTCACTGCTCCCTTCCTGGGCAGCCTTTATATAGGGCTGAGCCTGGTCGTGATTGGCCACCTAAAGTTCAGCCCTGATTGGCTCCCGGCAGGCCCTTTCCTATTGGCTTCCAGGCTGCATGGCCACCCTGGCCTGCCTTGGCCCACTTTTTCATGGGGGTGGGGCAACAGCCCCATCACACCCCCTCTCCCACACAAATGCACTAATAATACAGAGAGAACTAGGAAATTCCATTGTAACAAGGATTCAGACCCGCAGGGTCTTGGGTTAGTAGTACTGCATCATTTTCAAATTTTTCTTTTAAATCAGAAACTTTGAAAACCTCCCCTTTTCGGAATAAAACATACCTCACCTTGGCTGCTCTGGTGCATCCCTGAGTGACAGTAGTAAATCAAGAACTATCCAACAGACTTTGCAAGGACTATAAACAGTTGTTTAAAGGTTAATTTATACTTATCTAGCTGCCAAATGACCTCCACAAATCTTGCTTACTGGGGGCATTCTGTACATGCATTTATTTGTGGACAATGTTTTATTCCCTTTGCAGATCACCTTCAAGGGAGGTTACATTTTGGGCCTGCCCCTTAACGATAGTGAGGATTTATTTGTATTGCATCTAAAAATGTACTAAGGTGCTTGTGCTCTATTTCCTTGGCTTCAGCAGGGAGTGTTGTCATTGGAGAGATTGTGAGTTTGGACTTTAACTCAATTTCCTAAATGGAATAAAATAAATCTAAAGTGCTGCCTCTTGAACTGCAAAGTTACTTTCAGTTTAATAGGCCTGTTACTGTACATGAAACATGCCAGCTGATCGCTAAAAAATACATGCTGATGTGTAACTGCTGGCTCCAGGAAACAAATGCTGCTAACCTGCAGTAAGTATATTCTTGTGTAACCATGAGTATTTAAATCCTCACACGACCATTGAATGTAGGGGGATTTGATTTCTGTCAGGACAGTAAAGTAACTGTAAAAGTGTAGCCCAGTTAGTATTTGAATGATCAGGCTCAGATGTACCTGATCCAATGAGTTGATCCCAGGTAAGATTTATGAGTTGTTGGACTCTCACCCTTCCTGGATGATTATAGCTTGTCCCTCATAATCCAGTCATGTGACGTGGAAGAATGTCAGACTGTAGTATGTCAAATTCTGCTTTTTAAAAGCCTGCCTTGCCCTGGGACTGGCTGTCTGTAGGGATACAGATCTTTTCACTGCTAGTACAAATCCAGCTGGGGGTTTTAACGGTCAGGTGTCATTATCATATAACAGCTGTTTGCCCGCCTGTGTGAAAGGGGCTGTGATCTTAGTCTTGGTCCTGACAGACAAATATCACCCTCCTCCACCTCACCCCCCCCAAACTAACCACCTGGACAGTCGGTGCTAATTTGATCCCCATTGGGAATCTCCACAGAGAGGCCAAGGATTCCATGCTGTCATGGTTGTTGCAGTCCTAGAGGTGGCACCTCCAGGCAGGCACTGAGGAGCGGGGTTCTGTGAGGGAAGCTTGTGCTGCCTGTTTTGTGCATGGGAAGCTGAGGGTAAACAGAGCAAACTGTTTTGTTCCAGGCCACGGAGCCTGACCCCTTCCATGAGAACTAAACTCACTCAGAACTTAGTAAGACATCAAACAAAACACCCTGTACGCCCCTCCCCAGCTGTGCTTGAGGTGAAGCAACGGAGAGGGGGAAAGAAAAGAAAAGAGAAAAGAAATCCTACACCAACCAGTCAGCGCCTTTGACCCTTATTTGTAAATACTAGTGAGTCAAGTCAGTGTCGCTGGTGTAAATTCAGAGGAACCCCCTGAAGATAAGGGGGTAACCCCGGGCCAGTGAGAGCAGAATTTGGCCTGGAGACTCTTCACACTCCCTCCTCTAGTAGTGCTGGAGCTTTCGGGGATAATATTGGACATGTTAACAACTGGTGTAGTGTTCCATGGAGGAAAGGATGCTGGTAAGCAGGCTGTCTTCATAAGCCAGTCATTGCATTTCCACAAAGGTTATACGGTGCTACAACCACCACTGACCCCAACACCAGCTGTTTGCTGTCCTCAAGGGTGGGAAGTCCAGCTCCATGGGAGACTCCAGCGGCGGAGAGTGGGCATAACCCCTTCTCTTTCTTTCCCTCTGTCGGGAGTCCTGCATAGCTCTGAAAGCCGGTTGTAGGGCAATGTGCTGATTCAGCACATCTGCTGATCAGCTTCCTTTGATGGAGTCCCTGCTATGACCTAAAGCTACTCCTCCCATGTCAATGAGGGAAGACAGTGATAAATATTTTCCTGTGCATTGCCCATGAGGCATAGGAGAAAGGGAAGTGTAACTTACATCTGCCTTGACCCAGTGTCTGAGAACCTAACTGCTGAAGACTTTTAAAACAATCTTTGAGTAAATCTTGCATTGAGATTCTGCCTGCCTATCCCACAAGTGGATGCTTGGTCCAGTTTGTACCACAGGACTGAGGATCAGCCTGGTGAGGTTATGTAATGTACAACTTGACACCCACACAGTGTGGTGCTCTGTCCCCATCTAGTGGTGGCAGGTCACATAAAGCTTGCTACAGCCTTGGTTAATAGAGCAGGGCCTTTTAGCCCAGGCAATAGAGACTCATGTTTTAAGATCCAGAGATCTCCTGTTCACTCCCTGTTGCCAAAAATTTCATTTCAAGGGCCCAGCGATGTTTAGATTGTGTTATGTGGGCAACAGATACACCTTGTCTGTCTGTGGTAGGGTTTTATACTGCCACCCATCATCACAGCATCTGAGCTCCATCAAAGTCCCTACTAGACTCCATAGACTTTCAGGATACAGAGCAGTCTTTTTTTGTGTATCATCTGATTTGTGTGAATCTTGCATACAAAGTGTTAGATCCTCAGCTGCTGTAAATCGGTGTCACTCTTGAGGCACTAGTTCATTATCTTCCCTCCCAACAATCCAGTTCAGAAACAGTTTGGCAGTTTTGTTTTGTTTTTTAGGCAGTGTTAGCATCTGATGGACTGACACGGAGATTTGCTGTAAATCACCCCATGTCTTACTTTTTAAAATAGTTTTTTTACTGAGTAACTATAGTGCAGTGCAACACACCAGGTCATTATGTGGAAAGGTATCAACCATAATCCCAACACATAAAACAGATGTAATGGGAGGTTATTGAAATTATCATAGAATTCCTTTGATATTATAGATTATAGAATAGATTATTAAATGGGATAATCATGTATGCATCAACAAATGTCTGCCTAACTGAGCTGACATCAAAAGGTAATAAGACATCCTGTTCAGTTAATATCTTCACTGTAAATAAAGGAACACATTGTTTTGGAAACTTCTTTCTTCTCTCTTCATGAATTTTAATGTGAAACAAAAGAGCAAAGGTTATTTATGCTGCATATATGAGTTTTTCTCCCCCTCAGAGGAAAGAGAAGTGTGTAGCAAGAAGTTATGTAAACCTTGGGGCACAGAATCAAGGCATACAAACTCACAGAGTAGTCATGGGGCTGGTTTAAAAGAACATTTATACAAAAGAGGGATGTTAAAAATGAAGAGTCAGATTTTCAGCTGATGTAAATTGGTGTAGTTAGGGTGACTAGATATTCTGATATTATTGGGACCATACCAATATTAGAAGCTTTGTCTTATATACAACTATATAAGTTGTCTTATATAACTATATAAGAAGCTTTGTCTTATATACAGCTATATCCTCCTGACTGAGAAAATAAAGTGTTCCTATTTTTCATACTTGATATCTAGTCACCCTAGGTGTAGCACCATTGAAGTTCATGGAGTTATATCAGCTGTGAGTCTGACTCAGAGTCCATTCTTACTAAACATGGCACTGATCCAGAGATGGTCCTTTGGTGGCATGTTTGACATATCAGACTGGAAAGAGGATGATAGCAAATAGAAACCAGATGGAATTCCAAATTGCTTTTATCTTACCATCTGAGACATCTTATTGTTTTTCTGCCTCTAAGTGAGCAATGTACTGATGATGAGGCCAAAGTCAAGGAGTTGGAACTGTGTGATTGTTGTGACAGAGAAATGGAAAGGTGGAGAAATTGAGATTAGGGGAAAAGAATACTGGTGTTGTTACAAGCAAAGGACAGAAAGGGCTTGTCTACGCTTACCGTGGATCGACGCTGAGGGGATCGATTTATTGGGAGTCAATTTAGCTGGTCAGGTGAAGACCAAGTCTAGTGAAGACCCACTAAATCGTCCACTGATCACTCTTCCATTGACTCCACTACTCCACTGGAATGAGAAGCATAAGGTAAGTTGATCAGAGAGTTTCTCCCATTGACCCAGCACAGTGTAGACACCGCAATAAGTCAACATAAGCTACGTTGACTCCAGGTATACTATTGAGGTTACGTAATTAGGTCAACTTAATCCCGTAGTATAGACCTGCCCAAAGAAAGAATATAATATGCTTTGCATATCTTGTAGGCTGAATTTGGTAACCCAAAGGCAGGAGAAGTGTGGCTGTTCAACCAACTCAAATGCTTACAGAGCAGATAGTTATACAGTTCAATGCAGAGCTGAGAGAATTTACAAATAGTGGTTACAATCGTAGTCATTGAATCTGTATTTGCTCACTCTGGGTTTCTTCCAGTATCAGAGAACTTCTCTTATGTCAGAGAGCAGAAATATAACAAGATGGGAGTAGAATCCTTATTGACTTTTTGTCTTTTTTAAAGAAAGGATGGAAATCCCCATTATAATCCCTCCCTTCTGCAGCCCAAGATTTTTCACTTTCCTACAAACCATCTGGTATAGGCCACTGTTACAAGTAGAACATCAAACCTGATGGGCCAATGATCTGCAAAAGCAATTCTTATGTTCCTATATTTTCTAATTAACTCAAGGAGAAGAAAAAACCTGTTGTGCAGAGTGAATGTGCCTAGTGCAGAAGTATTTAGTTTAATAAAAGCTTGAAAAGAGTCATTAATTGTCCTCTTTCCTCCAACAGTTGGTACTAATTGGCAAACATATTCATAGTGCCAGCACAGAGGCCAAGGACTAAATGGGTCACAAAGACTGAGCCCCTCCAGAGAAGGATCCATCCAAGGCAGGGTTGAGGCACATTGACTGGGAAGGTGACATTGTGCAAAAGCTTATATAGCCACTGCTCATGCTGGAATTATTTTGAACATAGAGTACATGGGTCAAATTTTCAGTGGTTGTAAATGTGTGTCTCCACTGAAGCCCTTGCTGTTATGCTGATTTAGATTTGAGGATCATGTCTCAGAAGTCTCCACTCATCATTCATACTAACGACTGAGAGATTTTAGCCAGCTCACATTGACTAGGGACCCCAGCTCCACAGCTGAGGACCCAGCGATGTACTATCTTGCCCTGGTCAAAAGCCTGACCAGTAAATTTATTTTCCTGTCTTCTCCTCAATGTGGAGAAGACAACGCACCAGTTTTTGTTGCTGTGTAGCTTCCCCAAGCACTTCAAGCAAAACACACTGTTTCAGGTAAAATTATAAACCTAATTTATTAACTATAGAAAGATAGATGTTAAGTGATTATAAATAATAGCATACAGCTCAAAGTAGATTACCATAAGAAACAGAAACATAATCTAAAATCTCTAAACTGGATAGGATTTGAATCAAGCAGTGTCTCACCCTGTTAGATAGTACAAACAGTCCACCAAGCCTACATACACAGGCATGCTTCCCTCTTTCTGCCTGGGACCTACACTTCCCAGTTCAGACTTTGTTCCTCTAATGACTGGATTTCTTCAGTAATCTCTTTTGCAAGAGTGAACTGCTGGTGCTACTGCCACTTGCTTTCCCCACCCTTGTCTGTGAATAAGTAAATGAATTGAAAATCACATTAAATTAATATCAGACATTGATATTATATGAAGTGCCACATGGAAAGTAGTAAAGAAGGGAACTTGATGGACTCTAATATTGTAATTAGAATGGATACAAAGGGAAAGTCAACTATAAATGATACAGCTTTAGGCAAACAGCTTTAGGAAAAATATTGTCAACTTTAATGATAGGGTTTAACTCTGGGCCAATCCTGTTAGGAAAGAGAGAATCCTGTTGAATTCTTATTGATTTATTTTAGTTTAAGTGACAAAGTGAAGAAGTAAGGCTAATGTTGGCAATCAGGCATCCTGATGCTATCAAGTTAGGGAAATACACCTGTGCTGAAAAAAGCAGTAAATAAAAGGAACTGAAATCAAATATCAGAGGGGTAGCCATGTTAGTCTGTATCCACAAAAACAATGAGAAGTCCGGTCAGTATATTTATGCCTGCATCTGTAATTTTCACTCCATGAGTCTGAAGAAGTGGGTTTTTTACCCACGAAAGCTTATGCCCAAATAAATCTGTTCGTCTTTAAGGTGCCACCAGATTCCTCATTGTTTTTGTGAAACCAAATAGCGTGTTTTATAAGGACACTTGATCACAGAGTGGAATAATCAGAAATGTAACTGTTTGGTAAATAATACATGGACTTAGCTTAGCCATACATAATAAGGTCTTACCATTGTAGTTAAAACAAGTAGAACAGAAATGGAAGATATATATAACTGTTCTGGTCCCAGAGAACAACAGTTCTTAAAGTGACATTGCATTGTATAATGAACAGTCAAAACAAGTTTAAAGAGCATCTAAGAATATGGAGTGACTTTGTATAAATTATATGAACTTTAAAACTAACATTTCAGCAGCTAGCAGAGTGTTGATAGAGAAACTGCAATTTGAACAAGCTTAACTGTGAAATTGGCCAAGGGATGCACCACAGAGGAACTCAAGGAAAGCAACTTTTGGAGGCTAGTTGCTGACCAGAGCAAACCAGCTGCCATTCAGAGTATGTCTGGAGATGGTTGTGCCAACATTCACTGACTAACTTATCTTACACAAGCTGGTGTGACAAGATGTATTGCACAAAGAAACTGGAAAATTCCAGTCCCAGTTGCAAAGACTCAAAAGCTGATATCCTATTCCCTGACTGGATGGTGAAAGAAGACAACTCTAATTTTGTTTTGACATTTTGAAATCTTAGGAAAACTCCAAGAAGAGTGCAACCAGTGTGGATCACCCAACTGAAATAGGATAAAATGCCCTGTCTCTTTCAGTATATCTCTTCCCAAAATCGGAAGAAACCAGAAAGAAGAAGACTGAAGTCCTGGACCAGCCACCTGGGAGTCCTCCTGATGTCATCAGCATCTACCTTGAATAGATCCCTTTACCTGTCTTTTTCTGTTTTCCAGCAATTTGGCATGCCCCTTCATCTGTTGATGAAGTACAATCACATCTAGATTGGAAGGAAGTAGCTCTTAAATTGCTTTATCTTATTCTAGCCTTGTGTTTTATGGGACAGATTTTCCAGTGTGCTCAGAGCCAGATCATTCCATGTTCAGCCCCCGCAATCAGGGCCAGATTTTCAAAAGAGCTCACTACTCTCTCTACAACCAAAGTGCTGAACTCTTGAAAATCTGATTCTGATTGCAGCCAATAGTGGGAAGTAACCTGGGGATCTCCAGAGCTAAAGACATGTGTTGGGCCGGCCAGAAAACAACAATTCCTTAAAAACAAACAAACCAACCTAAATTGTGAGGTTTTGGAATTTTTGTTCATTCCAGTGAAGAATAAAACATGGCCTCCTGAAATAGTTCATGAAAAATATGAGACACCTATCACTGTATGAGCAACAATGTGGTAGAACATAGACCTGAATCTCCCACATCCCATGTGAGTGCTATAACCACCAGGTTATTGTCAATTTTTTTGACTAGCTTGAGACACAAGTCTCCACAGCTTGAACTCAAGAGTCAGGTTCTGCAGGGAGGACTGTAATTGATTCTCCCCCTTTGTGGATTGCAGGCAGGAGGAGATGCATCACACAGACCAATCAGGGGGCTCACCAAAACGGAGCTTTTTTTTTAAAAAAAAAAATCTGTCCTAGTGTTGGACTGAAAACATTTGAACAGAATGAAAAATTCTCATTTTTGTTGACATTCTCCATGGAATCTTTTGGTTTGTCAATGACACAAGAACAGAGACATTTTCAAATTTATATTGTTCTCCTTTCTCTCATCTCCTCTGACCCTGCCCTGTTCTCGCAGGAACATTTGTCATCTTTGTTGTTTCATGAAAAAAATGGAAAATATAAACTAAAATGGAGCTTTTCAGTGAATTTTTTTCAAAAAGGTACAATCCAAACCTTGGCTGATGGAGAACCTTGGCAGTTTTCTGTCTTTCAGTCCCAACTTAACCTGCTCATGGAATTCATGGAGGATAGGTCCATCAATGGCTATTAGTCAGGATGGGCAGGGATTGTGTCCTTAGCCTCTGTTTTCCAGAAGCTCAGAATGGGCAACAAGGGATGGGTCAATTGACGATTACCTTTTCTGACATTGGCTACTGTCGGTAGACAGGATACTGGGCTAGAGGGACTGACCCAGTATGGCCGATCTTATGTTCTTATATTTTTACCTACTCCCTTCTGAAGGAAGATCCTTCAATTTTAAACAGACCTGGGCTGTATGCAGCAGACCATGCAAAAACATTCTAGCTTATTAAAAATTTAACACACAGCTGTTGAGCTGCCACTTGTTATGGAACTGAAATGAAGGGGAAAAACACAGTCCAATTTTGTTTGGGAATTTTGCCAGTGGCAATGGGAAAAGGAGTGGGCCTGTGATGGATATTAAATGGGCTTTCTGTTTATCAGCAGATTGATCACATAACAGTGCAAATACACAGTGCCCAATTCTACTCTCTTTTACCTCCTGTTGAGTTCAGACAGGTAGATTTGGTGTAGCTGACAGTCGGATTTGTCCTGGGTTGTTTCTATGCATTCTAACTGGCAGTTGGAAGTAAAGTTCCCATTCCAGTGCTTTGCAGTTCCATTTTCCCAAGTGCTCTATCTCATTAGCCAAGGATCTCTATTTCTTACACATTAATTTACCACTTTGTATTTAACGAAGTGGTGAGGGCAGATGTATTTTCTTATAAGGACCCCAACAAGGCCCATCTCTATGAGATATTTTTGTGTTTGTTTGTGTTTTATTGAGGGAGAATTAAGAGGGCAGAAAGGTAGCAAATTGTCCCTTCTCTTTGGCAGTAATTTACTATCTGATGAGCAAAATTCAAAAGCCCAACTGTGATGAAGTCAGAGTTGCTGTACTCCGTGTCGGATTCCTTGGACACAACTTTAGTGGGTGGAACCTAGTAGAGCAGATTCTACCCCCTCTCCTCCATGCAGGGCACAGTGAAGACCAAAAGGAGGTTGAACATGCAAAGGAGCATGTCCCACCAGACCATATGCAACTTCTGGAAGGGAATTCCTCTCCTCAGCTTGCCCTTCTCCCCTCCCCCATCTACATAACTGTTAAATTTTTCTTCCTCCTTCATTTTCCACAGGAAGTTCAAGCTTCTTGCCTTCCTTTCATGGGTCTGCACAGTTCAGCCTCGGCCTACATTTCCGCTCTCCTTCTCATCCTCAGAGGTGTTGCAAGTCCCGCAATATTTGGTGTTTGTTCCTAAAGCCTTATCTACTGCAATCAGGAGACCCTCAGCTTTCCGTGGCCATCATGGGTCGGGGAGCAGAGAACACTCATGCCACAGATCAGCTGCAATGGTATGAAGACCAGCTTGCTTTGCCCCTGAAGTCCTGATTGGCTGGGGATGGGCCGGTAGAAGAATCAGGCCTCTCCACGCACTGGTTTCCCAGGCTTAGGCTACACTTGCAGCTGTAGAGCGCTTTGGGTTAAACCCATCTTTGTAGATAGCTTCAGGGAGAGCACTCCAGTGTGTTCACACTGACAGCTGCGAGCGCTCTGTCATGGCCACATTCGCGGCACTTGAAGCGGCATTGAGAGCAGTGCATTATGGGCAGCTATCCCAGCATTCAAATGCTGCAACATGCTTTTCAAATGGTGGGGGTGGGGTGGAGTGTGACAGGGAGCGTGTGGGGAGAGAGAGTGGGTTTTTGGAGTGCTGAGAGTGTGTTAACACGCTGTCTTGTAAGTTCAGATCCCCTGCCTCTCACTCGCTCACTCATTAGCTGTTTGTTTTCTCAGAGCAGCCTACGGCATTCCGAAGCCCCCGCTCTCCCCGCCCCGCCTGTCTCTCTCACTCACAGCAAACATGAGCTGTTTGTTTTTTCCTCAGACCAGATAAGCAGCTTGCACTCACAAAAGGGAGCTTTGAAAGGGGCACTTCTGCATCCAAGAAGTCCGAGTTCATGACAAAGAAAAGAGAGGCCACTTCACTTAAGGGAATTATGGGACAGTTTCTGGAGGCCAGTCAGAGTGCAGTAAAGTTACGCCCCGTTTACACTGGCACTGCAGCATCTCACCCAATGCGCAACAGCTGTTAATCCTCTTGCAAGGAGGAGTACCAGGAACAGTCCAGCCATGCAATTAGAACGCTGTACGTGCCTTGCCAATGTGGAGATATAGTAAGGTAGAGCGCTCTGGGAGGCTTTATTGCAGTATAAAGTGCCAGTGTAGACAAGCCCCCAGATATCTGGGAAATCCCACCCCTCCTTCCTGCTGCCAGCTCTTCTCTGATTGGAGACTGGGATTTACATCTAGGAGAAACTGTAGGTGACACAGTGGTTCTGCTGCAGAGACACAGCAAGTGGAGAGTTTGAGTTTGGGGCTGGAGACAGGCCAGGGAACAGTCTGTGTTTGTAGCCACAATGACCTTGCAGTGCACACAAGTATCAGCTGGAGTCCAAAGGAAAGGAGGTGCCCCAATCAGTGACGGAGATGCTGGTGCTGGGAGGTGGGGAGCAGTGGGCCTGTGTGCTTGCTGACCAAGGTGAACATTCCTGACCATGTTGATTTTGTTTTGTTATTGCTGAAGGTGTTGGGGTGATCTCTGGGTGAGTGCCTGCATCCCCTGTGGCCGTTGGAAGGGCGTCTACCTCTAGACTAACACCCCAGGAGGGTAGCTCTGGCCACAGGAGAAAAGGTTTGAAAAGGTGAAACGAGTGCACCGTAAAGGCTCAGAAACCACAAGGTGTCAAAAAAAGGAACCTGAAATGATCTTTTTAAACTTTGTGATTTTTTGAATGGTTGGAGTTAGCTATACAGCATCTGCCCCCACATCACCCACTGCCTGTGTTCCACCCGTACCTCTTTCAAATCCTCCTGTTGACCTCCTCCATGATGGCCCTTTATGGACTCCCTGCTTCTCCATGAGTCACCAGACACCATGTCAGCTTCGTTCATATCCTTCGATTGGCCAAACATCCACCGAGGAGCCTATCAACATGAATCCGTGGAACTCAACCCTGATTTCCAAGGAGCCTCAGTCTATGCATAGTTTGAAAGATGCACATCTCATCTGTACCATGGGGCCACAAACTTCCCTCTCCAAGGAGAAAAGGCAGCAACAACTCTGTAAAGAGGGAGGGTTTTTTGTAGTAGTTTCACCATTTTCTTTTTTTTTCTTGTGACTGGGAAACATTTAGCTCCAGAATCTTATTGTTTAAGGGTATGATTATTACTTCTATTTCAGCAGCCCTTAAAGGCCAACACCAAGATCTGGATCCCTATACAAACACATAATCGGAGAGAGAGGGTGTCCTGAACAGCTTACAGTTAGAGTGATCAGATGTTCCGACATTATCAGGACTGTCCCAACACGAGGGGCTTTGTCTTATATATACAACTATACCCCCCACCACCCTGTGAAAAAGACATGTCCTGATTTTTCACACTTGCTATATAGTCACCCTACTTACAATCTAAGTAGAGAAAGGATAGGAGAGGTAACTGAGGCAAAGCAGCTCGCTTTGCTTTGTGGTCATGTAGCAAGATCTGTGGAGGAACTGGGAATTAACTCAATCTCTTGACTCCCAGTTCATGCTTTATCCACTGAACCATGCTGCCTCTCTAACATTCAGAGATTGCCTTGAAATGACTAGGTCAAATCAGCAAGGAAGTTCTAGCAGGAGAATGGGACTCTGAGGCCTCCTGGATTGAATGAGCTTTTGCTGGAGATCAAGTCAAGTGTTTTAAAGTCTGCACAGAATTCGTTTCCATTTTTGTAAGCTTGTTTAGAAAAAACCCAACGACTTAACAGTGACTGTGTTTCTGGTTTTATAAGGCTGTACATGGGGAGGAGATATCTGATAGCAGAAGACTCTTTCAGCTACCAGAATCCAATGGTTGGAAGCTGAAGTTTGGCAAATTCAGACTGGATATAAGGTGAACATTGTTAACAGATTAAATTGACCATTGGAACCAATTCCCAAGGGTGGGGTGGATTCTCCACCAACTGGTATCCTTTAATGAAGACCTTTACAAACAACGGGAAGACGGAATGTGGCTCTCAAACCTAGAGATGGTCTCCGGACCACCACTCATTAGCTGCAATATGTGAAGAGCCTGCACATCTGCTGATCTGTTCTGTCTCTAGGTCCCTCACCAGCACAGAATTCACTTCCCCAAAGCTTCTCCTTAGCGCTGGTTGCAATTTTAATTCCTGCCCTTAACTCTGAAACAAAGATGGGACTAAAAAGTAGAGTTCACCCTGGTCCAGCCCATCACCATCATGTTACATCCATCATGCATTGACAATGGCGTCCTGATTGCTGATACCAAGGAAGGGAATGAAAGAAGCTACGATCCACAGAAGGGCAGAGATAGGGGACCAGGAGAAGCCATAAGAACATAAGTTAACTTTTTCCATTAACTTCTTGACAGAGGAAAAAGAAGCAAGGTTTTGATTGTAGGTCTTTGTGTTAAGCCAGGGATGCGATTATCCCACCCGGGCTTGGCAGATGCTCAATGAGAGAGCGAAACCCCCACCACGACAGCAAGAGAGATCACTATATTGCAGCACAAAATCGATGCTCAGGAGGAGCTGGAAAGGTGGAACCTGTGTGAGTGCCAATAAACAGACCCCTTAGCAAATTGATCTCAATTTCCCCTGTGTCTTTGCACCCATTATGGCCCCAGGCTTCACTATTGTGTGTAAATAGCTTCCTCCCTTTCGTAATGCAGAATTGATTAGCATCGCCTGGCTCGAAAGACAGCTATCATAACTGGCTTTCCAGTAGACCGGTAATTTCAGAAATAACACCGATTGTGGCTTCAGCACGGAAGACAGAGAAGAGTTGGAGGAGACAGAGACAGTCCATCAAACCAAGAAAGTTCACGTAGAGATTCTGGGCCTGATCGACATCACTCCATTGAAGCCAATAGACAGCAGTCTTCCCATCTCTCCACATTTCTTCCTCCTCCACGAATCCAATGAAGTTATTTTAGTTATGTGGCCATCACTGGCTTACTCAGAGTATTATGAGCTGGAGCCATGTTCTACCTCTGACTTACTTACTGTTTAGTTCTCAGGAGATCCCCATCCCCATTCACTTGTGGTACAGTTAAATAAAAGTGAGTTCCCAGCCTGGAATCCTGTGAGTAGATTTGTTTGTGTTGCACTGAGAGGTCCCCTTTGCAAAAGAGTTAGAAGAATTTATAGCAGCTCAGGATCTGGCCTTACAGTGTGAAGAATGGTTTAAGTTTTCCCCTGAGCTCCTGAATAACCATGTACCTCAACTCTACTAGGCAAGAAAGCCAAAGCAGTGGTCAGCTGTCATAAAAGGCCACTTGAACCTGAAAAAGAAAATAAACTCAAGGTCTTAGCTGGCTCTCCATGCTCTGCTTGCTTTATCCTGAGCTCTGGGTGCCTGGTACAAAAATACAGGTAAATCTGAAAGAGGGAATTGAAGTTGGACGTACAAATTCCTCCCAGAGCCACCAAAGAGATGGCTGGAGCTGGTTGGCCAGGCCCAGGAACTGTAGATTTGCTGCTACTTCAGCATCTTGCCCCCAACTTCATCCCCCGCCTGCAGCTATTCAGGACAATGACATTACTTGCCCATGCCTACTCTTGCTGTCCTGCCCCAAATTGGGGAGAGATGATAGAGCCCCCTCACTATTGTATCTTAGCATCTCACAGTCTTTAACTTATTTAGCCTCATAACACCCTGTGAGCTAATGCAGTGTTATTAACCCCAGTTTACAGATGGGAAACTGAGGCACAGAAAGACTAAGTAACTGGCCCAAGGTTACATAGGAAGCCTTCTGCAAAGCAGGGAACTGAACCTGGGTGCCCCAAATCCTACGCAAGTGCTCTAACCACGCCACCATTATCCATCCCTTGAAGCTTGTCTGAGAGACAGCTGTTTATCTGTGGATGCCTTTACTAGTTGTGCTAAGTCGCTTCTCAAGGCTGTGCTTTCTGTTGCTTTTGCAAACAGTTCTGTCATCGTTATTATACTCCTAACATGGGCAGGGTCATGGGCATATTGTCTCTGCCCTGCTTGTGCTGCGCAAAGTGGGATTTCTTCTTCCTCTGATCTTTTACATGTTGCACAGCTCATTTCCTGCTTAGGTTTTGCACATTTGCTGCATCTGTACATTCTTTTTACGCTGTTTGGAGAGATCTCACCTGTGTGTTACATTTAAGTTTTTCATTTGTTTTACATGACTTAGGCATAAGATATTTAACTTACTAAGATCGGGATCAAATACGTAACAACAACTTGGCAATAATGTATATAGTTGTCCCCCTTTAAAATTTTTCTTGCCCTGCTGGGCATTTCTTGAACTGTAGGGTGAATTCTATCCACTCATTCAGAATTTCTGTAAAATAAGATTCAGTTGTTCTGCAGACTAGAGAGATTTTAAAGGTACATTCAGTAGACTATGCATGTGTTTTACCAAACTGCATTCTGTATGCATATGTGCTTGCTCCCATGTAAATAAATGCAGTAGGAATTTTGCTATTGGCTGCAGTGGAATCAGGATCAGGGCTTTAAAAACTTTATAGAGACTCAATTCGAACAAAACACAACAAACAATTTCAATAGGGAGAGATTTACAAATGCATAAGTGGGCATGTACGAGCCTTCCTCTCATTGCCTTTCAATGAAAGCTAGACGCTTAGCTGCCATTTGTGCCCGTAAGAAATTCCTCCATGGCCACTACATGGCCCTACTGTTGGTGAGCTTAGCTGAAAGGATTGAATGGGCCATAGAGACTTGAACACAGTTCAGTTCTTAGAACTGTTGCTGTAGCTTCGCTTGTGCTGGTCAAACTATCCTGCTGCCTCCTGCAGCAAATAAATTTCAGTTGGTAGAACCGTCTGTCTGGTATCTTTCACTAGCGCTAATTTGATTGTAGCAAATGCAGTCTCCAAAATATCTGATTTCCCCCCTCATTAAAGAATTTCCCTATTATTATTAAACTGCAAAAATAAAAGTACTTCTGGGCTTAGACCGGGGAAGATAAGTTTTTTCCTGGAGCAATTTTTACAGCTGAGAAATAAAGTGAGAAGATGACAGAGAAGCTGATGGACCATTCACTAAAGCAGTGCTTAGTGCAATTGCCATCAGAAACTCTCAACGGGAACAAGTTAATGTTTTCTGCCATTTATAGGAGATTAGGAGAACAACATACTGAAATTCCGACTAACACAATCCTTTCAAGCATGGCTTGGCTCTGGTTTGGTATCTTGTCGAAGAAGATACCGTGAGTGATAAATCTCTATCTTATTTTGAGGATCTCTTTCCTATGTTACTACATCCCCACTTTCTACCCATATAAGCCTGGATTCTGATCCGATTTTTTGTGATGAATAGCATCTTGGCCCATTCATATTCCCAAGGATGTCAGTGGGATTGCTTGTGGACCAAGGTGCTGACCAGTAGGAGTAAGGAACTGGTAATCTGGCTCTAAGTGCCTGCTTTTATTTATTTTTTTTGGAGTCTCACCTCCAGCATACAAGAAAGTAATATGTCCCTGCCTCTTCCATTATTCACTGATGCCATATAATCCAGCTGACTGGGGCTGATGTTAGGATGCCTCCCACATCTACAACATCTACAACTGTTCCTGCAGGGACTACAGGGTTTGATCAGATGAAGGCACACTTTGCAATTCCCTTTCCTCTCTCTGCTCACAGGGATCAGTGCTAGTGAGAAGCCTGCCATAGTACAAACTCAGGATTTTACAAGCTCATATTAACCTCTCATCAGTTACATTTCAGGACCTTGCTACAAGCTGGTGAGCCTACACTCCACAAGAATAATAATTTATTATCCGCGAAGGTTAGCAATGATCTGGCAGAGCTATGCTCAGCACAAGAGCAAGGATGGGGCATAAGATGATTCTGGGATTGGGCAAGGACCAGTTCAGCCTTGGCACAATGTATAGCAGCCTCAGGGCTGCTGGAAACAGCCCTGAAGGAGCTATTATGTCCTCGAGGGGTTGCAGAAGTTCAGTAGTACACTGGCCATGCCCCTAACATGTATGCTGCCTTGTAGGCTTTGATATCTGAATTTGGTGGCTTGTGCCTAGATCGATGTGAAATATAATACTCTGAGTTCTTAGGGCTATTGCAAGAAGACAAGTGGTTAAATATTTTTACAGATACATCAAAAAACTTGGTGTTGTATAGAGGAGGGTCTCCAAATACCACTTTCCTTTTCCAGTCCAGCCTCCTCCCACGCACCTCCATGCTGCCAACAGTAGAGAGCTATAAATGTGCTTAGTTTTTGTCTACTGCAAAGATAGCAAGCACTAGAACCTCTTCTGATAATTAGATCTTAGAAGTCAGCCCATCTGCCTGTGTTTATGCACTACCCAAAAGTATCTATTTTAGGAATGCTAACTGCAAGTGAGGTTCAGAAGTCCTTTTCAATAATTATGAACTTTCATTCTTTGAAAACACACATTTAGTACCCATTTGACCCTGAAAGAATTTCATTTCCTACAGAAGATCGGGGCTTGCAGTAATTGGCCAGCTGGAAATTTCCCTGGAGCAAGTTTAAAACACATATTCCTTATCTGTAACTGAAAGGCCGTTAGTCCCATTGTCCTCCCAAACAGCAGCATATAGCTTTAAAGTTTCACTTTGGAGAACTTTGAAAACATTACCCATTCAGGGAAAGTCGACACTTACTGGCTATAGAGTACAGACACCGTATGTCCCTTTAGCATGGGTATTAATAGCACTGTGGACGGTGGGACACTGCTTAGGCAAACAGAATAGAAGGAAATCTAGGACTCTAGGGTATATATCCTACATGGCTCTCTACATGGCCAAGAAGTGCCTCCCACACCTACACAGCTATATTTAGCAGTGTAGCATCCTGCTACCAGAACCTTTCCTGCTGCAGTGGCACTGGCAGGGAAGAGGCAATAAGGAAAGGATTCAGCAGCTCATCTCTGCCAGAGCCTTTCACTGCCATGTAGCAGCCCACCCTTCTCTGTGGCGTGTAGTTACTCATAGCCTATGCACCACTGCAAGTGTAGACCAGGCTGCAGATGGAGCTGTGCTTACATACAGGAGAACGTTGTGGTTTTTTTTCATATTTTTCCTCTCCTGCTTAGCAATTATTACTAAGGAGTTTGCAAAGAAACAAGACTGTGAAGATATGAGGGATGCCATTTGCTTAGGGTCAGAGGCCTGTGGCTGGCTGGCTGATTAGCCCCTCCTGCTGCACCTGGGAAAAGAGCTGGATCTAAATCGGTGATCTTTATGAAAAAAGGCAGCCGGAAATGGAGATGGGAATACCTTCCAGAAAGCTGAGGGGCCAGGAGCCGTGCTCTCAGTAGGCTGCTACTGGAGTAACTTCAGGGACGAATTGCTCCAGAACCCAAATGGACAGAAGGGAGACGGTGTGAAGTCCTTTTATTACTGAGGCTCTGAGGTAAGAGCCAGGAAATGTTGCTGAACTTACTGATGTGAGGGACAAACCTGGGGAAGGGACGACACAGATTGTGCAGACTTTGAGGGAAGAGTCCGAGAGGCTTGGTTTGGTTTGGTTTTGTTAAGGCTTGAAAGAAAAACAACTAACCCTGCTGGAAACTGTTTCCCTGGATCCTGTCAGAGAGCTCTGACAGAATGACCCCCAGGAGGTGAGCTGTCTGCTCTAGAGCAAAACCTGGTCCCACAGGAGACCTCAATTCTTATGAGATATAAGGTAGGCCCCAGTTCTAAAGGATCTTTATTACTTAGCAGTTTACTTTCCTCTGCTCTGCCACCCACTTGATCTCACAGTGGTAGACTGTAAACTCTTTGGAGCTCTGTATTATATAAAAATATCCTAAATAAGAATAACTAGACAATTGTCCCTGATCCTCCACACTGCTGCATTGTTCTTTTGTCCTTCATTGAAAGCAATAGAGTCACATGGGTGTGAATCCGCTCCAAAAATATCTGGGTTTGGGGGTTTGGGTTTTTCAAAGAAAACCTAAACCTTTCCAAACAAAAATTTCAATTGAACCAATCATTTTCAAAGCCTGCAAAAATGTCTCGACCAGCATGCAGTCACACCATGAATCTGGCAAACCCACCCCAGGAACCTAGAAATCTTGTAATGAACTGTAGTGGGGCCTGAAGAAAGGAGTAAAAGCAGCCCAGGAGAGGGCTAAACAGCTGTGAATGCTGATTGGGGAAGCAGCCACAGCTGGGGCCACACCCTAATCAGGCCACAGCTGATCCAATAAGAGGGTTGTGGGCCAGAAGCTGGAGCAGTGTCTCTCTAGCAGTGGAGAGAGAAGGGCCTGGCTGCTGAGAGCAAGGTACTTGAAGCGGAGCAGTGCTGGGGAAAAGGGCAAAGGGAGCTGGGGAGCCCCAGCTTGGAATCCCCCAGGCTTCAGGCCTTGGTGAAGGCCCAAAAATGGTACTGGGGCTGCAGAGGGGCAGTCCAGGGACAGGCAAAGAAAGGCAGCAGGTCCTAACCCCTTGCCAATGATGAGTGGCCATTACAGACTGCAGTCTACCCCAGTGAGAGGGGGCTAGATCATGAATGGCAGTAGCCACTGAGGCAAGGTGGATTTACAGGGAAGGGGGTTCCCCTGGGAGGGGAGACCCAGAATGAAAGGGTACTGCCGGGGGCAGAACCCCAGGATAACTGGCACCAAGGTCTGGGAGGGACATGGGGCCAGTGGCAGATGGAAGCCACCAACCAGCAGAGGGCGCTCTGCATGCTGGAAAGAGCTAATTCCTGAGACTACGGGCAGAAGGTGCTGCACCGGTGAGTCTCGACCTCGTTACAGAACGCACTATGCATCGTTCCAAGATATTGTCATAATTAGTTTCATAGGAGAAGATTTTGGTATCAAAGATGATTGACTTTAGGTTGGTAATGTACAACAGGTGGAGAGGAACTTTTAAGCAACAAAGATCTTGTTTTCATTCCTGAGTCACTAGAAATAAGAATAAAAAGAAATCAAGGAAGAAGCCCTCTGGAAATCCACTAAACTGAATGTTTTTCAAGATTTCCCACCAGACAGCAGCAGTTCTTTAACTTTTAATCTCTCTCTTTCATTCTGGCAACAAAATGCATTTTTTATGTTAACTTTAAAATTGCCTTGTCACTGGTGACAGTAATGCAGAAAGGAAGCCTATTATCAAAGCTTCTCTTGATCAGTCAGCCTCCTCGAAGTACAGGGCTTGATTACTTTGATAGGACATGAGGAGGGGCGGCTGGGACTGAATGGTGACGACTTCTTCAATTCAAGTTTCTCCTGCTGATTGGCAGTTGTAAAAAAAAAAACCCTTTCAGTCACTGTGTGGTTTCCCATTAAAACCTCTCATTAGAGTGGACTGTTCATACCACTGTTATTAAGAGAGAATCTTCATTGGCTGTTACCATTATAGAAGCTAGAGATGTCCAGACCCTTAATCTATGCTAAAACCCAACTCTACCCCCACATATGGTTAGCGACGCGCTCATGAACTGATCCTCAGATCTACAAATGTATTCATTGCTCCGAAGTATTTGCTGAAGAGTTTAGACAAAATCCTCCGCCGATGGGATATTCCTAAAGTATTTGCTTTAGCTGTTGTGTAAGTGGTCCCTCAAGTCACATGCTATTGTTTCTGCTTCTTAACAGGATAAGTAGAAACAATCAAAGTAATGAATAACAAACTTTCAGCTGAATAAGCCATTGAGCCTACCAGCTGTGAAACCTTTGGTCTCCATGGAGATTTTCCAAAAGACACAGCTGTCATCTGAATAATGGTGTGTAAGCAATAAATGCGACCTGATGTATTGCAGCAAGCGGAACTCTGTGCTGCTTTTGTTTACAAAAATATTCGTAAATCCAATTATTTATACTTTTGATTTTAAAAAATGAGTAAAATAGTCATCAATGAACATAGAAGAGGATCATTTTCAGTGTTTTGCAAATAAAATGCACTGACTTTTTAAAAATTTTCTAAATGTCAATCAGCCCTACCTGTGTGTGTGTGTGTAATGGCAACCTTCTTTGAGGGGTGTATAACTTAGCTGTAAAAAAATTGCTCTCAGATGAACTTTAGAACTTTACTGGTCTGGTCCTGGACCAGAAGCGATTTAGTGGTTGTTGTTGGTTGCATCACTTTTTTTATTTACAGTTCCATTTCAAAAATGCTCATTTTGCCTCCATCTTTTACTATTCTGTTTTATGTTGTGTCTTTAGTTGTAGTGTTGTTGTTTTAACAGCATAATGAGAGTTGGTGGTGTGAACGGACTGTTCAGAACTGGGTTCATGTAAGATGATGCAGAGGAGGAGGACAATATTGACTAGATATGTAGCATGGAGGGGCATACATGGGTCATGCAACTTGCCAGACTAGTGACCAGGTCTTTGCTTTGTGCTGTTAAATGCAAAGTCAGTCGTGCACAAAGCTCCTGTGGCTTATGATCTGATACTGGATGAAGCCTCCAACTTTGCATATGCAACGGAGTCCTGTTTGGACACTGCCGCTGGACCAACATTGGTGCAATTCATTCCCAACAGTTACTTCAGCATGAACTGAGAGAGCTGGGGAGAAGCTGCAGGTGTGCCTTTTGCAGCTAATCTACAATTCAGTTCTCGTTTGTCATCAAAATTTCGAAACATTCACAATTTCTCAGGGAGGTCTAATAATAGTTCAGTTTGGAATTTGGCCAGAGCACTGCGGTTAGTACCCATATACGCTGGTGGGAAGTGCTATGGAATCATTAATGATCATGGGTAGGTCCCTGCCAATTTCACGGCAGTGAAAAACGCATCATGGACTGTGAAATAAGCCCTTCTCTGTGAAATCCGATCTCCCCCTGCTGCTCGGAGCGCCTCAGCCAAGGGGGCTCCTAGCTTCAGCTGGTTTGGGGAAGGACAGGACTTGTCCATCCCCTGCACAGCCGCTCTCAAGGGGAGCTCAGACCGACCTCTCGGAACCTCGTGCAGCTGCAGGAAGCTCTGCAGTTGCTGCATTTAGAGTCCAGTTCTGAAGGCAACACAGGAGTGAAGGTTGCAATCCTATGATCCTCCTATAACGGGTTTGCGACCACCCACAATCTCTTTTTGGGTCGGGACCCCCATGGTTAGAACACTGTGAATTTTCAGATTTTGGTAGGGCCCTAATCATGAGTGGTTAGGACTTCCATTTTACATCTTTTCCTAAAGACCACATATATAGGGTAATGAGGCAGCAAGAGTGAAAAATCAGATCACTTATCTTTTTGGAGGCAGCGTGTTTTGGTGGAAAGCCCCTAATATCAGGACGGTATCATATCAGGACATCTGATCACCCTATGTATATCCAACAGCACTCTGTGGCCTAGCACCGTGCTGGGCTAACACAGCTACAATGCACACCCAAAGGTCAAAATGGCACCTACTAAATCACTAACATTAATTTTTGTAGCATTTAGCTGCTTCTTGGCGATCTCCAATCCAAGGAGGATCCCATCCTGACTCTCTTTAATTTGTAAAGATGACAACCACACATCGGTAGGTGGTAAAGGTGTAGACAATGAACTTAAACGTTACCTTTAAAACAGAGACCCTAATACTGGTGATCACTGATGACTCCCTCAAACTTCCCACACTAATTGGGGGGTTTACCACAATATCCTAGCCAAATTCTAGCTAAGATGCTAACGAGCACAAATTTCCTATCTAATATTCCTATTCATATGATGGCTTATTTTTTCTGCCACCTCCTAAATAACTGCTTTCATGTTATTAAATAAAAGCAACACACAGCCCCTGATTCTTTAAGAAGAGAGAATAGTTGCCATGTAGACCCTGTTACCTAGCACCAGGATGCTAGCTCTCCTAAATCAGTGGGCACTCACCCTCCTGTTTGTTTTTCATGTCTCAGATTTTCATCACTGCAACTTTTTGACCTTCTCACTAGATGGGGCTTAACAGTAGAGTATGTCTGGATCCCCAAATGTCCTGCATGTTTTCCTGGTGATCTTGCAGATGTAATATAAAACAGAGAGGACAAAAATCGCCTGGAGCATTTGTTGTTATTAATAGAAACAGAGGACTGTGCAATGATAATTTCAACAAGAATTACTAAGAAATAAGTGATATCAGTTATTGTGATCATTTAGAGAACTGTAACATGATGAGAGCTTTATTTTAAATATGTCTGGAGGTTGGCTTAGACCTTTATCTTGTCATTTTAAATTCAAATATGTGAAATTTCAAGATCTGAGATTTCAAGAATAATCCCATCAAATTCCAGAAGGTGAATTGTGTAGTCAAGTTATTGGTAGAACTGAGTCACAGTTGTTCAACGGGATCGATTTGTCACTTTTTTTATATAAATGCTGTCGTGATGTATACTTAAGTGGTTTTACTCCGCAGGAAATGGATTAATTGAAACTCTTCTTAGTCCCATAAATGGTAGAATTAAGGGAGATGGCTTATTAAGTTTATCTTAACATGAAATAAAATGTTGAGTGATGTGTTTTTATTTCATGTATGTACAATTTTTGGAGTCTCTGAGAATTGTACATTTTGTATGTCAATGAAAGCTGATTAAAATGAAGGAAAGCAAAAGGATGAGGATGCGGTGGATGGCTTAGATATTCTACCACTTGTTAGGCCTTCTGATTACAAAAAGATTATTATAATGTAGATGTGATAACTCAGATACTGTGTGATAGATTTCCTCTTATAAAGAATAAACTAGACCCTACTGGAGCCTGATTTTGCTGTCACTTATACTAATAGGCATAACTCTATTGACTTCAATGGAATTTCACCTGATTTGCACCATTGTATGTGAGTTAAAAATCAGGCATGTGGTATTTACAAAAATGCCTTATCTTTTCATAAGCCTGAACGTATCTCAGATCCGTGTTAATTATATAGTTTGCCATATACTGCTCCTTATATATGCAGATGCAAGTAACTCTGGGCTTTGAATTTCAAGAATCAGAGCCATAGGTAAGCTGGCAAAGCTATTCCGTATTTCAGCTCCATCTGACTCACACTGATGCCACATATTAATTTCAGAATGAAGAGACTCCTTCCTTATTCCAGTACAGCACTGACATGCATGCTTCCGTCCCATTACTTTGGGTTTACAAGAAACTGCAAGTCACTAATCAGTTGTTTCTGAGATATTTACAAATTAAAGACATTTACAAACGTCTTCAGGAAAAGGATGTAAATGTCAACATAAAAGGCATGAATGAAGGCATTCATAACTTCCGCAACTTATTAAAATGTTTTATTCAAAACCTTTTCATAAAGCAATATGCAGAAAATCAAGATAATTTAAAGTTATGTTTCTTATGGCCACTGTAACTCATTTGCCGAGGTATTTTGCTTATGATTAAGCAAAGCATTTCAACATATGCTTAACTTTAAGCACAGGAGTGTTGGACCCATTGACACTAGGGGGTCTGCTCATGAGTAAAGTTAAAGTTGCCAAATCAAGACCTTAGTTGGCTATGTTCTTATAAAGGAAACTTGGTGATTATGATCCTATCCAAATTCCACAGAAGAGGTGAAATACATGTTCCATTGTTATTGCATAAATAAAGCCTATTAATGTCAAAGGTAAGGCCCCCGTTGACTCATGGGCTTTGGAGCAGACCCTTAGAACCAAAGAAGAGAAGGCATGCTATAAATAGAAACATGTGCCTATCTCCCATATAAATCTATGAAAGTTTGTTTCCTAAATACTTTCAATATCTGGGCCTTGCTTTATGGAATACCATTGTCATTGCCGTTGTCTCTTTTGCAGCCTTTTGCACTGTCAAGATGATGTTACAAGAGTTATACAAGCACCAGATCAGATATCTCCCTTCTGTGAGTTTTCAAGGTGTAGGGCTAATCTAGCACACAATCCTTATTGAACACCGCACGGGATTTGGGATTGTTGTGAAAAAAATTAACCCTTGATGTACGTTTTCAGTAACGACACCTTTTGCAGAGCAATCGGGGACAAAATAAATCTCCCCATCCCAATGACAGCCTGTGAAAGTGAAATCTAGTGATCTGGGTGGCTCTGGGAAAATGAAATCTTGTTTTTTTGACAGCATAATTGTTATGCTCTGTCAGATTTATATAGCTTTTTCATAAGAAACGCTTAATACTTCATACGGATATTACTTTTTCTCATCAAATATCACTTTGGAAAAAGTTAATAATTTAGCAACTTTTTTATTAAAAAATGCCTAATTTACAAATGCATGCAATACCATCTCCAGATATTGCATTCATAAGGGAGGGAAGTAAAACTTTCCTCTAAAGCTTTGGAATGAGTCTGTTGTTTATGTGATTGTCTTCTAAGCCTGACGTTGTCTGTGATACAAAAGAAAGATGGTGTGCTGTAGTGTTGTTCTTATCCCAGGGTTTATGGTAAATTTATTCCCATTATCTTTCCACTCCCCTGCCCCAGCTGTAGTATCTCTGATCTCATTAGGAAGAAGCAGATTCTGTCTGTCCCTCCCTCCATGCTCTGATTTTAAAGTTGTACATGGATTCAGGTGACACATAATAAAAAATGCAAGTTACATTGTGTTTTAAAATTTTCTTTGAAAACAAAAACAATGAAATTAATAAATTCTGCAAGAAATTTGGTCCCTGTGCCGAACTACAACATTTTTAACTTTTACTCTACAAACTCTTATGTATGTGCTTAACTGTGTACAGGACCAGAGCCTGAGTGAGAGGTCCTTACAAGCTGCAAGGAGACAAAAATATTGCTATTTAACTAAACAGAGGCTTCTCTTCTTTCCTGCATTTCCTTGGTCAGAACAAATTGAAGCGAAAGACTAGTGCTGAGATCAGAATATTGGAGAATGAATATCCAACATATTACCTAGGGCCAAATCCTGTGGGAAATCAGGAGGACACTAAATAAAGGGTCAGAAATGCCTTCCCGGGGAATTTGAATGTTTTAGACATTGCGGGTGTCTAGCATCTAGTTAAATTCCAGAATTAATTTCACTCCCTCAGGAACTTGATTGCCAAGTCAGCCTGTTTGGTTCTCAAGGAAACGCTCTATAATGCTAGTCTGTTTTTCCGTAATCTATGGAAGGCTCTTGCACAGAGGTGGGAAAGCTATGGCTCGTGGGCCACATCCCGCCCACAGGACCGTCCTGCCTGGTCCTAGAGCTCCAGGCCGGGAAGGGTAGCCCCCGGTCCCTACCCTGCTGTCGCAGCTACACCGCTGCATGGGCAGCATGGCTGAGTCTGGTTGGGCTGTGGGACTGAGAGTTCCTGCTGCTCTGAGCAGCATGGTAAGGGGGCAGGGAGTGGAGGCATTGGATAAAGACGGGGTTTCTGGGGGGCAGTCAGGGGACAGGAAGCAGGGGGTGGTTGGATGGGACGGAGGTTTGGCCGGAGTGGACAGGGAATGGGGGGGTTGGATAGGTGTGGGAGTCCCAGCGGGTGAGGATGTGGATAGGGATCAGGGCAGTCAGGTGACAAGGAGCGGGGGGGGCGGGGTTTGGATGGGTCGAGGGTTCTGAGGGGGACAGTCAAGGGATGGGAAATGAGGGGTGGTGGATAGGGGGCAGGGGCCAGGCTGTTTGGGGAGGCACAGCCTTCCCTACCCGGCCCTCCATACAATTTTGCAATCCCAAAGTTTGCCCCCGCCCCCGCTTTAGCAGCCACATAGCAGCCAGTGCTTAATTTCTAATGAAAGAGGTGCTGGGCCCTGGCACAAATTAAGCACTGATTGCAGCCCATTAAGCACTGTAGCACATTAAGCAGAATTCGGAGCTATGCATAGTATCTTCTTAAAGCTGTTCCTGAGACACCCATCGGTGTGTGTCTTCTCCTTCGTGGAGAGGATGATGGATGAGTGCAATACAAAAACTGTTAGGGGATGTAGCTCAGAAATGAATGAGCCTGAAAGCAGCAAGCACAACTTTGATCAGCAAGGGGTATTGTTTATTCTTGTTGCTGAAAATCTAAGAGCTTTGTTTGACAGTCTCATTTTTTTTACATGTTTTCTCTTCAAATCACATTGAAATGAAAAGTCAGTTTCTAATTACTCATATGTACAAATAACAATGGTTAAGATTTGTTTTATTTAATCCTCGGGCCCAGACATCATGACGAGCCCACCTACGACATTTGTATTGTTATAGGGAAGTTTGACATCTGGGACAAGCTATGCTCCCTTTAACCACCGACTAGGATCAAACTGTGAGAGGTTCTGTCAGTGGAGAAAGTGCACCGGGGTATGTACGCTACTCCACTGTGATCTGGAAGCCTCTCCAGGAGCAGGGTTTGTGCAGGCGGTGCTTGTTTCTTTCGGATTATGGCAAAAGTTTTAATAAAAAGCCCAAATTTCGACAGCACCCTTCTGGGGGAGTAAAACAATTGCTCTTGAAGTGCACAGTAATCATGACTTATGCCACAACAACAAAGACAGGAGTCCACGTGCCAGTTTAACTCAGTTGTGTTTGTTGAACCAGAGGGATCTGTAGAATCACTAAGCAGGTGACCATAGCCATTCATTTTCTTTTTTATTTTCATTTCCCCCCATCTGTGATTAGGACCAGATCAGTAGCTCTTGAGAGTCAGTTTGGGGACAGTAGGACTTGACTGAAATAAGGAACCCACCACACCAAAGGAAAACATGCAGTGCTGTTGAGAGCCGTGCATATGTAACTCACACCTTGTGAGTGTGTATGTGAATATGAATTTTATGAGTCAGCTCTATATCCTGAGCTAGCAGACATATGGCTTGTGTACTACAAGCTCATGTTTTAGCTCCAGAGGTCCCAGGTTCGATCCTGCCCACTGATGCCCAGGGTCCACTAGCATTACACATAGATCTCCAGCTTTTTTACCTAGATAAATAACTTGATTCCAGCAGCTGAAAGGAAAATGCTCGAGTCACAGATGAGGCTGAAAAAGAGAGACAATTAAAAATTAGTAATAGACAGAGGAAGGTTAAGGAGTTTGGCCCCCTTGGTTAATAGTTTGCAAAGCAGTTCAATGCAGATAAAAGCTGAATAAAAAGACATAGCAAAGAGAAAATAGTTGCTAAAAGGGAAGATGTTGAAAGCAGCATACTGATGGGGAAGAGATTTGGAGTTTCACTGAAGGGAGTGGGGAAAAGAAGGCAGATGTTCAGATGTGCAGTGAAATGCCATCAGGATTCTAAGCTGTATTGCAAGAGGAATGGAACATAAATCAAAGGAGATAGTGTTATTGCTCAAAGGCTTTAGGAATGAAGATCTCTTTGAGAGTGCTGTGCTCAGTTTTGGTCACTAGACTTGAGAAAACATATAATTGCTGTTGAAGGGAAAGCACCGCTGAGCAACCCCCGATTAGACCAGATTTCAGAGATTTAGATGAAGAAGAAAGAGGGAGAAAAGTCAGGCTTATTTCTCTCAGCAAAAGATAAGAGAGAGCTCCAAGTGAACCTACATGAATCTGATAACATCACTAGAGAACACTGAGAAAATGTGATCCAATTATACTATTTAAATAACCTGGAAGCTGGAGTGTTTGGCCAGAGGTACAGATGAAGAAAGTTTCGAGCAAAAGTATTTCAGAATAAAAGTAGCAAAGTCACAGTATGAGCCCACGATTGGAAAGACCATAGAGGAAAAGACACTTACAGAGCTCAAGAGCCCAAAAGACAAACCTTTCTTTATCTTTTGGGACAATACTGCTATGAAAATGAGACAACTCTGGCTAGAGTTTGATACAGTGGAAATCTAAGTTGAGAGTGCTTTCCTACAGACATCAGTCTACTCCTGAGCTACATTAATCCTATTGGTTCAGTACTGGATAACTTCTTTCAGCCTGTGGATATTGGGATGGAGCCAAATTCAGATCGGATGTAAACAGACCTAATGCCACTGATGTCAATTGATTTTCATCTGTTATTATGTGTATTGCAGTAGTGCTTAGAAACCGAAATCATAGACCAGAACCTCATTGTGCTAGGCACTGTGCAAACACAGAACAAAAAGTTGGCCCCTGCCCCAAAGAGTTTACAAACTAAGTAATCAGCTGCTCATTCCAGGTCTGAATTTGTTCCCTTATTTCCAGTGATGTTAGTCTGGGAATCAGGCTAAACTTCTTATGATTGCAGACTTTCCAGTGATTGCAGGGTCAGGAATACCACAAAAACAGTCCTTCTCACTTCTTTTTAATATTTCCTTTCCCTACAAACCAGGAGGCACATCAAGGTAAACAATGACAAATGCCAACATTTTAAAACCAAAATATGGTTCACTTTGGGAGAACAGGAGCAAAGTTTTGAATTCTTAGTTTATCTGAAGCAGGTTTGTCCACAGTATTTTTCTTAGAAGCAACTACCGAACAGTGGAGCACTCTATTTAACATCCTCCTGACTACACTGTTAAAGGAACATGTACATAGCAGATATGCGAGTAAGTGTATACAGTTTGTACACTGATTTAATGTAAAACATATGATCTATAGCAACTGAGTAGGGAGGAAAACTGTCTCCTTGCTTTTACAGGAGATTGTGAAAACATTTTATCTGGTTGGAGGAAACCAAGGTTTGCATTTGTATTACTGTATGTGTTGCGGGAAAGCGGGGAGATGTCAAGAACTCGAGAAGGAGAGGATGGTGAGCTGTGGATCTGTGTTTGTACAGAACGCAGAACTATAGATCCTTGACACTGACTGGAGCTTTTGGGTGCTACCACAATATACATAAATACCAATAACAGTAATAGGAGTTTTCCATTGGTGAGTGTCTGGAGTAGAAACGGGGAGAGGGGTTTTGGCCATTTTGATTTGGCAGTTAAATCTGAACGGAGCTCTAACAAATTTTGAATCAGAACCTCAGAGTCTAACTCTCCTGACCCAGAAACCACAACTTTAGGCACATCTCTAGTTTCAATACCAACCTGCAAATCAGCCCAGCTTCATAAGGACATAAGAACGGTCACATTGGGTCAGACCAATGGTCCATCTAGCCTAGTATCCTGTCTTCCGCCAGTGACCAGTGCCAGATGCTTCACAGGGAATTAATAGTACAGGGCAATTTATCAAATGATCCATCCCCTGTTGTCCAGTCCAAGCTCTGGCAGTCAGAGGTTTAGGGACACCCAGAGCATGGGGTTGCATCTCTGACCGTCTTGGCTAATAGCCATTGATGGACCTGTCCTCCATGAACTTATCTAATTCTCATTTTATCCCAATAATACTTTTGACCTTCAACAACATCCCTTGGCAACAAGTTCCATAGGTTGACTGTGCGTTGTGTGAAGAAATACTTCCTTATATTTGTTTTGAATCTGCTGCCTGTTAATTTAATTAGATAACCCCTGGTTCTTGTGTTATGTGAAGGGGTAAATTACACTTCCTTATTCACTTTCTCTACACCATTCATGATTTACAGACCTCTTTCATATCCCCCTTCAGTAATCTCTTTTCCAAACTGAACAGTCTCAGTTTTTCTAATCGCTCCTCATACGAAAGTTGTTCCTTGCACCTAATAGCTTTTGTTAATTTGCTTGACAGACTTTGGTGAGGGACCTGGTCAAAGGCATTCTGAAAGTCCAAGTACACTATATCCACTGGATCACCCTTGTCCACTTGTTTGTTGACACCCAGTTTTGGGTCTCAACACTACAAGAAGAATGTGGATAAATTGGAAAGAGTCCAGCAGAGGGCAACAAAAATGATTAGGGGGCTGGAGCACATGACTTACGAGAAGAGGCTGAGGGAACTGGGTTTATTTAATCTGTAGAAGAGAAGAATGAGGGGGGATTTGATAGCTGCTTTCAACTTCTTGAAAGGGGGTTCCAAAGAGGATGGATCTAGACTGTTCTCAGTGATAGCAGATGACAGAGAAAGGAGTAATGGTCTCAAGTTGCAGAGGGGGAGGTTTAGGTTGGATATTAGGAAAAACTTTTTCACTAAGAGGGTGGTGAAACACAGGAATGGGTTACCTAGGGAGGTGGTGGAATCTCCTTCCTTAGAGGTTTTTAAGGTCAGGCTTGACAAAGCCCTGGCTGGGATGATTTAGTTGGGGACTGGTCCTGCTTTGAGCAGGGAGTTGGACTAGATGACCTCCTGAGGTCCCTTTCAACCCTGATATTCTATGATTCTATGATTCTTTGAATTCTGTTAGATTGGTGAGGCATGATTTCCCTTTACAAAAGCTGTGTTGTCTCTCTCCCAACATATTGTGTTCATCTCTGTGTTTGGTAATTCTCTTTTCTGCTATAGTTACAACCAATTTGGCTGGTACAGAAGTTAGGTAGCCCGTAATTGTGAAGATCACCTCTGGAGCCTTTTTAAAAAACCAGTGTTACGTGAGCTGTCCTCCAGTCATCTGGCACAGAGGCTGACTCAAGTGATAGGTTACATTCCACAGTTCTGCAAATTCATACGTGATTTCCTTTGGAACTCTCGGGTGAGTACCAGCTGGTCTCAGCGACTTATTCTTCTTTAATTTATCAATTTAAACCAACCCTAGCTTTTCTCAAAAGGTCAAAAATTCAATGAATTTCCAATATGTAATGAATCATCAGTACAATTGAGTTTTATTAATGGTATTATTTTTCCTTTAGAAATTGGGGGGGGGGGGGGTGGCAAATTTAAACCCAGGAAATGGGATGATTCTAACAAGAGTTTGCTCTCGTGCTATGAACTTTAGATTAGCATCTACCTTTGGATTGAAACTTTCCACAAGCACTTCAGAACCAGCAACCAGCTGTGATGTTTGTACCTGGCTTCAAATCTGACTCCCCCCAGATGTGGGGTTGTTCAGATGCAAGGCTTTTTGTTTTATCCTAGCTCGCTTCTGTGTAAGATTTTCTGGATCTTATATTCTGTACAGTGAAGATCAGGATATGCTCTATCCTGAAAACGTCATGGGAGAGAACTCAATAAATAACTCCTCAGATCTGTGCTCTAATAAGCACACATTTTCCATGTGTGCTAATGATCATTTCTAACAGACTGTTTTATCAATGTTGCCTGGGGCTTAAGAGTGAGCTGGGAGGGAAAGTGAAAGGAAGGTGAAGCCTGTAAGTAGTTCTGGGGGCCTGGAGGAACAGTGAAGTGAAAATTGTTCCTTTCTCATTGTTGTTGCTCTCCTCAAAGGGGGATGCATATCTCAAGACTTGTCTTCACTACCCGCCGGATTGGCAGGTACTGATCGATCTGTCGGGGATTGATTTATTGCATCTCATCTAGACACAATAAATCGATCCCCAAAGGCGCTCCCCGTTGACTCCGGTACTCCAGCTCACCGAGAGACACAAGCAGAGTCAATTGGGGAGCCTGCTACCGCCGTGAGGGTACCGGATAAGTCAACCTAAAATGCGACTTCAGCTATGCTATTCACGTAACTGAAGTTGCGTATCTTAGGTCGAACCCCTCCCATCACCTGCTAGTGTAGACCTGGCATTAGTAGTGTTTCTCAGAAAAAGTTCCATCTGTTAATGGGGGACATATGTAGTTTCCTATATGCTTGCCAGGTAATAGTCTGCACTTACCTAAACGTGGCTGTCTATGGAACCTGGCAAATAGCACTCCATAGGAACCACAAAGGAAATTTCTATCCAAATGTCAGAGAAATGAACACAGGTATCAAGCTGTTTGGGGTGTCTGTGATTCTGTTATCAATGTGGCAGCTCTGTCAGGAGTTGTATGGAGTGCTTAGGCTGGAGATTTTAAAAGGGACTGGATAAATTTATGATATCCTGGATAGCAGCTATGCAAGGGTGCAGCTCAGGTAACTGTAATGCGGAAGTTGACCGGTGCTTTGGAATACCCCCAAATGAGCAGGTTTTACACGGAGCCCAGTGCATACTTGGGAGTGCTGTGCAATTATTTATGAAGTGCAGAGATGATCAAGAAAGCTCACAGTTATGTGCCTCACTATTGAGTCTAAGGGCATGATTCAGAAGCCATTGAAGTCAATGGAAGGAATTCCATTCAGTTCAGTGGTCTTTGTTTCAGGCCCTAAGGGCCAGGTAGTTAGGTAATTAGTTGAAAGGTAGTTAGGTGCTTAATGGTCATTGATTTCAGTGCTCTTATTCTCTTTCAATGGAAGTTCCTCACACATAGGACATTCCACAATCAGTGCTCTTCTTCTATCCTCCTCATCTGCTGTTGAGTCCCTCTCTGATCTGGACAAAATTTGTCACCTGATGGAATAAGAGAACACTAGGGTATATAGTGCTGATTGCAGACAGAGACACTGTGGAGTTTTGGGGACAGGTCAACTTCCTGTTTTTTGGGACCTCAAAAATATTGTAGCTTTGTTTGAGTTTTGGTAAGAGGTTATTTTTCCAAGCAGAGATGCTTACCCTCCCTGTTTAATATACTAATGAACTGTCCTCTTTAATTCCATTCTGCAAGTGAGCATGTGCAAATGCTGTCTTAAGGCAGACATATGAATGTACACAGCCAGTAAGTGGAGATCAGGGCTGGGTAAAAAGTTTGGAAGAACCCAAGTTTGCTGAATGCACCTTGTTCAGAGCCTGCTCAACCCAGCCTGAAGGCTGCAGCTTTGAATGGAGTAGACCCTCAATTGCAGCATGAAACAGGAGTAGGAGTCACATGAGCTGACTCCACAGATGGTCATCCTTGGAGTGTGAGAGTCAGGAAAGATCTGGCCAATGAATAAGAGCGGGGCCGGCTCAAAAAAAAATGGGGGTGAGGGGCGGCCGGAATGTGCCGCCCTAAGATTGGCTGGAATGCTGCCTCTTAAAATGTGCCGCCCCAAGCACATGTGTCCTGGGCTGGTGCCTGGAGCTGGCCCTGAATAAGAGCCATGTACTCCTGGGGTCAGTTCACTGTTGACACTTTCCTCTTAATCTCCACAGGGTCTTTTTTTGTGCCCCCCAATAATCCCCTGACTTCAGTGCCATTGCTCCCATAGGAGCTCAGGTCTGATGCTCTTTCTACTGTGCTGTGACTGACTGAAGTTGTCTTGTTGATCCTAGGATCTGTCTGGGTCAAACCTTTCAGTAGAAGACTCTGTTCCCATACCTTGAGGCAGCCACAGACTTGTATAATAAACTGAGGCTACCACCTACCCCAACAGAAATGAGCAGAGCTGCTAAGATCACAGGACAGATTTTAGCAGCAGGCCTATAAAGAGTAGAGAAAATGAGCCAAATTATTCAAACCAATTTGAATCTTAAAGAAGGGTGAGCTCATTTTGTGTTTCAATTTGACAGTTAGGGTCACTTCCTGTTTTTTCTCAGAGCTGGTAAAAACTACTTATTTTAGCAGGTTTACATTTGTATATCAACATTTTCAGTTAAACCCCCTTTATTTCTCTTCCATAAAAGTGAAAACTTGCATTTGGCCCAGTAAAAGTCTTAGTAAAGTTTCTTTATGCACTTTTTAAAAGTCATTTGTTTTACTCCTTTAAGTGGAATAGTTACTTCCAAGAGTGACAAATGTACTCCTAATTCCACAATGATTTTCTGTGTGGCAGGAATAAAAATTATTACTTCATATCTGGAGTGAAATATGTCTACTAAAGAAGTATTTCACTTCATACATAATTCTGTCTCAAGCAATTATTTGCTTATGTCAAAAATCTGCTGAAGGATATCCAGTAATTTTCTCTTACTAACGTCATCTCATTAAGCACCAATGGTCTGATCTAAAACCCATTAACTCCCAATGGGAATTTTTCCACTGACTTCAATGGGATTAGTACCAGGACCAGCCTCCTACCAACTTGCCACATATGGAGTTTCCTTTGCTTTCCAGGGGAATTCCAGACCTGAAGGAGCTGTGCAATTTCCCTCCACATTGGCCACCAACTGGCTTTGAACCTACAATCTTCAGACCCATAGCGCAGACCTAAAAGATTATGAATGGGATTTTCAAAAACACCTAGGGGAGTTAGGAGCCTAATTTCCATTGACTTTGAATGGGAGTTGGGTGCTTACCCCCCTTAAAGACTTTTGAAAATCCCAACCTAACTCCATTAGCAGGCAGCTGAAGTGGGCTTTTACCCTCTAGTGGAACAGCCTGTTAGATGTGAACTGTAGCAGGATGGCTTGCCCTAGGGCTGGAGAACCTGGAGTTAAACCAGCCTTGGTTACATGATGAGCCCCACCTGAGGGGAATCAAGGGATTGCAGGGTAAAAGGCAGAAGGAACCTGCAGGGAGGAGGGCCCTTTGAAAGAGTGAGACTGCAAGAAGCAGGAGAAAACTCTCCAGGCAGCGAGGCCTGGGAGAGACCCTGCCCGAGAAGCAGGGGACAGACTGACAGCAGACCCGCAGGGAGGAGGGGTCTGTGCTCAGAGGAAACTGGGAGAAAGACTGTATATGGTTGTGTTTTGTTTTGAAAGGCTTTGTATTGGATTACTGGGAGAGAGACTGAGCTAAGCTTGGGGCCTGGACCTGAGGACTAAATAAACGGGATCACTCCCCAGGATTGTTGGAATAATTTGGTGAACTGGGGTTCTGACCGGGTCCCTGAAGAGACAAGATGACCACAGAGTCAGCATGTCTTGTGCTGCCTCTGTCCGCAAGGGGTGGCTTGAGAGGCAGTAAGTAACCACACTGCTATGTGAGCCCACGGGCAGTGTGCAATGAGGAGAGATTTCAGGATAGGCACTTAAAAATAATTTAAGATGTACAGGAAAAGTACCCCAAAGCGCTTTTGCGGCATCTGCACAATGAGCTACTGGCTCTCACGCCTGCTCCTAGAGGACAAAGATTTCTCTTGCTGGCCATCTCACTAGGGAAGCCAAGGACCAAGCGGATTAGGAGTTCGCACCATCCCATCAGCTGTAGATGTGATTTCTCTCCTGCTCACTACTGAGGCACTTGGGCAGGGCAGGAAGCTTGCTGAGTCAGTAATAGGTCTGTTGGATTTGATTGTGTATAGAATTGCCAAATCGGCACCACCTCTTGTAAGCACAAAGAGCCCAATGCACCATTGCTTTCACCTTATGCCATCCTTTACATTTGTGTAAAGTGAGGGTGAATATGTTGTCAGATAGAGGGATGGGTCCTTAGATGGTGTAAAATCATCGAGTGTCACTTACTTCACAATCCCGTGCCCGCTTATACCAATCGGGGATCTGGCCAAATGGCAGTGTCTGGCCATTGCACAGGTATAAATGCAAATATCAGGAGCAAAGCATGGAGAATTGGGCTCTTTGGGTCTGATTCTCTTCTCACTAGTGTAAATCAGAAAATACTCCACTTATGTCAATGGAGTTACAACAGTGTGAAATCAGCATAGAACACCAGGTCCTGAAGAGAATCATAGGAAGAATGATTTAATGCACTGGACTGGGCATCAAGAGACCTGCTTCAATTGCCATCTCAGCTGCAAACATCCTGCATGTCCTTGGTCAAGTCACTTAATTTACCATCTGTTCCATATCCGTAAAATGCAGAGAGTACTTCTCTGTCTCAGAGAGGTGTTCTGCAGATAAAATCCATTGATGGTTGCAAAGTGCTCAGAATCTACAGTGATGAGTGCCAGGTAAGTACCTCGATAGACATAATCACTTAAAATTTCTTTCTTAAGGGATGCCGGATTTTGTTCTGCAAGTGTATGAGGAATGTTGGACGTTTGTAAGAGTTGCTGCAAGTTAGGAATTCATATTTGTTTGTTACAGTAGCATGGAGCTGGATGAATATTGCTGATATGTATGTGCCTATCCAAAGTGCTTCCACACCTCATCCTGTGCCTTCCTCTTTGACTGCAAACTATCCTGAAATCCCAGTAGGACTCTCAAAGATGGGTAACGAAAATTTGCTCACCAGCAAGCAGAGTACGTTTTCTCAATATTACCCTGATAGATGGATCACTAATGAGTTTCTGGGGATTGTATCTCAGTAGCATATCTTGCGCCTTGGTTACCTGCCTATAGCAGAACTAGCAGACAGTCCTTAAAGCATGATTTTAGATATGAACAAGAGAGAGAGAAGCTGTGTAATACAAAAAAGCCCTGCGTCTTGATTCAGGTTTTCATACTGAAAATCAACAGGACATCTCTGCTTGGAGGAAAGACACCCTTGTTAGTGTCTCAGATGCAGCCTGTACGCTGATAGGCTTGCATAAGAATATAGTAGTAGCACATAGGTTATCGGTTTCATCAAGAGAGGGAAACAGAAATCCATTTGAGTGGGCATTGGGGCCCAGAACAACTGTCCCTTTGAGCTGCGTCCGCACTACAGATTGGCTCACTCCTCACAGCAAGAGAGAACACTCCCTCACCCTGTTGACTAACATTATAAACTTACTTCCTGCTCGCGGTAGCATGAACGTTATTTCCTTTTCTTCCCAGTAGGCAAAAGAGAGAGAAAGGAGAGGAAAAAAAATCCCACCACTGTGAGGCTGGTTTGTTAAAGCTGGACCCTTTGCTTGTCAGCTGGTGCTGAAATTAGAAAGTGCCTTTACTCACTCAGATGAGTTGCTTCTATTTCCTCACTCGAGAGACGACCTGTTTAGTGCAGGGAGGTAGTATGGCCTAATGGGCCGCTTAGGAGCCCAGAGACCTGGGCTGTATTGTTAGCTCTGCTGCTGACCTGTCGTGGGACCTTCAACAAGTCTCTGTCCATCTCAGTTTTTCCTCCTACCCTTTGTCTTATCTCCTGAGTGTTAGGTCTTTGGCGGTAGAGGCTGTTTCACACTCAGTGTGTACAGCACCTAGCACAAAGGATTCTCGATAGCGGTGGTACAAAAATATTGCTGGAGACAGGTGCTGCACATGTTGTGGAGAGAAGGAGCTTTTGTGTCAGTTTTATGGCTCCCCAGCCCCCAGGGCAGCTCTAAGCATGGTGCAATTGTCCAACTCCCTCAGTGGGCTCCCTGTGTCTAGTTACAGGGTTTGCTGTATCTAGGCTTGCTGGTGTGCCAGGTTCAAATCTGCCCAAGCTTAGCTCAGCCGTTCATCTCCTTGGAGGAGATGAGTTTAATGGACATGGTTAGGGGTGATTTTTATAGGTAACCCCTTTAATAAACAAGATATGCTGTGACTGCTGCAAGCCAGATTGTGGCAAGTAATGTGGGTGGAGCTGGACCACTCAAAACAGGAGCACCAGGGGGCATTGTGCCACAGGGGGAGAGCCTGCCAGCTGCACCACCCATAAGCAAGAAGGTGAGGCCATGATCTGGGCGCTGCTTTTGAGAATGCCAGCAGGGGGCACTAGCCCACTTGCCCTTTGGTGCATTCACGCAAAAGCCAGTGACAAGTTGACCCTTTGAATCCCATCCTTTGACTCCTATGAATAGCGGCTAAAGTGTCCCCTTCCCCCTCCTCTCCCACCCCAGGCATGGTGGCATTTCAGTGGCATCATACTAGGTACATAGCTAGTGAAGTGCTTTGGGAACCATGGGAGGGAAGGGGGCTGTTTGCATCGGTGAATGATAACAGGACCAGATTCCCATGCGGTGTAAATCAGCATAGCTCCATTGATGCCAGTGGAATGACACCAATTTAGGATCTAGCTGTTATTCCCTTTGGACCTCTCCAGCGGCGTAATTGCAAGGATGGGTTCCACTTCACTAAAGTGCATCTCCTTGATTGTGCTTTTTTCCACTCAGGTACAATCTACGTTACTTTAAAAGTTAATCATTGTAAAACGATGTGTGATGGGTATTCGCCGCATTAAAAGTGACACTGTTTGTTACAATAACATCTCTGGCTTTGGTATTAATATATCACAGCTAGAAAATAGCAAATCGAAATCCCATTGTTACCAAATCCTCCATACTCACAACAGGAATATTGTTAACATGTGCAGCTATTATCCCTTGGCACAATGTGACAGGATATTAAAGATGGGAGGATACAGGAAGCACCAGGAGTCTCTGAACTGGATAACAATCAGCCTTGTTAACAAGGAGACTGTGTTGATAACCACAGCCTGTTCTTTGCCATTACAGCCAGCAGTCAATTATGGAGAAAGTCAGGTTTCAGATGAATGAATATTGTAACGGAACAGTAGAGAGAGTTCATTGCTTGGGGAATGCAGATCATATGTTATTGTGGGTGATAGTGTCTAGTGGGGCTCAGTAAAGATTGGAGGTGAAAGGTCAAGGAAGCAGCAGTGGAGTGGAGAAAATTAAAGGGGAAACCTGGAATGTGTGGTTTTGTATTCTGAGAGTGGTGTTAGTGCCTCTCCAGTGAAAGTAAATAAGAATAATATCTGGGACCTAGAAGTAATACCTGAAACAAACACATAGAGGAACATCTGCTGACATTCTTGCAGTGATGGTAGGTGAAATAACCTCCACATTCCAGCAAAGAAAGTTCAGTCCAAAGGATAGGTGGCTCTGCTACTGGCTCCGCTACTGACTTGTGCTGTGACCGTGTGCAAGTTGCTTAGCTTCTTTGCACCTCACTTTCTCCATCTGTCAACTCAGGGTAGTGACCCACACCTTCTGAAAGCACATTGACCCCTCTGGATGGAGGTGAACATTCCTCAGTAGGAATTTTGCCTGCTTTATTACAGGAGTTTACATCTCAGTTCAAGCCTCTTGCAAAACATTCTCAGTTTCTTCATCTGAGTCTGGTCCCCACAGGATTTGGGCCACCCGTGAACAAGTTCCGTCACTTGCACATCTCCTGTTGAAGCTTGCATTTATCACCTCCACTTGACAATGCCAATGTCTTTGCACTCCCTTCCCAGGTGGGGAGAGATTTACTTTCCCTATGACAGTTGGATTAAAATGCAAGGGCCCTTAATGGCGTAAGAAAGTTCCTCCAGCTCAGCCAGCAGCACTGGGGTTAATTTATGGGGAAAATTACTTGCGTGAGCTTCATCACCATGGAGTGTATACAGCGGATGGGATATTCAAAATGACTTCAAGGGGAACTGAGTTGGGCCTATGCTGAACGCTTTACAAAATCTCCACCTATGTGTATCTACTTCACGCTCTTTGCTGGTCCCCGCCTCTCCTTTCTACTCTTCATTTCAGTTTCTGAGCTCTTTTCAAGATCCAGCAGCAGAAAATTCTTCAAAGAGGTGCATGGAAGAGAAGTGTCTCCTGAGCTTAATTTGGAACCCACTCGATACTCGGCTAAGATCCTCTCTGCACCTCGCTCGTTTATTTTTCATGGGATCATTCAGGGTTACAAATTAGATGAACTGGTTTTTGCTTTGCTATTTTAAATATTTAATGTTGTGTGTGTTTATTTCATCCTTGTCCTTCATTTCCCAGGGTTTCCATAGAGTCAGCTTTTGCTAGAGGGGATTTTTTTCCCCATTCTGTCCCTCTCTCTTTCTCTTGTTAAAGGATTGCGGGAGTGTTTGAGAGGGAGGCAGAGAGTGGATCTGCTTTGCTGTTCTCTTTCTATTTTGGGGAAAGAGGGCTGGGGGCTTGTTTCATTTTGTGGTTGTTGTGAATTTAGTTTCACGGTTTCTATACCCTTTTTGGAGCAGGGTTTCTATGATGGTTGGGTTCTTTGGGCAGGCTTTTGTCTGCTCCCTTGGCTGGGATGGCCAGCCGGGGAGGACTAAGGGCCCAGTGTGTTGTAGATTTGGACAGTTTAAGCTGTGGCCATGGGTTACAGATATTGCCTCCAGACCCTCCCTCTGTGGAGGAGAGTGGTCTGGCTATGGGGAAGGTGACTGGATTTAAACTGTGCGGTATGTCCCTCCTATTTTTAGGAAATGAGCAGCTGGCTAGAGAACTGTCCAGTTATGGTTCGATCAGTAGCCCTCTTGGGAGGATTTAGTTGGGCTGTAACACCCCTGAGGTTTGGCGTGTCCTGTCCTTTTACAGGCAGGTTTTTGACATCAGACACTGCTTCCAAGGTTCTGAAAGATTCCCCTCAGCATAGGTTTGGTGAGTGAGACTGCAGCGCATTTGCGGCCACTGTGGACTTGGCTTGTTTTCGTTGCGGGAGTCTGACACATTTGGTCACTCAGTGGCCTCAGAAGAGGCAAGCTACCCCTCAGCATGGTGACCCTGTGCCTGGAAAGGTGGGTGATGCTGTGAGTGGAACACAGGGAAGGGTCCATTTACAAGTTGGGGGAGATGGGTCTGTGGTTCCTGAATCAGTGGACTCTTGGCCTGAGTCTGATAGTGAAATGGAGACTGAACTTGTTGCTATGGATTCCACGGCTTTGGCTTGAGTGAGTAAAAAAACAGCAGTGCCTGGCGGAGTGGGCTCCATTTTCAGAGGCTCCCGCAAAGTGGATGGGTTTGGCCAGCGCAGTCAGAGCACACGGTTGAGGGTGGTGGTTCTTTGGTTGGAAGCATGGGGACTTTTCAGGTATTAGTTTTGCCCCCTAAGTCCCAGCAGCCCCCTCCCTCCTGTCTCTGCGAAGTTCCTTTACCCTCTCCAAGGCTGATAATGACTGAAGCTGAGTGTGGGGAATGAGGAACTCACAGATTCTTTGGGTCCTGAACTCCATGAACGAGGGGATACACCCTGGATGCTGTTGATAACTTTCTGGAAGAGACTAAAGGGAAATGTGGTATAGAGGGAGCAGACTGGATTCCTGACCTTAATCTCTTTTTGCTGTCTGTTCAGTACTCTGAGCTGTGTCTCTTTGTCTGAGTTTGATTGAAATTGAGAAGACTGATGACCAAAGGGTTATCTCTGACCAGTGGTAATGGTGGGCATTAATGGCTATAGGACATTTTGGTGTTTTATTTTTGTTCGAGGTTGTTTTGTTTTATTTCTATCTTATTTTTTTCTGATGAGTAATTTTGCGTGTAGCTGTCTGAATGGGAATGTGTGTTGGGACATTAAAAAATAGGGCTCTTTTTGAGTACCTATACCTGTCTACTTGGGTGTGTAGAGAGCCCAGGTAGGGTTTACACCTTTGGGATTCAGGTGTGTGGGGCACTCCACTCTACTCACTGACGCTGTGTCTCATGATCTACACTGCTATTTATATCTGTGCTAGCTGGGTGTGCGTTGTCTATACTTTACACGCTGCCGAAAGTGAAGAAGTACCTTGAATGTCAGCACTCTTTTGAGCAGGCTTCCTCAGCTTGCATTTACTGAGAGAAGAATGACACACTCCTGCTAGCGACTTAGGGGACTTTCTGTCCCCTACCCCCGACTTTGCCAAGAGGGCTATTGTGGAGTTGAACTGGCTTCAAGGCATTGGAACTGAATGATATTTTGGGTCAAAATTGGGAGGGAGTTACGGAAGAGCTGGCGAGGAGGTTGCAGTTAAAATAATTTAACTTATTATTAAATTAACTTTAGCTTAAAATAATAATATCAATAAATATAAAAATAATAAAATAATAAAATATTTGCTTTCCAGTTAAAATAAACAGGGTGCATACTACTTCACATAGTCATCTGCTTCACAAGTCTAAAAATGTCCATCATTAAACAGTGTATGAAAAGCCCAGCCGTGCATAATGGCCACAATAATATCACCATGAGTTAAACACCTATTGGACATCTGGAGAGCCAGAGCAATGGCTTATCTGCACTGAGGTACTTGTGTGCTCTTGTGTGTTGTGCTGTACAGACCCCAAGCTTGGTTCTACTCTTCTTTAGACTGGAGTAACTTCCCTGAAGTCCATAGAGTTACACCTATGTAAAAACAGATTTAAGTAAGGGCAGAATCAGGCTCATTGATATATATTGCAAGAACTATAATTGTCTGGCACTAGCTGTATGGGTCAGATTCTGCTCATTTGGAAATCAATGGCAAAACACCTGTTGGTGGGATCAGGCCCACTCTGACCTGAATATGCTTTAGGATGAGTGTTTTTGGCTAGGGAAGGGGTTTGAACGTTTTAATTTGTGGGTTGAATGAAGTCTCCAGTAGGTGTAATTTTTCTTCTTGTTAAATCGGCGGCATGACTAAAGGAGCTGGGCAGTCTTGCCAGCTTCTCTGGGAAACACATACATCGTTTCAAAAGATTTCTAAAGGGCTCATTCCCAGATCTCTGTTAAAATTTAGAACCACAGAAGTGTTTTCTTCAAGTGCTATTCATATCAACCATCGTAAACAATGTCAAGAGAGAGCAGGAAATAGGATGATCAAATAGCTGAGAAAAACCAGCCTTAGCCCAGTTAAATCATACATAATACAGGGAAACAGTCAGATCTGGTATATTTCTCTGAATGTTTGGGAGGGGAAGAAGAAAGATCTAATATTATTTTAGCTTGAATCATCCATTTCCAGGCTTCGGCTGTGTGTCATCTCATATGCTACTTTATCTCAAAACTCTCTTTACATTTAACCACAGCTTCAGCATTTGACTCAAGCTCCTATTTTCTTGATGGTGAAGTTTCTCATCGGTTCCAGTCTAAGATGAGTTCTGGTGGCAGGAAATCACGTGTGAAGACATCAGAACCAAAGAGGCCCTTAGAACACGCCAGGCCTTGTGTAATCTCCACTTGGACCCAGGCCTCCAGATTCTCACCTAATGGCAAAAGAGGATTGCAGAATAGATTCCATGGATTTATTTGTGGGAATGGTTTTCAGCCCACTAAATGGGCCCCATAGAACCATCCCAGAATGCCCCCCCCCCACATACTCCCCAACATGGCGAGTGGAATAAGGCCAACTCCAAGTTAATCTCACCATCACCCCACATGTTTCTTTCTCTCCTGCTCAGTCCACACTGGAACCTTGATCTGCGTCTAAGTAAGTAAAAGAGAAAAGGAATCCACGTCCCGTTCACTGACACTTTGGATCTGAAATGAAAAATCTGAGGTCAGCAATGTAGTGCCTAATCTAAAGCAATATCACCTGTCAGTTTCATAAAAAGCGCAGGAAAAATATCCCATCAGGCAAAAAAAAATTTTGTCATCTAAAATAAATGCTAATCTTATCTATACAGACAAAATGACGGGCACTTGTTATTCTGTTCCTTCTTGCTGGAGCTGGATGCCACAACATCAGTGACTGGTTATTTGTGACTCAAACAGAAAGGCCAGAAGGGAAGCTAGCACGGAAGACTTGATTTGGGTGCATTTTTTGCTTTTTTCCCAGAGCCCGTGAAATGTGCAGTATAAAAGGTGCATTTACAGAACCTAAGGCCTTAGTTGTCTCAAGGCATCTGATCTCTCTTGAGACCTGAAAGTGGTTCTATCTACCTCTATTTATTGTCCTTGTGAGCTTTGCTTGAGCCTCAGCAGATGGAAACACAAACGGAAGTGCCTTGTTTATTTGTGTTCTCAATGGCCATCTCACTTAATATTTCAGCTCTTCTTTGCTTCTCAGTTTGCAGTACCATTGTAGCGTTGTTGTAAGGAGGACAAATCTGGTTCAAGAAATGCTGGTGATGGGTAGCACCGAACTTAGCTCAGGGTTGCAGGTTTAGATACAAGAGTCTTTCCCATCTCAGGACATGCTGGAACCCATGTTAAATGGGCTTGGTGATCTCCATCCATCCATTAATACTAAGTGGCAGCTACAGTAGGAAGTGGTGTCCATCTGTACAGCACTTTACAAATTATTATTATCCCCATATAGCACAATGGGGAAACTGACAATCAAGGTGGTGACACGCCCAAGGTCACACATCGAGACCGGCACTAGGCTGCAGCTAGCACCCAGATCTTCTCACTCTTAACCGGCAACCCAGTGCATTTTGCAAGAGGCATTTGGGAGCTCAGTCAATGCTGTGCCCATGCTGATGCAATGCAGACAGGGTCAAAAAAATAAAAAGTCCAGCTTTGCCCCTTGCTGTGGCATCTCGGGGGCCTTGATTTAAGAAGCCCTCATCGGCCAGAAGCACAATAAAATGCCATTGATGGACTTTGTCTTGAGTGAATGGGGAGAACATTCTAAAGTCAAATGCTTTGCCTCCCGGCCTATCAATACTGCAAAGGTCATTGGTTCCCAATCCAGTGATGCAACAGGAAGTTGGTCAGTGATTGGTCCCTCAGGTAGATTGGTCCAATACTATTTGAAACCTTGTTTTAAACTTGTGAAACCTAGAAAAATACATGCTGGACAGTACAAGAAGACAGTAAATCACAGCGAATGGGCGTCAGCAACTCTTGCTGGGATACATTTTCCAGCAATCATGTTGTATTTACTCCTCTTCTAGGGCCTGATCCAAAGCCCATTGAAGTCAATGGGAGTCATTCCACTGACTGTAAGGAGCTTTAGATCAGACCCCTAATGGGGCCATAACCATAGTGTGTATTAATCTTATCCAGGCTGCAGCACTGTGCACTAGCTGCAACGCATACGTGTTCTGCGAGGCATAGGAAACTTCCCCACAGCTAGACTGTGTGGTTTCTGTTTCATTGCAACTCCCTGATCGCTAGGATTTGGTTTATAAATAGGCACTGCTTTTTTTTTTGTTCTTTACAGAACTTCACTAAGGCTGTAGCATATTGAAAAGCTAGAAAGAACCACAGCTTTGGGGAATGTTGTTAAGGTGTTTGTAAGATGCTAGGCAGGCAATGTGTCCAGAAGAGCAAACCCCACATGAAGGGGTTCCCAGCACCTGGGAAGAATTGTTGAAAGTCACTCATGTCAATGGGTTACTTCTCAAAGTAAGTTGCCTGGCACGGGAAGAGACATTTGGAACACGAATGCCACGGGAAAGTTCTAAATATATTCATAGCTGTCTCACCCTCAGGGTTTAGGTTTTGCTCCATAGCCAGTTTCAGAGTCTCATTTCAAATGAAAGCTTTTACTCAATCTGTAATGTATTGTGATATCCAGCAGGTAGAACTCATTGAAGGAAATTGCTTCCTGCAATGATATATGATTCATTCAGTCACATCTCTGAGCTATTTAGGGGAAATTATCCATGCGATTGTATCATTAGTTTAAAAGCAGCTGCAATTGTTTTTCTGCCAGGATAATTTTAAGCCACACATGAGTATTAGTTGGAAAAACATATTTGTAAAGGTGCCTAACTCTTTCCATATTGCTCCAATTTGGATTTCAAGCAATATAGTCCTCTTTATTGGTAACCAGATCCATGGGTGAGGTTGAGAGCAGAGCCCCCTTTCCATGAGCTGGCGAGCAGGTCTGGTTCTGACTGTAGCTACTCCCTGCTGATTAGACATCCAACCTGCAAAAGCAGATACCTTAGCCGGGGGTCTCGTTTGTCCTTGATGCAGTAAACGGTGTTTTGTGAGGACATAAACACAAAGAGCCATGCTTTGAAGCAACTAGAGAACTCTCCAGCTAGGAAGTTCCTACGTTTTATTGAATGCCCCACTGGAAAAGATCCTTGTCCTTTCTTGTAAGCCAGGACCAGAAACTCAATATCCACTCCAGATCTCCTTTCCGTACCATAAAAGATTAAAACTTATATGACACACCAATGTGTATACACAAAACAGTTAAAACGAATGTCTAATTTCTTGAAATGGTTTGCACTATTATGTCGCTATGAAGAGAAGCCCCCACTGCCGGTGTTTCCTCACGGCCAGGCAGAGGTGCAGCAGGTTCTCTCTCTCTCTTTTGGACATCCCCATTTTTCTCTCTAGATCTATAGGGTTGTTGTTTTTTTTTTGCTTCGGCAGCACCCACTGGCAGCTCTCCGCACCCCCACTCCATCCCAGCTCACCTCTGCCTCCACTCCGCCTCTGCCTGCTCCCCTGAGCCCGCCGCCGCCGCTCCGCTTCTCCCCCTTCTGTCCCCAGGCCTGCCGCAAAACAGCTGATTTGCACGGCAAGCCTGGGAGGGAGAAGTAGGAGGGGACAGGCAGGGCTGGGGATTTGGGGAAGGGGTTGGAATGAGGTGGGGAAGGGTCGGGTTCGGGGGGGCACAGGAGAAAAGGAGGGGGCATACGTTTTTTTGCTTGGGGCGGCAAAAAACTCAGAGCTGGCCTTGGGTCTGTCCCTCTTGTGTGACTCAGCCTTCCAGCCAGATCAAGTCCAATAATGAGGAAATCTTCAGATGCCTCAAGGGCTTCAGGGCCTTTCTCCTTAGGCCAGGGACTTAGGTTCTGGATCCTTGTGCATTCGGGGCCTTTCCTTAGGCAGCTCCCCACTGATAAGCTTCTACCATTGTCTCCTCTTGGTAGGGTAGCCTGGGCCCTCCCTCTCCACCAGGCTCTCATCTAGGGCCCAGTGCTGGGCAACCAAGTTCTGCACCTTGGAGTGCAAAGCAACTGCCTCCCTGGATCATTTGGTACCAGAGTCCTTGTGACACTGGCAGACCAGATGCCAGCTCAGGCCAAAGCCCCAGGCCAATTCACTTGTGTGTTAGTATAGATCACAGTGATTGTTAAATGTATAAGAGTGTATCTGGTGTTAAAACTTAATGAAAACTAATGGGCTCTAACCTGCATTGTTTTCCTTTATCCATATCCCGGTATAAAGTAGTAGCAAATATTTATATTGGGTGTACCCCTGTAACAAAATAACCCATCAAATGAGAGAGAAGCCTTGTGGAATGCAAAAGAACAGAAAAGTGCTAATTTCAAAGCAAATGGTCATTGTGTGTGATGGCCAGAGATCAAAGACTCAAAATGCATTCCTCACTAACCGTCACCAGAGGAAAAGCCCACAGGGGTAGTGACCCGGTCAGCTTGTTTTCTGTGAGAAAAGTTAGAAGTGTGGATTCAAGGAAAGATCCTGCATCTCTGCACTGTTTGGACTCTTACAGATACGTGTACCAGGTGAAAAGTGGAGAACCCCAAAGACAATCTAGGTACCCAGAAACTGGCAGTTTATTGCATCAGCGCCACCATTTAGACTCACCTGTGCATATATTTTACCCGCTTTAACCTCTCAGTAACTCTGACTTCCTTTTCTTAGCTAATAAGCCTTCAGTTAGTTTACTTTAGAATTAGCTGCGAGCATTGTCTCTGGTGTGAGATCTAGGGTATCAGTTGATCTGAGGTAAGTGACTGGTCTCTTGGGACTGGGAGCAACCTGATGTGGTGTGAGTTTTGGTTAAGTGACCTTTTATCACAAAGTCCAATTTGTCTGGGTGGCAAGATAGACTGGAGAGTCTAAGGTGACTGACTGTAACTCTGTGGTGAGGCTGGGAGAGTGATCCAGGAGTTCACAATTGTTACTGGCTTGATGAAATCTAAGTGCAGAACACACCACCAGTTTGGGGTGCGTGACAGGGTGGACTAAGCTGGATGTGTCAGGAACCTGCCACACCCACGCCAGCTAAATCCTTTGAGTGGCCTAGGAAGACTGCGGGGGCTAGCTAATCAATGAGGCTGCAGGGAGAGTGGTGGATGGGCCTAGGTCCCCACAAAGGCCACTGGGGAAATAGCCTAGAATTGGACAGTGATAACCACCACCACCACCCCTCCCCCGAACTGTTCAGAGGCCCAGCTGGAGAGCTGGGGCCAGAATAGACCAGAGGGCAAACCCATTGCCTCCTGGGGGAAAGCCCAGAGGGTAAGGCTTGATACCAGTGCTCGGACTGTTTGAAGACACGCGTGACCAGAAGGGATGCTTGTGAGAGGTGGGTGCCCTGTTTTCTAAAAGCTTCTCCTGAGACAGGCACTCACCATGGTGAGCGACGCCAGACACCATGAGCCATCCCCTCCTCTCCACAGGGTAAATTAAAAAACTGAACACAAAATAAGGTTTTTGACCTTCAGAAATGATCCCCAGTCCTTCCTCTGCATGCTTGGTCAGGTCAACATTGCCAGGCCTCCGGAAACAAGAGCTCCTGGGGTGCTCCTTCAAGAGAGCTCAGAGCAAAGCTCTGCTCCCTTCCACTGTCTGCTTCCCCCTTTTTAAGCTCCACCTCCAGATTGTGCAGTTTTTACAGGTGTGGCAGGATGAGGCTGCTGGGCCCAGAGTGGCTCCTTAGCCTCTTCTTCTCCAGTGTGATGTTCGTATACCCCCATCACAGTCTCCTTATCAATTGCATTTAAATAGGCCTGAGCGCTATTCGAAAGACCAAATCTTTCTGATCAATCTTCCAGGCCATGTTCTCACTTGTGCTGAATTTGTGCATAGAATTCCCTGTGAAGGGAGCTCACTTCCTGACAGTGTACCTGAAGATCCCAGATCCTCTTTTCTTTGTGTGGAAAGCATTGAAGATAAATCTGAGTCCACTCGCTAGGGTGTGGGAGTGTTTTGAACAGTTCCAAATGGCTACGTGCTTTTCAGCTGAACATTGTTCCCTAGTTTCAGTTCAGGGAGTGCTCTTGTACTGTGTTAAACACTGACATTTTGTTGCTGAATTTTTATTTTGGTGTCCTGTTTTCAAAATTCCTTCAGATCAGGTCACTTAGGTTTAAGCTGTATTGGTGTCACAGATAAAAGCATCCTTAGTTGTCTTCCCATCTGAAGATCTGTTAGAGACTGTCCAGATGCAAGTGGTGTTGACTGATATGCCAGGAATTGATTTATTTTTTTCTAGAATTTTTTTAAAAAGTCTGCACTCCTTGCTCTATCTTCCTATTGCTCTGGGGGTAAAGTGGACTATTAGTCCAATGTTCAAAATCAAGGTTCTGTGCAAATGCTAGGAATGTTTCAGCAGTAAATTGAGGCCCATTATCAGATATAATGACTTCAGGAACTGCATTATTGCAAATATTGACTTCAGTTTTTGGATGACCTGTTCCAATGAAATCTGTAGAAGTATAACCAAGAGAAGTAATCAACTACAATAATGTATGTGTGTCCTTTCCAGAAAAATAAATCTGTGGCTACTTGCTGCCAAGATCTGTCAGGTGGCTTTGCAGCAAGTAATGTTTCCGGTGACTTTCCCATCACCCCTTGTTATATATTTCTAGGCTTGGAAGGATTAGATTTTTAATTGATACATGTCAATAAACATCAATTTCACTGTACACACACAAACTGATGAAAAAATATTTCCATGGATAACAATCAAAATTTAAATAGGCAAAGTAAGAAAAATCTGTTTGAGAGCTGATTAGAGTTTGACATAAGGATATTTATTTTGTATATTTAATGGTTTTAAAACTTTTTCTCAATGCTCATCCTTAACTAATTATTGTCTGCCTCCTAAAATCCCCCAACTGAAAATTTAAATGGATAAAAATAGAAAAAATGCTTAAATATCAATATCTGTCAAAATAATTTATAAAGAAATTGAATTTTGCCAAAACAAAATACCTTACAGCCCTCTACTAAGGTCTAAATTTTCCCATTGAGACTGGGCCGCCATTTGGATTGTTGGGCTCATGCCCTGAACTTGTTTATACTTGGGTGTCCTTTGTGGATTTTGAAGAAGTATCTCTTTCTGAAGCATTATAGGGACAAGAATGTGCTGTCCTTTCAAAAGCAGGCAATCAGCCATGCAAACGGTTTCAGTCCTGCCAGTATGGTAGTAGATCTGTTGGAAGTTGGTTCTTTTGACCCCACAGTCTTTGTCAGAGTTGAGTCAGTTTCTGGCAAGCCTCATTCAATTCTAATTTGCTGGAGTCTGGTGGCAGATGCTGGAATTGCTGCCAGAACAAGATCAATATGGACGGTGACATCTTTTTCTCTAAAGCCTTTTTTCTGTCGCTGGTGCCTGCTCAGATGGGGAACTAAGGAGAATGTCTGCTGCTGTGAGCGCTTTCCCTGGTACGTATTTAATGTCATTGAAAGAAATTGCATTAGCTGTAGTCAAAAACTTAGAATCCTAGGTAGAGGGTCGTCTAGTGCAGCGGTTCTCAAACTTTTTTTTCTGCAGACCACATGAAAATTGCTGAGGGTCTCTGTGGACCACTTAATGATCTTTCCAAATGCTGGTTGTACAGTTAGCTAACAATTGTAGAGCACTTTGGATAAAAGTGCTGTATAAAAAATTTAATAATTAATATTTTTTGTTCTACAAATAAAAGCACAGTCATATTTTAACATTAGCAGTCTTACTTTTCTAATGTGATGGATGTACCCTCTCTTCCCCGCCACAACAGCCCCGAGCTGGGGCTGGGAAGGAGGCGGGATCTTTCCCCTGTCACAGCAGCCAGAGAAATGAGGCTGGGAAGGAGGGCCATCTCTCTCTGGCAGCCGTAGCCCTGGAGCTGGGGAAAGTCACCTCTTTCTCTGGCCACTGCAGCCCTGCATGTCCCAATTCTCCCCACCTCCTCTTCTCACCCCATTGCCCCCTCCCAGCTACCCTCTGTTCCCCCCAAGGCTACCACCTCACCTTACATGTGTGTCTTCTTCAGGGTCCAGGCACCTAATTAGTGGAGCCACATCTGTGCAGCTCCATTAATTAGGTGGGTGACCCTTCGTCTTGGATGCGGCCATCCAGACACATCTTAGAGGGAACTATCTGCAGACCATCTGAATGGATTTTGCAGACCACTGGTGGTCCATGGGCCACAGTTTGAGAACCTCTGGTCTAGTGGTTTTGAACCCAATAATGTGACTAAGGGTTTGTGGCCTGTTTCTGTGTTAAAATTCAAGCCAAACAGATATATACTGAGCCATTTGCAGGCCCAAATGACTGCTGGAACTTCCTTTTTCATGTGAACATACCTCTAGGTCTTCCTAATATGACTGCAACAGGTCGCTGGTCTCCTTCTGGCTCCTTTTGTGTAAGCACTATCCAAAACCATATGAAGATACGTTGCTACTGTTGTGGGATAGTTCACCCAGTATTGTGTCAAAACAGGTGGGGATGTCAGCAGTATTTATAGTTTATTAAATGTATTGTGTTTTGTGTGCGCCCATAGATCCATATATCGTGACCACTCAGGAGACCTTTTAAAGGATTTTTAAAATGACTAAATTTGGTAAGAATTTCCCAAAGTGATTTGTCATGCTCAAGAATCTTCTGACAGCAGAAACATCTCTGGGTTCAGGTAAGGCAAGTATGCCTTCACTTCATCTGAGTCTGGCTGAATTCCCTGCTTGCTAATTATGCATCCTACAAATTTTATCTGCTCTTTTCCAAATTCACATTTCTCATTCAGAGTAAAGCCGGCTTGTTGGAAGCGTCTCAAAGCGGCATGTAGCCACTTATGTTCATTTTTTATCTCTGCCATATACCTGCTCATCATCCGCATGGCAAAGAATGCCAGGCAAAACTGACACGATCTGGGGGATTCTATTTTGGAAGTGTTCTCGTGCTGAAAATATGCCAAATGAAAAATGATTGAAACAATACCTTCCAAATGGGGTGATAAATACAGGTATCGGTATAGAGTCTTTAGCCAGAGGGATTTGCCAGAGGCCTGCAGTAGCATCTAACTTTGAAAAAATTTAGCTTTCTGATAACTCCGCTAACATCTAGTCAATTGCAGGAAGCATGTGTCTTTCTCTGCACATGCACGTAAAGTCGGCACAAATCCAGATTTTTGCCATTGGGCTTTGGAACTGCAACCATAACTGTACACCCACCCAGTGGGTTCTTCTATCTGGAAAATAACCCTCAGATCTTCCATTCTCTTTAATTAATCTTTGACTTTCTCTAGCAAGGGCATAAAGATGTGCTGAGGAGCTGTGAGAGCGAGGGGAGTCATTGATGGCGTCAGTTTTATTTTGTACTGCCCTGACAGGTTTCAGAGCCCTGTGAAGATGTGTGGAAACCTGTCCTGTGTAGTTTACTTTTAGCTGCTGCCGCACTGCAGTTTCACTGCTAGGTTTAGTCCTTGTTTTGCTGGCAACTCTAGGAGAGGAATTGTCAATCTATATCTTACGTATATTATTTCTTGAAGAGCAGTCCCTCCTTCCTCCAATTTCCAAGGAACTGGCCACAAACATCCAAGATATTGTTATTAGCCCCATGTAGAATCTTACATTGTATTTGCAGATCTTCATCCCAGGATCAGTTATAATCTTTTCTTGCAGTTGCGTGATTGCTGCCCCCATATCAATTTTAAATTTAAGATTGTGACTGTTTTTAGATTCATGCTTGTGGATCAAGGTGTTGTCCGTCCTACTGCAGACACTGTCCCTAGACACATGGACTCATGATCTGATAACACTCCCTCTTGGATTGTTTGCATCTCTCTTGGTGCAATGCCTGCTATTGCAATATGTCCCATTTTTGTGATATCCTCCTACATTTCCTTCGCTGGGCATTGTTGCCAGCTGTGGGTTGGTATCTTGCCACATCTTCCTTTCCAAGCTTTCTTTCTGTTAAGGTTCTTTGGCCTCCCACGCTCCAGTTGTGCATTGTTATGTTGTAAATTTGGTCTTATTGGGTCTTTTCTTTTTACCGTGTAAATATGGTCTGTTGCAGTCTCCCATATGGTTCTACCATGGAAGTTATATTGGTATTTCTTTATGGTTTCTTGCGTTTTCACTTTTGCTATAGCTTTTGCTAGTGTGAGAGCTGGGCTTAACTGAAGCTGTGCTGATCAATTGGTGTGTCTTATACCAACACCTATCCTGTCTCTTACTAGTTTTTCTTCAATATTTGCAATATTCAGCAAGACTATGAATTACAGTAATAAAAATCAGCTGTTTCCCTTGTTCATGGCCCCTCCTATTAAATTTCAGGTATAATCTTCTGTCTGCCTACAAAGTGGGTATCAAACGTCTCTTTTGCTTTGGAATATGCTTTCTTTTCTTCATTAGTGAGGAGTAGGGTACATATGGTATCCTCATCAGCATCACCCATGGCAAATATTAATGCATTTACCTGGTATTCTTATTCTTTCTCCGTTAAACCAGAAGCCATCTGGAATCACTCAATTCCCTGGATCCAGCAAGGTCTGCTACCTGCATTGTCAAAATCAAACTTCTCTAACAAAGCTATTTGTGGTATGGTCTCCATTTCTGCACTGAGCCATGGTTCTGCCACCTTCTGCTGTAGCTTTCATAGGTCTCCTCCCTGACTTTTCACTTTCCTGGCCCACTCACCTCTCTGGCACTTGGGTGGGAGGTCTCTTAACTTTTTCCTTTACTCTTTCTTTAGAGAGAGGGATTCACTCACTTCTGACACCAGGTAGCATGAAGACATAAACACAGAGCTATGCTTTAAGCAGCAATAGAGAACTTTCTAACCAGGAAGTTCCTGCATTTATTAAGCCCCTGCTGCAATATGTTCTGGTCCATTCTGGTAGCTGTGGCTTTAAAAAATTCCAGCCTAAATCTTGGCGTACCTAAGGGCAAAATCCATGAAATAACAAAGTGCTAGAAACTGAAAGGTCTCTGTTGATAAAACCTTGACAGGTAATCTTAAAATGGAGGCGATCTCATTCAATCAGAAATCTCAAGGTCTAAGGGGAACTCAGAGAGGAAATTAAGCCAGAAGAATACTGTAAACTGGAAATTGTGAGCATGAGATAAGAACATTAGAACATAAGAGATATGGGAGCTTGTGGAAATATCTACCTGGAGATCAAATTAAACCTCTAGTTCTTATGAAAACCTCTACCCACTTAGGGAACACCTAAATAAGGTCACCATGGTAAATATAAAGGAGTAGGGTCTAGTGATTAGAGCAAGGAAATGGCAGTTAGAGAGGATGGATGCTCCAGTATTAGGGCACTAGCTTAGATCCTGGTTCAAGTCCTTACTCTGCCATAGGCTTCCTTCACAACAGTGGGCGACTCACTCAGCATCTCTGTGTTCAAGTTCCCCATCTGTGAATCAGGAATAATAGCACTGCACTTCCTCACCAGGGTGTAGTGAAGAAACATACATACATACAAAATTAGGAGGTGCTCAGATACTATGGTAATAGGAGTCATATAATACCCTAGATAGCTAGTTAGGAATCATGGGTTTTATTTCCAACATTCTCACTGTCCAACTCCCCATCACTCATTCACAGCCCTGATCATTATCAGTGTCTGAACATGCAGAATGGGGCATAAGGGGATCTTGCTTCTGTTCCCACCTCTGACCCAGACTTTCTCTGGGATCTTGCAAAAGTCACGTAATTTCCGTTTCGCCTTTGAAAAAGTAGGGTATTTCTATGGCAGTGAAAGACCCAAGGACCCCAGCTGGGATTTGGGCCTCATGGTGCTAGACACTGCACAGATATATAACACAAAGCCAGACCCTGCCTTCGAAAGTTTGCTGTCTAGGATTTTGACAATATACAATAGGTAAAGGCACACACAAAGGCATGTGTATGTGGGGGGGAGTTGGCTGGATAAAAATAAAGACAGGTGCATATGCATAAATTAGTAATCACAGCGATCTCAAGAATTGTCATTGCCACCAATTTAACAAATCTTATATGGTTGTGTTTGTAGGCATCATGGCAAAAGTGGGTTGTAAACAGGGATCTAGCTAGCTAAGTACCCATTCCCATTGTAGCTTGACTGCATGTACTTGCCTCTGTGTCTGGCAAATAGCTCGTGACAACCTGTCCAGAATTATGTAAGCAGAGAGACTTCCAAGATTTCAGGCCCGGATTCTTTCTTTGTATTAGAACAGACCGTTAGATTATCCATTACAAACTGAGCCGACTGGAATGATACAACATGGTGTGATGTACGTCTGCTTAGCAAGAAGCCACTTCTTCAGAAACCTCGTTTATTGCATTTGTCATTACATGAGTGACGTAGCTTCTGAGGATTGGTTGGGTTCTCTCCAGTGCTAACAGCCTGTAGATAAGACACTGTGGTGCACTGCTGAACCGCTGAAAAGTTTGGGGTACCAAAGCCCTTTGGTAGAGCAGCAACACTAATATGGTGAATCTGGGGGAGAGAGACATAAAGTGTGAGTGACATATCTACAAGGGGCATTGTCTTGTCCTTTATTAACTTTATAGCAAAGTGTGCTAGGTGCTTTACAAAAACTAATATAAATGCATGGTCCCTGCCATGAAGACTTAGGTAGCATATAATATACTTCAGCGCAAACCAGCAGAGCACATATAATCATATTCTGAACTTGTCTGCAATCTACTGTGTATGGTTCCTCGAATGGGTGGAGCTTACTGTGTGGGTGGAACTTGGAAGAGTGCCACTAACATTTCCCCCTGCTTCAATCCCTGAGCAGAATTAGAGGAAGTAGCAGGGTTGTTAGGCAAAAAGTAAGCAGCTTACCTGGATTGCAGTGATGGTTGACATTAATCAAGGGAATATTGGCCAAATGGTTCTAGACCTGTGTACGTACACAACGCCTGCTCCGTGGGCATTAAATCAGTGGAAGTATGTACAGACAAAGTCAGTTCTTTCCAATAACACCAAAGTTTGTTTCATGAATCCTGGATCTGAACAGCCCTGAAGCCTGGAGAAGTTGGGTTATGGATCATTAAAGCAAGACGACCCAGCTCTAATGGACTATCCCAACGCCTTGGTTTGGTAGAGTGAGCCAGAACTGAACTTCGTGGCTTGAGTCCTTCTCTGCTTAAAGAAGGCATCAAGATCATTTACAACCACAAGTTTTAAAGCTTGTCCTTTAGAAAGCAGACACCTTGTGGGAATCCCCTTCTTCCTGACATCCCCCATTGGCAAGGAAGAAACATTCCTGAAACCTTTTCTCAGTGAGACTGTAATGGCCCCAGACATACCTATTCTATGGAGACCAGAACATTCACTGACAAAAGCACAAGCTCCTCCCAACTGAGCTAAAGGAATAACTCCATCAATTGGCAGTAAGTAGCAGGCTGTTACATCTGATGGGGTCAGCCACTAGGGGGAGACTGGATCACATGCACTAAGCCATCATGTTACAACATCTCCCTCTAGTGGGCACTATCAGTAAAATTGCAATAAACTGCATTAATTGCAAGTGTCCTACGTCTTTATCAATATCAGACTAAAGATTGGCTCATCTAAAATTATCTGCAACCTTGGAGAATTGCAGCAGTAGAAGCAGCCAAAGCAGATTCTGTGGCACTGGGACTCAGGGATAAAATGGAGCCCAGCTGGGGGTACCTCCTCTCCACAGAATCCCTACCAACCTACTAGGGGACCACGCTGGGATCTTTAGGTCTCATGTGGTGCTTCCTCATGCCTCTGCCATGTTGCCTTTGAGGGGGAAACTCTTTAGGGAGGAGCCAGCCAGAGGCTTCAGCCAGTAGGAGCAGAAGCAGCCAAAGCAGGGATCTTCAGACAGTCAGAGAATTTCTACAGCTGTGACTAAACTTTCTCGCCCTGAGCTGATTGACTGTTTGCTCTAACTCTCTCCCTCCCCTTTGCTCACATTCTCATCATCCCAGTTCATCCCCGGCCCTGCCTCTCACCACCTGTCCATCCCTTTTTTTTTTTCTACCCCAAAGTCAACCTTCTGGGCTGATATTTTCTGTGCCACGTGTCTGCCTCGGGCAGAATTGTTTGGGCAAATTCCAGCTAAAACGGTGGGACTGTTACTGAGACTGAGGCCAGAGACAAATGTTTTTTCATTGTTAAAAAAAAATCCAGTGACTTTTCCTTTGGAAAGCTCTAGCGCCTCCATGCTTTGGAGTAAGGTCAGCAAGGGGGTGGCCTTTGTATCACGCATGGGCCTTTTGCCTTCCTCGTGGAAATCTGCCCCCAATTGGGCCACATTACAAACTTTTGAAAAATATCTCAGTTTACCACCTACTCAGTAGAGATTTGCTAGAGTCCCACAGATAAAGCCTCCAAAGATTCCGTCCCCTCTGAGCATCCTTCAGCCTCTGGCCCGGCTGCACATGATCCATCCACACAGCTCCTTCGTGTGACTGGACTGTGTGTGCACCATTTCCAAAGTGACTGCATGTGCTCTCTCCATCTTTGGGTTAAGCCGGATGGTCTCTGTTATTGTTGCTCCAGCCCGTGGTGGGGCCAGGGCCTGGATCCAAGAGCAGGGAGCCTGTCTCTTCTGTGCTCTCAATGACAGTCCTCTTTCCCCCTCCCCTGCAGGGACCCAGACAGCATGGAGGAGGAATAAGGAGGGAAACGAACCAGGCCTAGGGCATTGACGCGCACTTGGAGGGGAGACTGGGACAAGGAGTCTGGGGAGTGGAGACTGGGGCTGGAACTGACTGCACCAGGAGACTGAGCCTGGGAGTTGGGCAGGGAAGCGTAGTTTGACTTGCTTTTTAAAGGCAGCTTATTGAATGTTAGGCTTGGCAGAATTCAATTTTTGGTTTTTAATAATTTTTATGGATATTATCAATGCTTATTTTTAAGCTTTTTTCAATTTTTATCCATTTCAGTTTTCAGTTCTGTGAAATTATGGGGTTTCAGCATTTTTAATTTTTTTAATCAATTTAAATGTCCACCATTGTGGGAACTTATGGGGGCCTGACAAGGGAGGAGATCAAAAAATAATTCTTTAATGATCAACACTGACATTCAAAAAGTTAAAGCTTTATGGCCATTAATATACAAATTGTCAATATCACATAACAAAATATGCAAAGTAAATAGTCTTAAATCAAATTACATTCTCGAACATCTTTTTTTCTTACTTTGCCTAGCTGTAAATGTTGATTATTGTTAATGGAAACATTTTTTCGTTATTTGTGTGAGTGTGATGGAATCAACATTTGCCGACATTTAACGATTAAATCTAATCCTTCCCAAGCCTATGTATATTAAGTGCCCAATAATGTTGTGATTTCTCCGCCGACTGAACGGGGAGAGGTCCTGTGGAAAAAATAGTATGTGATCATGTAGTTAAATACTGTAGCATAATGCATAGACACTAGGGTGCTGAATTCAGCCTGCACAGGCAACTGGAATAGTGGCATTTCCTAATATATTTTTAGTGGAAGACTTAGTAATCTTAATGTTCTTTTATTGTTGCTTTTTGTGTGCAATAAGAGAAATATAGAAGAGTCTATAGGGAAATCAGTCGGAGATGGCACACTTGATAAATATACATTTCAATAAGCTGCATTTGAAAAGCAAGCGGATGAAACTTTTCAATAACCAGAAAAAGGAAAACAAAATTGCAAGAACAATATGTTATCAGAGGATAAAGAATCACACGTATTCTGGTTCCCTGAGAATCCAACTTATCTGTCTGATTGTTATGCTCTAGCCTGCTCACAGGTTGGAGAAACCGATACCAATGCACGTAAAAAAAGAACAATAATAGAGACATCTACAGGGAAAACTGTCCATGAGAGGAACATTTTTCAAGATCCTTAGTAGAAGAGACTTTAGGGAAGATTGGCTATTCAGAGAACATTGTCTGCAAGCTCTTTGAAGAATAGGCACTTGGGGCCTGATTAATGAACATTTTCTGCATCATTTATGCCCATCCTCTCTGCCGTTTACATATAAAAAGTGCAGTACGTTGTTTCCATGGAAAATATGTAAAGGGATTTTCCTGTCAAAGCAGCATTGTTTAGTGGTTGGAGTTGGGAACTGGAAACCAGAAGTTCTGTGGTCTTGTATTGATTGTAGTCAAGTCCCTATGGTTCACAATACTATATTGAATTTATTTATAAAAGGCTTTTTCCAGTGACTGTATTTGGAATGACCCATAATTTTCATGAAGAAGGATCCCAAAGTATTAGACAAAACGGAACACACAAGTCACCTATCACTTCACTCACCTCTAAAATGCAGACACTGCTGGGCAGGAGCACAGCAGCTAACAGGAGTTATGCTGTATACCAGTTTAAGAGAAGAGTTAATGAATATCATATCCACACAGGGAGAAATTAGATGGGGGCAGGGAATTATAATAAATTAGAAATTGGCCAAAGCTTTGGGGCTAACACACTAGCCCTTGAGAAAAATAGACCTACTGTTAGGAATGGAATGGAGTGTGAACTTATAAGGAAGTGTAACCTTGCCCTGATGAAGTCGCTGCACACATCAAAGAGCAGCCAAAAAAGACTTGTAAAATGTTTCTGGCTCCTGGGTGTTTCTAACTTATGCTCTGAATGCAGTGTGGTAGTGCCCGTTTGTCATTTTTGTTAGACATGCTTTAAAAACATTATAATTCATTACAAAGTTTACACTTCGCTTTTAAATAACATTTTATTATGGCTCCATCACAAGGGCACTGGGTGTGCTATTAATAAACAGACGGGCTCCCAGGATGCTCATTTTTCATAGGAAAAATAACCTCCGTGCATGCTCTGTAGAGTACGGGGTGATCTATGTGTTTGCGAGGGGGCAAGATGTATATTGACTGACTTGGCGTTACCCACGGAAATATGTGATAAGTGAACACGGAATGTGAGTGATTGTTGCACTTCAGCGTAATCCTTCTTGGGAATGGTGTCATGTGCCCTGATATATATCAAGCCACTGCCTGGCCTCACTGTGTACAGAAGAAAATACGCAGATAATAAGAGAATATATTGTAGTGTGTTGTCAAGATGCCAGCTACAGGGCACGGATCCAGGCCAGAATTGGAGGGGAACATGGTCCGAGTACAGTCTATAGGGTTGAGGCCAGAAGCAGCCATATAAACTAATATCACACTGTCAGGCTGGAGTTAAGGTTGATGAGCTGAACTGTGTTGGAGCCAAATCAGCTTAAGTGGACCAGAAGCAAGGAAGAGGAGTCTGGTATGGAGCAGGGGACTGGGACCCGAGGCAGGGTCAGGAGTCAGAAGTGGAGTGGGGGTCCAGAAGCCAGGGAAGAGAAGTGAAGCTAGATATCAGAGGTGGGGCTGGGACCAGGAGAAAAGCAAGGGATCAGGAGTGCACAGCTAAATCTGTTTGCAGCAGCCAACCAGAGATCCCCCACGCTGCACAGGCAGCCTCCAGATGTTTTGCCTAGCCCTTAAATAGTGTACCTGGGCCAATCAGGGGATATAGTAGGCTCTGCCAGTCAAGACTTCTGTGGGCGGGACATCCAGTGGTGCTTGAACCCACAGCACTCATAGGCTGTTGTTCCCCAGTTTGCCAGAGGTGGCTATGTGGATCCATCAGCCAGCCACGGTTCCTGGCCATTTTTTTTGTGTGTGTGTGTGAGAGAATTACCTGTCTCTTGTGGATGAAGTAAAAAATGCTCATCTTCATGTCATTGGTCTTTTGCTGTGACAGCACTGGTGGGGATTCTCCTTTTAGCACAAGTGTTTGGGGTCTGAAGATCTGAGTTCTCTCCATGCTGACATAATGACATTCCAGCAAGCCCTGGTGTGCAGCACTTTCACACACACGATGTTCCTGGAATGTCAAAGGCTTTTTGCAATACCTCTCTGTGATGTGTGCACATAGAGTGGTGAATTTAGAAAGTCCAGCACAGCTCAAAAATCACATGATGTTTCTCCCCATTCCAAGTACCACCAGAATCTAGGGAGCTCATTTACCTTCAGATTGTCCTACCAGCCCCCCATTCCTGCCTGCAAGCTTTACATGTAGATAGTTCCCCATGAGATGTATAGATGTGAAGGATATATACCCCATCTTGGCTTTAAAAGGGTTAATGTGGGCCAGCCCCAATTAAAGATGAGTCCTAGCTGGGAAAGGAGCTGGGTGGTTGCTGGAAAGGCAAGAAATCTGGAACAGAAGGCGGTGGAAGGGAGAAACGTTGCAGTCACTCTTTGGGATGAGAGAGACCAGGAGGAAGTCCACAAGGAGAGCGGGCTCCTGAGTTGCAAAGTCTGTCAGGAAGCCAGGGTGACACAGCGGGGTGGAGCAAAGTCCAGTGAGGAGCCCTATTAAAAGAGCAGGATTGGGACTTCCAGGCAGAGAGCCATGGGAAGTGTTTGGCTGAGAAATTGAGTAAGGGAATTGTAAGAGGGATGAAGGGTCAAACTTGTGGAACACAGAAGAAGATTTAAGTTTATACTTTTGATTTGGGGTTTATTGGGGTATTCTGTGGGGGAGCCCAGGCTCTGAGGGAAGGTTGAACTAAGAGAGACTTGTGGGAGAGCTCAGCTGACACACTTGGCAGGAAGAAGTTCAGGGAGATAGCAGCAAGGAGTCTGACAGAGCAGACCTTGGCTGATGGTTATAGGGTCACTAAACTGCACCCAGGGTAGAGGGTGGGCCTGGTTTTCCTAATCAACCACTGATAAGGTGGCATGAAGCCCCTGAAAAGGGGAAAAGGTGTCAAGAAGGACACTAGTATCTCTGGAGAATGTTAAACAGAAGCTACTGAAGTTGGGCATTTTTAAATCAGCAGGTCCAGACAATTTGCATCCAAGAGCTTTAAAAGATCTATCTGAGGCGCTTGCTGGCCCATGAATCTTGATTTTCAATAAGCCTTGTAGCAGTGGGGAAGTTCCAGAAGTTTGTAAGAAAGCTAATGTGCCAATTTTAAAAAATGTTAAACAGGATGACCCAGGTAATTATAGGTCTGTCAGCCTGGCATTGGTCCTGGGCAAGATAATGGAGAAGCTAATACAGGACTCAATTAATAATTAATTAAAGGAGGGTAATATAATTCATGCAAATCAACACAGGTTTATGGAAAACAGATTCTGCCAAGTACCTTTTATCTTTTTTTGATGAGAATTCAAGTTTGGTTAATAAGGGTAAAAGTGTTGACATAATATATTTAGACTTCTCTAAGGTGTTTAACTTGGTACCACACAATATTTTGATTAAAAAGCTAGAATTACTTAAACTTAGCATGGCACACATAAAATGGATTTAAAAATGGCTAACTGATAGGTCTCAAAATGTAATTGTAAATGGGGTACCATCATTGAATGGGTGTATTTCCAGTGAGGTCCTGCAGGGATTGGCTCTATGCTATTTAACATTTTTATCAATGACCTGGAAGAAAACATAGAATCATCACTGATAAAGTATGCAGATGACCCAAAAATTCAGGAAGTGTTAAATAAAGAAGAGGACAGGACACTGATTCAGAGGAATCTGGATCACTTGGAAGACTGGGTGCAAACAATAGGTGTTTTAATATAGCTAAATGTAAATGTGTACACCAGAAACAAAGAATTAGGCCATAATTATAGGATTGGGGACTCTAGCTCAGGAAGCAGTGATGCCGAAAAAGATTTGGGGATTGTGTGGATAATCAGCTTTTTGTGAGCTTCCAGTGTGGCACTGTGGCCAAAAGAGCTAATGTGATCCTAGGATGCAAGAACAGGAGAATCTCAAGTAGGATTAAAGAAGTCATTTTACCTCTGTATTTGGCAGTGGTGTGACTGCTGCTGGAATACTGCATCCAGTTCTGGTGCCCACAATTCAAGAAAGTTGTTGATGAATTGGAGGGGGTTCCCAGAAGAGCCATGAGAATGATTAAAGAAATAGAAAACATGCCAGACAGTGATAGGCTCAAACAGCTCAATCTATTTACCTTAACAAAGAGAAGGTTAAGGGGTTTGTAAGTATCTACATCTCTATCTGTAAATGCGGAACAAATATGTAATAATTGGTTCTTCAAACTAACAGATAAAGACATAACATGATCTGATGGGCTGAAGCTAAACAAATTCAGAATGGAAATAAGCTGTACATTTTTACAGCCAGAGTAATTAACTATTGGAACAAACTACCAAGGGTCATGGTGGATTCTCCATCAGTGACAATTTTTCGATCAAGATTGAATATTTTTCTAAATGATCTGCTCTAGGAATTATTTTGGGGGAAGTTCTCTGGCCTGTGTTATATAGGACGTCAGACTAAATGATCACAATGGTCCCTTCTGGCCTTGGAATCTATGATTGAAAGAGCTGAGAGAAGGGTGTGGACCATGGGGCACAGTGTTGGGGCTGAAGACCTTTTCTGAACCGTTATTTGTTGGGCTTTATGTTACCCTAGGAAGGTGAAGGAGGACTACAAGGGACCAGGCCAGAGGGCTGAGTCATGAGGAAAAGCAAACAATAGGGACCAGAGCAACCATCAGCAGGAAGAGCCTGCTTCTCCATGTCCAACCATGAGGGGGCACACCAGTGATGAGTTAAGCCTTCTGCCATAGGCTTACCAAGTTGCTAGCCATACAGGCTTCTAAGTGAGATAGCCAATGCCGCGTTGAAGGCAATGTTTGTCAGTCTTCCTGTTTTTTTTCTGGAGCAGGATTTTTTTCTTCAAAACAAGATCAATCCCTAAAAAGCCTGTGTGTCTGGCCAGGCATTCCTCTTCCATTTCAGATTCTGACTCTGCTAAGGCCTGAAACAGTTACTTATCTGAGATATTTGCCCTACTTTGGACTTCCACTGCAAGCACCAAGACAAAACAAAAATATGTCTCCTGTTCCTTCCCACTATGGCTCTGGCTCTGAGGTTAGGCCAGATATGTGACCCATCCCTCATCAGAACTACCTTCAATTCTTGGAGGCCTACAAGTGTGTAGTTATGACAACCGGTTGAAGATTTTCCAGTGGAAAATGCTGTTCCACTGAATGGAAATGTTTCACGAGAACATATTGACCATCAACATTTTTGATGAAACGTTATCAGACTGCTTCATTCTGATGCTATCACTGTGTCTATAACATTGCAGGGGACTATAAAATGACACATTTTAGCCTTATCAAAGTGAAGTTATTTGACAAGGGCATTTTGAAATTTTGTATTTTTCTCTCCACAATTTTTGTTTTCTGGGAAATTTCAAAATTTCAATTTCTCAAAACTTCCTTTCATCCCAAATCAGAATGAAATTTTGGAATTTTCCCCAGAATGCAAAGTTTCAACCAGTGCCATCAGACTGAGTTTGAGGTCTTTGTGGATCTCTTTATCTCATTTGTACTACACTGAATTGTAGATAGTGAGTCATACAGGAATTATCATGCTGAATGAGACCAAAGATTCTCCAAGAGTTTATAGGGAACGGGTGTTTGGTTTTATGCTAGAGGAAAAACAAATCAGCTTAGCAATGATGAAATTGACTACAGATCACACTGAGTGTAACATCAACAGATGTTAGTGCACCAGTCTGTTTGCAGTTGGAGGAGCCTGGTGATGATATTGGTGTATGATGGATACATAAGGAATCCCAACAGCACTTATAACTCCCATATTACTGGGGCGGGGGTGAGTGTATTTGCTTCTGTTGCTGCATGTTATTATTGTTAGTGATGGTTCCAAGGGGGAAAGCAGAATGTGTGCAGAAGGGAGTGAAAAGCAATCAATGGGCAAATGAATTTCCTCTGCAGGATAGACTTGTATTATAATCCATCACACTGGGACACACTTGGCTGGGCTTGTGGTTGAGCTGATGTTTGTCTGGGTTCCCTTTGGCAACTGTGGACAGGTTTATCTCTCTCTCTCTCTTTCTTTTCAATATATCTGCTTCCAGGTGAACTCTAAGTTAAATTGACGTAGCAATACAGAAACAAAGGCATTTCCATTGTTTCTTCTTAGGGTCAGTTCCACATGCATCTTTTTGCTTCTCCACAACAAAGATCGTAGCAGTAAATAATAAAAATCCTCAGAATTTATTGATATTACTGTAGTGCCCTAGTCATGAGCCAGGGCTCCATTGTGCTAGGCGCTGTGCAAATACAGAACAAAAAGACAGTCCCTGCCCCCAGATGCTTGCACTCTAAGTATAAGACAAGAGATGACAGATGGATACAGCCAGATGAGAGAGCACAAGGACACAATGAGACAATATTGGTCAGCATGGTCTCAGTAGAAAGTGGTCTCAGCATGAGGGCAGGGGGTTAAGGGAAAAGGGGTGGGGATGGAGCCTCAGGGGGCAGGAAAACATTTCAGGAGCCTGGAGTCCCGCTACTTTTAGGGTGCTACCGCCACTGCTGATTAGCATCCAACATTTTTGCTCAGCCCATTAAAGAGATGAACCCAAGATAAAAACAGCTGACCCATGTAATGATGGTGCGGTTCAGTAAATAACAAACCAGTGGATGAGAAAGGAATAAAACTTTAATAAAAGCAACTGGAGAGCTTCTGTAGTGAGCTGCTGCAAACAGCCATGTGGTGTTCCCAACCCCTACCTCCAGGGCACCTCTCCAAATTTCCACACTCTCAACACTGTCCCTTATGAGTATGGTGACCAGAAAGCAAGTGTGAAAAAGCGGGACAGGAGTGGGAGGTAATAGTCACCTATGAAAGACAAAGCCCAGAATATTGGGACTGTCCCTATAAAATCGGGACATCTGGTCACCCTGCTTACGAGGGATGTCTCCAAATCACACTCTTTCAGAAATATATCGCTATAACCTAGAGCTGGTGAAACTTCTCCAAAGTTTATAGGTGTTTGGAGTCACAGTTTTCAGCATTGCCAGTGCCAACTATTCAAAAATAAAGAGTCTGCCTCTCCCCCTCTACCCCAAATAATTAGACTGGCTTAAAGGTCTGAAATGTTAAAGTATATTTAGAGTTATTTTTATTTGCCTTCTGCCTCATGAAACTCTAGAGTTCACATTTTCAGACTCTTCCCTGCAACCACAAGGGATAAGGAACTTATTTTAAAAATAATAAAAATAAAAATGAAATGTGAGATTTAGGTCCTATTGAAGTTTAGATACGAAATCCTTCAAATTTTGTGGGGGATTCAGACCTGGCTGTTGATTTGGGCTATTCTCTTAGGCAAAAGAAAAAGGGGATGGTAGAAAATAACTAAATGGATGAAAATCGTTCAAAAGACCAGACAAAACCAACCCCAGCCATGAGATATATCAGTGACATCACACTCCATGCAGTATCAGAGAATTATGTTTCTTTATTGCGCTAATCACAAAAGCAGCACAAGACACAGTGCATGGCACTGGTGGATGACTGAGGTCATGTGTGTTTATTCATTAGAGATGTACTCTTGAAACACCCAAAACTCTACCTTGAACATGTTCACCTTTATGGGAACAGCTTACAGAGGAATTATTTAGTGTGGAGAAATTAAGAAAGGGAACTTTTTGGCTGAATACAGAATCATAGAATTGTAGGACTAGGAGGGATCGTAGAAATAGAGGTAGTAGAGAAAGTTCCTTTGGGTCATGGCAGGGGATTCTCAGGAAGCTTGCACAGAAAGGCCCTGTTATGTACCTCTTCCAGCCTCCTTCATGAGAACTAAAAGTCACTCAAATTCATTCAGACTTAATTCCTTTCCATAAAGATGATTAAAACTGCATTCATTTCCCTGTATATTTCAATTTTTAGCAAATACAAGATTATTTGGGCCTGTTTTTTGCAAGGGAAAATAGCTTCCTCTTGCTGGTGAAAATGAAAACACAGTGTCTTCATCATAGATTTAAAAATCTTGGTTGCAGTGTCTTCCTGTGTGCTTGTAGATCATCCAACATAACAGGTGCTTAGTCCTGACTGGCAACTGCAGGCACTCCCACAGTAGGAGTGATGACAATGGGCCATATCTCTCGGGCGGTGGGACTGGGTGTTACTCCACTGATATCAACTGATTTACACCAGCTGAGGATCTGGCCCAGTAAGTTTTGCCCTGGCAGGAAACACAAGTGGGGGACATCGGGTTTTTTGTTGTTGTTTTGTTGTTGCTTTGCAATTTTGTTGCCAATTGTTGGGTTGGGATGTTGTTTTTCATCCTTGATATGTTGATAGCAATTATTCAGGTGTCCTCAAATCCTGCATCTGGCATCCATCTGATGCACTACATTATTATTTATTAATGTTTTGACTTTGGTACCTAGGAGCCCTAGTCAGGGACCGGGGCCCCGTTGCTCCGAGTGCTGAACAAATAGAACAAAAAGAAAGTTCCTGCTCCAATCTAAGTTGTACCTCGCTCTCCAAATATAATAGTTGCTGCATCATCCTCGCTACATTTGTTTCTAGTGGTCTCAGCATGGGAAGAACAGAGGGTTTCAGAAACAATTGTTACTAGCACCCAGGATTTCCAAAAGAGCAGAAAAGGGGTTGTGAATCTCCTAAAGCTCTGGAATGCTGGCAGCGGTCAAATCCCAGAAGGGTGTAATCATGGATCACCATGAGTGAGAAACTCTTTCCCCATTACGTCACAAACTGCTGCTTTAGCAATTGCAACTTCTGCGGTAAAGGAGGATATCGTCTATGCCAAGGGTGGGCCTGCATATCTCCATGACTACAGCAATACCATTACTGTCCAGAAAACGACACAGGATTTACTGCTTTAAGGGCTTCTCACTAAGTCATTGGTTCCAGAGGAGAAGTGTTTTCCTAATTTATTGAGGAAGCAATCAATCACTAGGAAAAACATCCCACACATTAAAGTAAGCCTCTGGGCCTTTGCCCAGATCTAAAAGGTCTTAGGAAAAGTAACCTGTCACAATTTATCCCCAGCATTGGTGTTTGGTTAGCAGCTTCGGAGGTTACTTGGAAATCCTAATGCCCTGACGTGGTTGTGTGATTTATGACTAAAGTTATGAGGAAGAATGCATACAAAGTATGTGGTAGATTGTCTGTCAATACTGATATTACTGTAGCTCCTAGAGGCCTTGATCCATATTGGTCAGGGTGTTGTACACAGACCAAGGGAGAGACAGACCCTGCCCTGAAAAGCTTACAATCTTAAATGACAAGAGAGAGACAGTTCTTTAGGCTATGCTCCCCACCTGACTTTATCTCCCATCATGCACCATAGTCATATGACTGCCATGATGTATGGTTTCCTCTCATAAGAGAGGAAACCACGGTGTATCATAAGAGGTGTAGTCCAACCAGGCATCCTCAGTTATAAAGTAGAATGACACCTGGAGACACCCAAAATACAACTTCTATGTAGCACTGCAGCAGCATTTCAGAATCTATTCCAGTACTTTATTGAGAACACAAACCCGTGTAATGTATGTAAGTCATGTTGTTTGATGAGCAGGAAGGTGTTCAGATACTAAGGTGATAAACTCAGTATAATAACCTATATAGAATGGAATATAATCAGAAGGCCATCTTTCCTCTTTAATCGTTCCGTTCATTATGCTAATCCTTCCAATCAGAGGAAGGCCTTCAGTGATGGAATTTTATCTCTCTGTCTGACAAAGCTCATTTGTTTGTTTGTTTAACTTTCAGGGCAAGTTGCAAACCTTATCTGTTCACTCAGGCTTTTGCTGGATGCTTAAGAAGGTTGAGTTTCATTTGCAGATGTGAAGATATTTATTTGAGTTGATTCCTAGTCAATTTTGTGCCTTGTTAATTCATGTTTTATCATTTTTTGTACACGTGCCTAGGGTGAGTCAGTGCTGGATGTATTTTTAATCATGTGAAGAATAAATAAAATAACATGAACAACCCCCAACTGAGTATTCAGTCCCAGTGCTAATGGCATTGCATGTAAAAATTCGCCTGGATTCTTCAACGATTGATTGGTCCAAAGTACTGGTCTGGAAAGCAGAGGGATCTTTCTTCTTCAAACTGAGCCAATGCTAACAACTGTAGGGAACACATTCTGCTAGTTTTGGCGGATGTGCTTTTCATTCCCAATTTCTGTTAGTTCTAAATACACATAAACAAACACACGGGAAATATTGCAATGATTTTCTTTACTGGAAGTGGCTAGGAGCCTTTTCAGGGCTTCTCATTAGGGATTGGCATTCAAGGGGACAAAATATAGTAGCATCTAGTTGCTTCCTCTTTCTTACAAAGATGGCTGATAGGTAGAAGGGAGCTGAGTTGCGCATGAATCTAGCAGTATTTGGAAATTCTCTTAAGTGGTGTTGACAGTTTTATGGCCCTCTGTGTTTACTGTTGTTTTTGTACCTTTTCCCCCTGGAGCCACTAACTGTAGACATTAGGTCTCAAGAGATTCAGTGCTGGGGATTAAATTAAGTGATGGCAGTAGAATCAGAGTCCAGATCCATCGAACCGCACTCCATACTTTTCCAAAGCCTGTTCAACAGAAGGTCAAATACATCCACACATTGAAAGAGTTCTCACAGATTTCTAAGGCCAGAAGGGACCATTCTGATCATCCAGACTCATCTCCTGCATGACAAACAATTGTATCCAGTAATTCCTTCATCAAACCCATAGTTTCTGTTTGAGTTATAGCATTTCTTTTAGAAAGACTTCGGACAACTGCTGAATATTAGACGTTATTAAAAGTAGCTGTAGTAATATAATTACAATAGCAGTCCAGAGTTGGATAAAATTTGAGTAAGGAGCTCAAGATTTGGACCAGATCAAAAGATCACTTAAGAGACCATATATCAATAACACATGGCCATCTAATAGAGGTGCAATTTAACTAAATGTTGAACCAAACTTTTATGGAAACATTGAAGTTAGTTTTAAAAAAACAGCTAGGAGTCCAGTGCCCAAATAAATCTGTTAGTCTTTAAGGTGCCACCGGACTCCTCTTTATTTTTGTGGATACAGACTAACATGGCTACCCCCGATACTCAGTTAAGAAAGGAACTTTGTGCTGGTTTTATCCCTGTTGTATAAGCGACAAAGAGTCTTGTAGCACCTTATAGACTAACAGATTTTAGGGATCATGAACTTTCGTGGGCTAAGACCCACTTCATCAGATGAATGTTGTGGAAATCTCCAGAGGCAGGTATAAATAGCAGGCAAGAAAGCAAGGTAAATTCTCCATATGCTGGGGGATTTTTTAGCCACCACAACGCAAATCCCCAGCCAGATCCTAGATTTGGAATGCTTTGGCATGTCCCTGAGGTCATTGAATCATAGAATATCAGAGTTGGAAGGGACTTCAGGAGGTCATCCAATCCAACCCCCTGCTCAAAGCAGGACCAACCCCAACTAAATCGTCCCAGCCAGGACTTTGTAAAGCCTGACCTTAAAAACCTCTAAGGAAGGAGGTTCCACCACCTCCTTGGTAACCCTTTCTAGTGCTTCACTACTCTCCTGGTGAAAATGTTTTTTCTAATACCCAATCTAAGCCTTCCCCTCTGCAACTTGAGACCATTACTCCTTGTTCTATCATCTGCTACCACTAAGAACAGTCTAGATCCATTCACTTTGGAACCCCGTTTCAGGCAGTTGAAAGCAGCTATCAAATCCCCACTCATTCTTCTGCAGATTTAACAATCCCAGTTCCCTCAGCATCTCCTCATAAGTCATGTGCTCCAGCCTTCTAATAATTTTTGTTGCTCTCTGCTGGACTCTTTCCAATTTTTCCACATCCTTCTTGTAGCATTGGGCCCAAAATTGGACACCGTACTCCAGATGAGGCCTCACCAACACCGAATAGAGGGGAATGATCACGTCCCTCAATCTGCTGGCAGTGCTCCTATTTATAAAGCCCAAAATGTCGTTAGCCTTCTTGGCAACAAGGGCACACTGTTGACTCATATCCACCTTCTCGTCCACTGTAACCCCAATGTCCTTTTCTACAGAACTGCTGCCTAGGCACTTGGTCTCTAGTCTGTAGCAGTGCTTGGGATTTTTCCGTCCTAAGTGCAGGACTCTGCACTTGTCCTTGTTGAACCTCATCAGATTTCTTTTGGCCCAATCTTCTAATTTGTCTAGGTCCCTCTGTATGCTATCCCTACCCTCCAATGTATTTACCACTCCTCCCAGTTTAGTGTCATCTGCAAACTTGCTGAGAGAGCAGTCCACACCATCCTCCAGATCATTAATGAAGATATTGAACAAAACCAGCCCCAGGACTGACCCTTGGGACACTCCACTTGATACCGGCTGCCAACTAGACATCAAGCCATTTATCACTACCCGTTGAGCCTGACGATCTAGCCAGCTTTATATCCACCTTATAGTCTGTTCATCCAGTCTATACCTCTTTAACTTGCTGTCAAGAATACTGTGGGAGACGGTATCAAAAGCTTTGCTAAAGTCAAAGAATAACATGTCCACTGCTTTCCTCTGATCTACAGAGCCAGTTATCTCATCATAGAAGGCAATTAGTTTAGTCAGGCATGACTTGCCCTTGGTGAATCCATGCTGACTCTTCCTGATCACTTTTCTCTCCTTTAAGTGCTTCAGAATTGATTCCTTGAGGACCTGCTCCATGATTTTTCCAGGGACTGAGGTGAGGCTGACTGGCCTGTAGTTTCCCGCATCTTCCTTCTTCCCTTTTTAAAAGATGGGCACTACATTAGCTTTTCCTCAGTCATCTGGAATCTTCCCCCATCACCATGAGTTTTCAAAGATAATGGCCAATGGCTCTGCAATCACAGAAGTCTGTGGCAGGGTTTGAAGATGCTTTTATTTGAATACAAGCGGAATTTATATCAAAAGCTATCGATGGGAATTTCTCTCCATAATTCCCTTTCCTCCAGCTACACAGTACCCATATTTTACACTTTAAGAACATTCTGACAATTTGTATAAAAATACCCTTCATTTGTATGTATCCAGGACTTGTCCTTTTTGATCTTGTTCTCGTTTCCCTTAAAATTTGTTTGTCTTCTGATTGTCTCTTCTTGAGTTCCTGGCTGTCCTTCCCCTGTTGTTAGCTGCTTTTCATAAATTTCCATCCCTATTTTTTTCCATTTCCTTTTTTCCTCTTTTGTTCTTTGATTGCTGCTGGGGGCTAAGGTTGTAATTTAGTCAGCCTCTTCTGCTCCACTACCTGTTTAAGAAAAGGCCTCTTATTCCCTGAGCAGCAAATAATTCCATAGCTCCTCTGCCTGTCTCTTAGCTTGACTTCTTCCCATCCCCACCCAGAGGGTTGAAATGTTGCTACAACAGTATCTCATTATTCCATGGAAGCGTATTGCTATTACTGACCTTTCTGCTCAAACCACGCTGCTACTGCTATGCATGTGGTATAACAGCAATTCCTAAAGACAGAGTTCCCATTCTAAGAGGCGATTGACCCTTAGAATAATCCCTTCTCTTTTCTTGATAACATCTGTTTAGCTGGTGATACCTTCTTGAGATTTCATCTGGGGCTGACTATGGGTTAAAAGCCTAAATTCTCATCTAAAATTCCAAGCACCTGCAGAGAATACCAGCAGCTGAACGGACGCTGACAGTCTTTTTATGTGAAATGTAAACAAAAGCTAGCAAAGGGATAAAGAGACTGGAATAACAAAGGGTTAAAAAGAGATACTTAGGGACTGAACGGGCCTGAAGATTTAGTAGGAATCTGAGCGTGGGGAGTTGAGTCTCCCCTCTCAATATGAGGAAATACGAATTTGTGGTTAAGGTACGTGGGAGATCTGGGTTCAATTCCTAGTTCTACCACAGACTGCTGGTGTGACCTTAGGCAAATCATTTAGCCTATGTGCCTCAGTTTCCACTGGGGCTTCTTTGTCAGCCTTTGTTTAACTGTAAGCTCTCTGGGAATGGGACTTTCTTCTACATACTGTGTTAATGGGCCCCTAGCCTCCACTGTAATGCAAAAATTAGAATTTAGATCTGACAGTCATAGATGGGCCATGTCTTTATAATGGGGCTGAATCAAAACCTCCAGAGCCACCAACTTCCCAAATGTTGAAGAAGCCTCGATTTGGATTTTGCAGCTCAGATCTATCTCTAGTCCATGTGCAGTAAATGACTTCACTGATTTCTCTTAAGGCCATGTGCGAGGCAAGGGTTCGATCCTAAAAATGAGTGATAGGAAGTGGTAACTATCAAGTTATCTGGTGCATTCATGTTCAGTGCTGTTACATGTATTCTTATGTCTTTTGAAGAAGCTTCCTTACCTCCATTCACTGTGGCCTTTTGTCCTTTCTAATAACATCTGAAAGGAAGATCCTGCACCTTCCATCATAACCAAGCACACTCAGCCAATAACAACAGCATGGATGGAACACTAAGCATCTCAGACAACATGAAAACAATAAAGCCAAGATTCCCAGAGCTCCCCACCTTGCAGCCACAGGGAGCAAGCAACCCGTGTCTGTAGTAACCAGGAGTCATTCCCTCCTTTGTCCCACCTTTGTGAAATGAGTTAGTGAGTCTCTGTCAGATCCCAACGTCAAAAGGCCCCCATCTCTGTAAACACAGACAGCCCTAATGAACATCTTTAGTAGTAGTCTCACCAGAAAGATCAAGACTCAAAGAGTAAGTCAGAAAGCAGTACCTATGCATGGGGAATCCATCCCAGGAGAGGATGAGCAGAGTGGGCAATTTTTCATTCCTCCTCATCTGTCTCCACCTGACCTATTCTCCAGAGACTCAGTGGTTGTTTTTCTAAATCTATTTCTTTCCTTTTGCATTTAAAGGACTCAATCCAGCACTCACTGAAGCAGTAGCAATGTGAATCTTTCCACTGATTTCCAAGGGCCTAAAGCACTATCAAAGTGATCCAATAATTTTCATGGGAACAGTACATTTGTCTGGGTTTTTTGTTGGTTTACAATCTTTTCCTGTGGAGATTTTTGGTCAATTTCCCAATCAACATGACTGATTTTAGGCCCTGATTCTGCATAATACGTAAGTGCTTACTGTTAATTATGACCTTAACGGGGACTTAAACACACACTTAAAGTTAAGCACATGCTTGATTTCTTTGCTGAACAGGAATGGTGTTAAGCATGTGCTTAAGTAGTTTGCTGAATCAGAACCTTGGTGAAAAATCAATATATAGTAAGTGAGACAGACACTGGAAAAGATCATTATGTTAAAGAGTCAGCAACTGAAGCAGCTAAAGTGATGTGAACCAAAAGCATGATGGGCCTTTAAAAATCACCCTTCTGTATCTACATAAAACTCCTACCACCCATCTTTCCTCCACCAAAGCCAGGGACCCCCAGAAAGGTCCTTATCTATCATTCACCAGTCTTGGCCCAGATAGTACTCATCACCCAGCTCTATCTGTGTATGCATTTATTCACATAGAGAATACAATCATGTGTCTGTGCATATACTCATGTGCATGTGGATGCACACACACACATATATCCATATATAAATATTCAAATTGCTAATGTATTCACTGAGGAAAAAATCTTCACACCATTCACTATTACTTACCCACTGGTGGTTTTTAAAATTCTATCCAACAATCTCAGGAAGCAACACCAATAAAGGTGGAGTGTCCAAAAACAACAACAAGAGAAAGGATGTGGCTTTAGTAAAAGGCATCATTAGTATTTTTCATATGTGTCTGGGTCTCTCTTCCTTTCGTGGAGCCCATTTGAAACTGAAGTGTTGCCGCATAAATTAACATGGGTAGAAATTGATTTAAAAATAGATTAAATATCAATTTGAAATTAACAACCTAAGAATTGATCAGATCCATAGAGATTAATGAAACAAGCATCAAAAGACACATTTCACTACAGATAGCACTCAGAATTAAGAGGGAAATTTGCTATTGATTCTGGGCCGGCACCGAGGCAGTCCCATTATTGCTCAAAGACTTGTGATAACCTCACACTGCTCTCCTTTTTGTACAATGTCTCTTCATCCCTCCCACCCACTACTCTTTTCTTTTCTTTTCTTTTTCTTTTCTTGTTGACTCCTTAGTGGGATGAAATTGAGCCAAGAGAAATTGAACTGAATATCAAGCAAAACCTTTCAGCGATGACATCCATTATCCTGGACAGTGATCTCCCAAGAGCAGAAGTGGTGGGGGCCCTGCTGACTCATTTAATAATATTCTGGAAAATCTACTGGAAGGAATAGCCCAGCACTGGGACGAGTGAGATGAGCTAAAGAATCTTCTCCTGCTCTGATTTCTATGATTCTGTGTCTGCCTGTGCAACAAACTATTCCACAGTGTAGAAAAAAACAGAACAATACCGCGCCTTCTAAAGCTTTGCTTTAACCCCAAACCTTGTCAGTCCTAGGCTCACATCTAATCATGTGCCATGGCTCGGTGGTGCAGAGATGCATCTCCCAGGAAGGTGAAACAGAGATGTTCATTGCTAATGTTAGATTCCCATTTCTCAGGTTCAATATAATTGTTGTCACTAAAGGTGCTCTTCTACTTATATAATAATATCTCTGTCTACTGCTTTCTATCATATTTCTTTGTCTGGGCAATTGCTGCTCTTATCATCACTGTGGTATATGAGCACTCCTCCCCCATATTTGTTCATAACATCTAAGGACACTATTGGGAGTTGTACATGCTCATACTGGTCCAGGAGCAGTGTAACAATCTTTAGCATGGGACAAAGAGCCAGAAGATGTAAGTTATATTTACAACTCTCCTACAGTTGCCCTGTGTACCTATAGGCAAAAAATTTCAAACCTGGGTGTCTAAAGGTGGTTGGGAAATGTCAGATATCATTCTAATACACATTTTTCCAGTTTTTTTAAACAAAAAAATCAGTTTTCAAAACCCCCAACTATTTTATGTCCTTTTCTTGAATAAGAGGAACATTTCTGTCTACAATTTTTCTTTTGAATAAAAGATCATTTTTCACTGAAAAAAAAAGGCTTGATGAGAATGATTAAACAGATGTGGGGGAGGGATAGATCAGTGGTTTGAGCATTGGCCTGCTAAGCCAGAGTTGTGAGCCCAATCCTTAAGGGGCCATTTAGGGATATGGGGCAAAAAATCTGTTGGATGGTTTAATTGGGGATTGGTCCTGCTGTGAGCAGGGGGTTGGACTAGATGACCTCCTGAGGTCCCTTCCAACCCTGATATTCCATGATTCAGCAGTCAACCAGGTCTTCTAGCCATATAAATGCATGTTTACACATGTAAATAAACAGACTGGATTTTAGAAGTGCTGATGTCTATAGCTCCTACTGAAGTCAATGGGAAATTTGCAAGAGTAAGGGCTTCAGGATTTTGCCCAGGATTTGAGATGTTTGGTTGTACTAAAGAATTGCCAACTAATATTTTCATTATTATTATTTTGCCACCTCCTACATGTCAAGCCTTGATACTGCATTTGTAGCAGATATTATCAGTCCCTGGCCTTTGCTGAGCTCTATGTTGGCATGTGCTCTGTAGTGTATTTAGTTCTGTGGATAATTGGCTGAGGCTACAACAGTAACTTCCCGTTGATTAGGTATAATTGAACGCATAGAGCATGCATGCGTTATCACAGTGTTTTAAGCGTAAGCACAGTAGATGCCACAGTTGACTGCTCTGCATGCTGATCCCAGCTGGGGCTCAATCTCAAGCCAGGAAACACGGCCTTTACAAATGAACAAACAAACAGGCTAATACTGAACATCTCTCAGGAGGAAAATGTGCTTAATTTTTTCCCCCTTTTGCTCTCATCAAGGATCTTAGCAAGTTCCTTAGTCAATTGCCTTTCAAGGGCAAAATGTTCTACATCAACCCTCATGTCTCTGCTGCAGGCAGGTCTCTGTCTCTTTGTAATCTTCCAAAATTATTATGTAGAGGTAGCTTCCCTATCTTTGTGTATGTCTATGCTACCCGCCAGATCGGCGGATAGTGTTCGATGTGTTGGGGATCGATTTATCGTGTCTTATCTAGACATGATAAATCGATCCCTGAATGCACTCCCCATTGACTCCGGAACTCCATCTCCACAAGAGGTGGAAGCGGAGTCAATGAGGGAGCGGAAGTGGTCAACTCGCCGCTGTGAGGATGGCCAGGTAAGTCGACCTAAGATACTTCGACTTCAGCTACGCTATTCGCGTAGCTGTAGTTGCGTATCTTAGGTTTACCCCACCTCCCCTGCAGACCAGCCTTTTGATGTGTTTAAGTACATTTCTTCAGTCAGGGATCTGTGCTGCCTTTCTGATTCTAGGTTTGTGTTGACAAAAGTTTCAGCCTCATAATGAGAAATAGTGCAGATTTTGATTCCTACGAGTCCCCTTTTTCTTTAATTGAACCTGTACGCATGACTAAAATAGGCTTTGTTTTAGTTAGTACCCTACAACTGAGAGGACTCCCATGTCCACTGGCTAAATGGTGGTTAAGACATTCATAATTTAGTTTCTTCTATAGCATTATACAACTAACGCTGTGTCAACACTACCAGCCTCTGTTGGCATAACTACACACCGGTCAGCGATGTAGTTATACTGACCTAACCTCAGGTGTAGACAGCACTATGCCAACAGGAGGGCTTCTCCTGTTGAGATAGCTACCGTCTCTTGGGAGGTGGATTACCTGCGCCGATGGGAGAAACTCTCTTGTTAGCTTAGGTAGATTCTTCACTGAGCGCTGTAGGTGTAGACAAGCCTCTAGGTCTCGTTGCACCTTACAAGCATTAATTATTTCAGGGCATGTCTACACATTCAGTGCTGCAGTGGCACAGCTGTACCAATGCAGCGAAAACCACCTCCACAAACAGCAGAAGCTGTGTCGGCGGGAGAGGCTCTCCTGCTGACATAGCACTGTGTATATGAACGCTTATGTCAGTGTAACTTATGTTGCTCAGGGGGGTGGTTTATTCATACCCCTGCTTGACATAAATTATGCTGACAGAAGCTGTAGTGTAGACACAGCCTCAGTCTCTGATCTCCTCTCGACCCCTCATCTCTCTGAAGTATGTGTCTCATATCCATTTTACAGAGGAGTAAACAGGCACATGGAGGGTAAATGATATGACAGTGAGTCAATAGAAGAGCCCTGAGAAAATCCAGGAGTCCTGGCTTTCTGCTCCCACTCTACCCACTAACCTACATTTCCTGTTTGAAAAACAAACTCATATTAAGCCTTGTGAAACTTTTGTATTGGCTCTCCAGAGTTTAGGTGCCTGGGTTCTTTGTTAAATGGCTATTCTACATTCTGGATAAAGTGGTGGATAGGAAAACACCATAGAGCAGACAGGCACTGCTACAGCAGAAAGAGAGAGAGCTTTTAAAATTGCAGGAGAGTTCCTTAACTTTTCCAAATGCTAGGGAGTTAAAGTAATGTGTGTGCTTTTTGAGGTGTGCCCCTAGCATTCTAGAAGATATGGCAAATTGATTGCTGATTGAAACCTCTGTTCTTATGCAGGCGTGGCAGGTTTGTATAATTTTTGGTGTGCCCAGAACGGGTCCAAGTCCTGCCCCATCCCCCACACCTGCCTAAGAACTAAGAGACTTCGAGTGCAGGAGTGGGTTTGGGGTGCAGGCTCTGGAAGGAAGTTTGGGTGCAGGAGGGGTGCGGGCTCTGGGCTGGGGCAGGAGGATGGGATGCAGGAGGGGGTGTGGAAGGGAGTTCGAGTGCTGGATGAAGGAAGAAGTTTGAGTGCTGGTTGTAGGCTCTGGGAAGGGGTTTGGGTGCTGGGTGCGGGCTCTGGGCTGGGACAGAGGTTGAAGTATAGGGTGTGGGGCTGGTCCAGGGACAAGGAGTTTGGGGTGCAGTAGACAGTCTGCCTCGGGGCCGGTGCGGGGCGGTCAGAGAGGAGGACTCCCCCCAGCCCTCTCCTCACCGGCAGCAGTGAGCTCCGGGGGGTGGGAGGGAGCATGACATTCTCCCAAGCTTCTGCTCAGGAGATCCAGCCAGGATAAGCCCCTCCCTGCTCCAGAGTTGCCTGCTAGGGCGGGGAGGGGGGACTGTCATATGCCTCCTCCTCTCCTCCCTCCGCAGGTGCAGCAGCTGCCTCAGCCTGCCCCTGGTGCCACTCCCTTGTCGCCGACAGTGGCTGGCAAGGGCAAGTAGCACGAAGCGGCAGGGCAGCTGTCCAGGGCAGGCAGGGACGCTTGGGGGAGGCACGTGGGGGAGGCAGGCAGGGCCAGAGGAGAGATCCAGCACCGAACATTGGTGGAGCTGGGCCCCCCGGGCCCTGAATTTGCTGGAACCTGAGCACCATGAGCCCATACAACTCACGGCTTCTGTTCTCTTGTGTTGTCACCTCCCTGCCAGACATCTCCTGAGATCCAATCCTCTGCCATATCTCAGTCCACTCCATGCCCAAGACAAAAATAAATCAACCCCTGAATCTTGGTTTAGATTTCAAACACTCCCAAAACTCGGGAATACTTAGGTAGTCAAGTGTTTTCTTTTAGCCCCTTCGCTACACAGGGGGTCATCTTTACAGTCATATGTGCAGCCCTTAATAGAGAGTGAAAAGAGTTCAATTTTCATCATTATTTCCTACATCTTAAGATCAGGACAAAACGTTGAAAAAAACTTATAAACTTTTTCATAAAATAAAAAACTCCAAAAAATTCATTAGCAAATGGTGAAACGTTTTGGTTTGAAATTTGGCTGAAAAGTATTTCAATGTTCTTGAATCAAAATATTTCATTTCAGTTTGTTGAACTGACTCCAAATGTGGAGTTCTGAGTAAATTCAATATTAAACTTTATTCACCTATGGTGCCACATTGCCCCATGGGAGTTGCAGTTCAGGTGCCTGATGCCCCCATTATTGCCTATTGACTGTGTTCCCAGGCTGAACTACAGCTCCCATGATGCACCTGTAGCCATGTGACTCCCATGATGCACTATGCTGCTTATTCAGAAGGCAGATTGTGCTGCTTCTAAGGAGATATGGGGGGCTTTTAGTGCGAAAGAAAGGTGCCAGATTTACAGTTCTAGAGAATGAAGTCGTCTATTGATTGACAGAAGAGATACAGAAGCTTAAAAATGAACTGATTCAAAATGTTTTGAGTTAGTTGAACATCACACAAGATTTTCCTGTGTCCCAGAGGAGCACCACAGGAAAATCTTGTGTGATGTTGAACTAACTCAAAACATTTTGAATCAGTTCAACAGATCAAAATATTCAGATTTTTGGGTCAAACGGACACAAAATTAAATATTTTGTTTTTAGGGTGATCAGATGTCCCGATTTTATAGGTCTTTATAGACCCGATTTTTGGGTCTTCTTCTTATATAGGCACCTATTACCTCCCACCCCTTGTCCTGATTTTTCACACTTGCTGTCTGGTCACCCTATTTGTCTTGGTTTTCTTAAAGGAAAATTGAGACATTTTAGCAAAATCAAAAATTCCCTGCAAAAATTTTGGATTTCTCAGAAACTGCATTTTTATTCAAAAAAATCATTCAGATGGAAAATTCTTAACCAGTTGTATTTAACTCCCATGTTAGCCAATTGTGATAACTTCAATAGAATGTAAGTGATGTACATGTTTCATGCTGGCTTTTGGGACAGGGCTGAAGTTTGCCCTGTAGGAACAGGGAGACTGAATTGTCTTTCACTGGTAGAGATGGTCCCTCCAGTCAAGAGCTGGGGTGCATGGTTGGAGACAAATGCGGAAGCTTGCATTGCTGCGGTCTATGATTCAGGCCCATTATAATGGTAGTAGATACTTGCAAAATATGGATCTGAATCTTTTGTGATTTAAAGAAGACTTCAGTTAGAGCTGACTGTGAATCTTTACATAAAACGGTCTTTTGTCGGAAAATGCCACTTTGTCGAAACCGCAATTTTATCCTGTGAGAGGGTCAGTTTCAACAAACAATGCATAGGGAAGGTTTCTTGGGCCCAGGATGGCATTTCTGATCAAGGAGAGAAAGAGAGAGATCGCAGAACACCCAATCGCTCTGTGGTTAGGGCACTCATCTGGGATGTGGGAAACACAGCGACTTGAATCTGAGTCTCTCAGATGCCAGGTGAGCACCCCAAACACTGGGCTATTCACTGTTCTGGAGTAGGTCTGTCTCACCTACCGCTAATCTCAATATCCAGAGTAGTCAGAGCAACATCTTTCACAAATATCAAATCCTCTTACACACTGTTAAAACCAAGGTTTAATAATCCAAGGAACAATCCGGCACGATCATTTAAAACATGAGAAGAAATCCTGCCAACGGTTCTATGGGAGCGTCTCATCACGTTTTGCCTGAGATTTTCGAATGTGCCTAGAGGATTTCAATACCAGATTCCCATTCATTTGAATTGAAATCGCGCCTCCTAGGTGACTTGGAGAATCTCAGCATTTAGTGGTATGTTTTTCTTGGGGAAGACTTGACAGTGAGTAGGAAGCCCTCACTTACCATCGGATGCACTGTAGATGGTCGAGAGGGCTGATTTCCATTATGGCAGAGTTAGGGATACTTTGGACATTGTTTTTTGACTGGTTGCACTGTTGCTTAGTAGTCAGAGTACTGGGAAGGTACCCGGGAGGCCTGGAATATATTGGGATGGAGGCTGCTCTGATCAGTGATTGGAGGAAGTCACTTCTTTTTCCTAGCCATAAAATGGGAATAATGATCCCTCCTTTGTAAAGTGTTTTCAGATCTATAGATAAAAGGTCTATGTCAAGGCTAGAAATTATTTCTCAAAGGAGTCACCTCCATCCCCATTACAACTGGACATTTAACTCCTTGTAAATCCCTTTGATACCTCCACCTTTAATGTCTGGGTTAGAGATTAGACTCTGAACACACCACAGACAGGCCAATAACATTGTAAAGAATGCACAGTGATACTTGCAGGAAAGCAAAGAAGAACAAAAACGCCACATCCAGTGAAGGTGTTAACACATCATACACGCAGCAAGAGCTGAAAGGAAACAATAATGGCAAAGGAGGATGGCCGCACGACCTCCACCTTCACAGAGGCAGTGGAGAGGAGTCAAGGAAGAATTGAAGGTGCAAGTGACTAAATTGTTCATAAAATGTCAGCACTGTTAGAGGTGCTGAACGTGGCGTCAGAGGGCAGAAAGGAAATGGAAGGGGCTTTGACTGGCTTAGCAGCCAGCATGGCAGTGGATGGAACAGATTTTCAAGGGTGGTAGGATTCCCCCCTCCCACTCCTCCATACAGTGCAAGGGGAAATAAAGATGGGGAAGAGAGTCTTGCATCATGTCTCTCCCTGTTGCTGAGGTACAGGGTGGGACTAGAAGAATGCCCCCTTTGCAGCGTCATTTCCCAGATGCAGTTTCTGACCTATGGGATGGCATAAATTAGAGCAGCCTTCAGGTTGCTCTAATGTATACCCAGAGTCGAGTTGTACACACTGTGGCTCCAGGGTCTTCCCCACCTCCACTTTGCATGCCCATGAGCACAAATGACATGTACTGTAGGCAGGGATCTAACCTAGAATTCCCATCAAAGAAGGTCACTGATGCTATCTTACAGAAGGGGCTCAGCATCTTGTTTTGTCCCACCACGGTGCTCCTCTTTGTGGCAATGCTAGGAGGTGGGGGTATATATCCAGGAAACAGAGGAGAATGTGGTCACTGACTACATGCTACACAGATTCATTGGCAAACAGCCCATGGAGGGGGGAAGACAAAGCCTGCATCTACTCCTGCAGTCCTGGGGGCCCATTAACAGCTGCAGAGCATTTCTAGGGTGTAGTATGAAGCTGGGAGAAGGGAGGATCCCCTGTCTAATCCCATGCAGCAAACCGCTAACACAAAGCCGTTCATTTAGGCTTTGCACAAACAGAGGTCTGGCCTCTAGAAGAGCTTCCCTGCTGCAGACTAACTTGCTCTATTTTTTTTTAACCGTGTCAGCATAGCATAGTTAAGACCACACACTGCTCTGAGACCACAGCTGTCACAATGCAGGGGTGTGAATTCAGGACAGTGCCCTGCCTAGACATGCAATTTCCTCCTCTCAGTCTATGTCAGATCCTGGCTTTTATTTTAAGGCAGAAATTGTCCTCTCAGTTGGCATTTTATATAGCACTGACATGCTTTGCTGCCTAGATGCCGGGCTGCCTCATAAGGCAGGGCGTTAATGTTCCTAATTTATACTTTCATGAAGCTGGGGATACATTTCTCTTCACAAGAATGTGCCAGCAGGCTGTAAAAAGGATCATTTTCCAAGACAACATTAAAATGATTTCCATTCAGGAGGAGAAAATCCTTGTTCGACAAACTCAGGGCTCAGGATGCGTAATGTGTGAGCACGTCCCCTCCTGTAGAGAGCAGACGCACCAAGGATCTCACGCTGGTGTAAAAGAGGAGTAATTCTAGGTGTAAGTGGAGGGAAATCAGAACTCAAGCATGGATAAAAGACACAGTGTGAGTAGGCAGGGGTCATAGTAACAGCTGCAGATGCTTACAGATGGAGAGGCAGCAGCATCAGCATTGAACAGATAGTCGGGAAACCAGCGTTCTATTTCTAGCGCCTCCACTTACCCATTTTGTGGGTGTGGCCTTCGGCAAGTCTCTGCACAATTGTTTCCCCTCCTGCTTTTTGTCTGTTTCGTCAGTTTAGTTTACAAAGCCTTTCGGGCAGGGGCTGTCTCTCATTGTGTTTGTACAACACGTAGCACAGTGGGGACTGAAACTGAGTCTGGGAATTCTATGGACAACTGTCAAACAAATAATGTTGTGATTGAAAAGAACTATTAGATCATTGGATTAATGTCCTGTCAAGGAAAAGATGTAATCTCTCAATAGAGCATGTATTACCGTCATGCTACACTGGACATTTGAAAAGAGGCCACGGAGCATTAACAGATATTTTTTCCATAGACTTATGAAAAGTTTTCCTAAACCTACTAAAAATATGTGGCAGTCGGATCACAGGTGAAATTTTTGGAAGATTCTGAACTATAAAATTGTCACGATATTTATCATGTACTATTTCTAATGCACCCGTTGCTTCATCATTTGGACGTCATAAATGCAGAATGGTACGCTGTCTATTTGTAAGGTGTGCATGTATGTGTGTTATAATGAAAGCGAATAGCCTACTTGACCATCAGTCATTGGTGAGAGGACCACCCAAAGGATGGTGTTAGCTCACACCCAGGACATGGGGAGAGGCAGAAAAGTGAGTTTAACTTAAAAACCAAAAAGTGCAGAGAAAGTAGTGAGATCAGACGGTCACTACCAGGATCCCAGAGAGGGATGCTGACCACAGAGCCTCGGATCAGGGGTGGCCACTGCTCTGAGAAGCGATCAAGGGAGTCAGTGGATGTCTCCTAGTGCCATTCTTCCCAGATGAGTGCAAGGAAAATTGCCCCACAGTCACAGACAGCCTCCCCAGAACTGAGCTTCCCCCTCCTGGATTTACAAAAGGCCAGTCTGGAGGTTCCCAAGAAGATCTGTGTAACTAGTGCAGCCTCAGAACTTTCTGACCACTAGTTGAAAGTGGCAGGACCCCTGAATGGGCCATAACACAGAGCAACAGTGACCTCCTTCTGGGGAGAGTGAGTGACTCCAAAGGGAACAGGAGTCTTCCTCGGTCTTCATGGCTGAGGACGTTAGGGAGATTCTCAAACCTGAGCCGTCTTTTGTAGGTGACAAATCTGAGGAATTGTCACAGATTGAAGTGTCACTAGAGGAGGTCTTGGAACTAATTGATAAACTTAACTGTAACAAGTCACCGGGACCAGATGGCATTCACCCAAGAGTTCTGAAAGAACTCAAATGTGAAATTGCGGAACTATTAACTAGGGTTTGTAACCTGTCCTTTAAATCGGCTTCTGAACCCAATGACTGGAAGATAGCTAATGTAACGCCAATATTTAAAAAGGGCTCTAGAGGTGATCCCGGCAACTACAGACCGGTAAGTCTAATGTCCGTACCGGGCAAATTAGTTGAAACAATAGTAAAGAATAAAATTGTCAGGCACACAGAAGAACATGAATTGTGGGGCAAAAGTCAGCATGGTTTCTGTAAAGGGAAATCATGTCTTACTAATCTATTAGAGTTCTTTGAAGGGATCAGCAAACATGTGGACAAGGGGGATCCAGTGGACAGTGTACTTAGATTTCCAGAAGTGACAAAGAGTCCTGTGGCACCTTATATAGGCTTTAGATTTCCAGAAAGCCTTTGACAAGGTCCCTCACCAAAGGCTCTTAGGCAAATTAAGTTGCCATGGGATAAGAGGGAAGATCCTTTCATGGATTGAGAACTGGTTAAAAGACAGGGAACAAAGGGTAGGAATAAATGGTAAATTTTCAGAATGGAGAGGGGTAACTAGTGGTGTTCCTCAAGGGTCAGTCCTAGGACCAGTCCTATTCAACTTATTCATCGGTGATTTGGAGGAAGGGGTAAACAGTGAGGTGGCAAAGTTTGCAGATGATACTAAACTGCTCAAAATAGTTAAGACCCAAGCAGACTGTGAAGAACTTCAAAAAGATCTCACAAAACTAAGTGATTGGACAACAAAATGGCAAATGAAATTGAATGTGGATAAATGTAAAGTAATGCACTTTGGAAAAAATAACCCCAACTATACGTACAATATGATGGAGGCTAATTTAGCTACAACTACTCAGGGAAAAGATCTTGGAGTCATCGTGGATAGTTCTCTGAAGATGTCCATGCAGTGTGCAGCGGCAGTCAAAAAAAGAAACAGGATGTTAGGAATCATTAACAAAGGGATAGAAAATAAGACGGAGAATATCTTATTGCCCTTATACAAATCCATGATGCGCCCACATCTTGAATACCGTGTACAGATGTAGTCTCCTCATCTCAAAAACGATATACTGGCATTAGAAAAGGTTCAGAGAAGGGCAATTAAAATGATTAGGGGATTGGAACGGATCCCATATGAGGAGAGATTAAAGAGGCTAGGACTTTTTAGCTTGGAAAAGAGGAGACTAAGGGGGGATATGATAGAGGTATATAAAATTATGAATGGCGTGGAGAAAGTGAATAAGGAAAAGTTATTTACTTGTTCCCATAATAGAAGAACTAGGGACCACCCATTGAAATTAGTGGGCAGCAGGTTTAAAACAAATAAAAGGAAGTTCTTCTTCACACAGCGCACAGACAACCTGTGGAACTCCTTGCCTGAGGAGGCTGTTAAGGCTAGGACTATAACAGGGTTTAAAAGAGAACTGGATAAATTCATGGAGGCTAAGTCCATTAATGGCTATTAGCCAGGCTGGGTAAGGAATGGTGTCCCTAGCCTCTGTCAGAGGAGGGTGATGGATGGCAGGAGAGAGATCACTTGATCATTACCTGTTAGATTCACTCCCTCTGGGGCACCTGGCATTGGCCACTGTCGGTAGACAGGATACTGGGCTAGATGGACCTTTGGTCTGACCCAGTACGGCCTTTCTTATGGAGTCCCCTGATTATGGAGGGCAACTGAGGAAAGCAGGAATGGAGGGGATGAGGTATAATAGCAGCATGGCAATGAGGGGCACCCTGCAGCAGAGAACCCTGCACAGTTTCCCTCCTTTCCCCACTCCAAAAAAACCTGGCAAGGCAGGTGGTGGTTGCTACTTAATGGAACTTGAGTGGTCTGGGTGTATGTCTGAGGCAAGGCAAGATTTTCCCTCCAGTCACAGAAAGCCTCTTCCTCCTCCAGCTTAATCAAAGGCCACTTTGGCCGAAGCTAGGAGGAGATTCCCGGGCTGTCCCTAGATTTAGTGAAATAGTTGGACTGACAGCGCCGATAACTAGAGTACCTCTGTTAATCCACAGAACATGTGGGTAGCAGCAGGGCAATCTCTGCCTTCCTTGCCAGCCTGCAAAAACTCTTCCCAGAGAGCTGAAGGCAGCTCAGCCTGTCTTTGCCTCGATTGGGTTTAATTCACTCTAGGTAGATACCACCCTGTGTAGAGGGCGAGAACAAGGCCTGTGCAGTCGTGTCTCACTCCAGTCCTCAAAATAGGACTTAAATGGGAGTTAAATAATGACTAGATCTAGTGCTGGCCCTCTGCATAGCTATGAATTTCACCTTCCATTTAACAACCAAAAGTCGTGCTGTGTGGTTGAAATATCAAGACACCAGTCAGTTCTGTGACTGCACAAGCTGTTGTTTTCATTCGCGACAAATGCCTCTGATCAAATATAGACATTTTTTGTCCCTGTGCTTATAAACTCCACCCGTTTAAGAGATCATTAAAACTCAGCCAGAAGTGTCTAAAAATGTGAATTCACAGGAAATCAGCATGTGTCCTGGGTAGAATGGGAGCTACTATATCTTCCTTTCTGAGCCATCCCCATGTCGCAAGGGAAGCTGGAGTGACACAGGGCATGGCTACACTTGCAGATGTAGAGTGCTGGGAGTTAAACTAGCCCTCGGAGAGCGCAGTAGGGAAAGCGCTGCCGTGTGTTCACATTGTCAGATTCAAGCGAACTAGCATGGCCACAGTAGCAGCTATTGCAACCTCACAGAAAGCAGTGCATTGTGGTAGCTATCCCAGCATGCAAGTGGCTGCAACATGCTTTTCAAACCTGCACCTGTGTCCTTACACTCACGGCATATCACGTTCCTGGGATTGTTGCTATGATTTTTTCCATTCATAGAATCATAGAATATCAGGGTTGGAAGGGACCGCAGGAGATCATCTAGTCCAGCCCCCTGCTCAAGCAGGACCAGTCCCAACTAAATCATCCCAGCCAGGACTTTGTCAAGCCTGACCTTAAAAACCTCATTCCAGGGGTAAAGGACTGCAGTCTGATATTTCTTTAGCTGTCATCCCAACTGGACTCTTCCAAATACTGCAGTCAAGGTGAACATCTTCCCTGCCCCTTTCACTAAAGGAAGTTCTGAGTTCGGGAGCACTGACCGGAAAGAATTAGCACAGAATCCCAAAGCGCATCAAAAAATAAAATAAAAAAAAAGGCAAGACATGCCATTATATAGCTGCATAATTTGGGGCACATATGGCCTCTGCTAATTACACACTAGCATTGAGCTGTGCTTAAGGTTGGACTGCAGTCAGTGATTGCTTGCTGCTATTGCCTTAGCAATCATAAGACAAATGACTGAAAAAGCCCCAAAGTAAATAATTAACAGCAAATATTCTCTCTGCAGTTTATTCATCTGTTTAGAAACAACTTTGTTTATTGGGGTGTCTGAGTGTAGGTGCAAGGTGTCAAGCAATAATTACAGAGAGCACAGATGTTTCAAACAACTATATAAGGGGAGTTCATCCCTGTAAGACTGCAAAGCCTTTGCCCCGACTGGTTTCAGCATCTTGTAAAGGGCTGTGGCTGCCCATCACAAAACAGGAAGGACTTGAGGGTCTGGGTTGCAGTGCACAGCTGGGAATGGAGTCAGCTGCCCCTGAAGTTGATGGCAAAATTGCCATCAACTTCAGTGGGCTTGCAGGATCAAACCTTTCATACAGAAGTACCATCAGGGCTTAAACTCTGATGCAGGCGAGCACTGATGCTTTAATCCATTCATATTCAATGGGACTTACATGTGTGCTTCTGTTTGCTTTTCTGAATCAGGGCCTCAAGCTGGCAGCAATTCTAAATCTGCCACTAGCATCACTTTCTACTCAAAGAGAAGTCATATGGCAAGAGAATGTTCTGGGCGTACAGCCCCGTGGAGAAAAGCCATTTCCTGTAATCCATTGGGGTAAGAGTCTTAATGCTTACGTTTACATTCCAACAGGAAATACGTGCCTGAATAGAGATAGTCCATGTATGAGTAAATTAGTTATTTGGCCATGGAGCAATAGGATATGTCTGAATGCAGTGACCAGCAGCTAAAGGGTAGAGAAGGGGCAAGAATAGTTTGAAGTGTGGTATGCAACATAAGAATGGCCATACTGGGTCAGACAAATGATCCATTCTAGCCCAGTTTCCTGTCTCTGACAGTGGCCGGTGCCAGATGCTTCAGAGGGAATGAACAGAACAGAGCAATTATTGAGAGATCCATCCCCTGTCATTCAGTCCTATCTTCTGACAGTCAGAGATTTAGAGACACCTATAGCATGGGGTCGCCGACCATTTTGCCGAATAGCCACTGATGGACCTGTGCTCCATGAACTTACCTAATTCTTTTTCGAACCCAGTTATGCTTTTGGCCTTCACAACATCCACTGGCAACAAATTCTAGTATGCCCTATGTGAAGTACTTCCTTCTGCCTGTTTTAAAAAATTGTGTGATTCCTGGTTCTTGTATTATGTGAAGGAATGTAGCTGAAAGTACAGGTCAACAATTTCAGAAGCAACTAGTGATTTTGAGTGCCACACTTGAGATGCCTTAAACGGGCCAGATTTTTGGAAAGTGCTGACACCTACCCTGTGAAAAGTGACTTTTAAAACTCTTGGCCAACAGAACGAAGGCAAATGGGACAATTTAGGGGGAACAGAAGGAAACTTCCTGTGCAACAGTAAACTGCAACCATGGTATGATAATGGTGATATTAACAATGGCTCAGAGCTAATTGAATGCCTTTCATTGATAGGTACTAATTCAATTCAAACTCAGAGACAGCGTCTTATTTTTATTGTTGCTGTCAGCACTGATTAATTAAGCCGAGGAATTGTGTTTAATTCCCCCACTTTTTGTTCCTGCATCTGGTTAGGAAAAAATACAAATGAATGCAGATGCTTAATTGCAGCATGTGAAAATGTTTGTGCTCTGGCTTGGAAAACAAGCCAAGAGTCATTTATAAACACATATGCCCAAGCAGATCGGGTTAGTTAAAATTAATTCATAAATAATGATTTTAGTGTGGCAATTAGCTCAGACTGAAACCTCTTTTAACTCCCCAGTCACTTGTTTATTACTTATTATTTATTTGGCAAACAGCTGCAGTGCTACCTGCCCTTTTTATGCAAACACTCCTCTCCACAACCTCCAATTCATTTCTCTCTCTGGACAAATTTCTCTCTCCCTCACTCTTAATGTCACTCTCTCACTCACAAGAATGGGGAGCAAGTCTGAATAAAGCAGGCTACTTCTTGTAACTGTAAGAAGTCAGTGTCAGTGCAGTGTTAATTGGATAAATAAAGATTGGAAGTCCTAGAAATTGTTAAACCAGTGGAGGTGACATGAATTCCTTTTCAGGCTCAATAGCAGGAGCAATTAAGTCCCTCTATGTAAGACAGACACTGTGGACAGTGAGGGCTATCAGTCATGATACTTGGTTGCATGGCAAGTTAGAGCTGAGGTATGTTAATTGAAGGCTTTCCCTGGTTGCAGAGACAGTGGCTAATGGCTGCAGGCTTTGTGGGAAAGGCAGGAGAAGAAGCTGTTGACTGTGACCCTGAGAGGAAACAGAGGACCATAGCTTCTTGGGCACAGAGCTTTCTGGACTTGCAGAGTTGGGGATTTCTGAACAAGCATACCAGCTGTTGCTTGTTACTACTACGTTCAGGGAAGTAGGACTTGGTGAGCATTTTTGTAAATAACACAAAATGGCATCAAGAATATAACTGACTTATATCACCAATTTCTTATCTCAATGGAAAAAAACAAATTGTTTTGGGGGGAGGGATAGCTCATTGGTTTGAGCAATGGCTTGCTAAACCCAGGGTTGTGAATTCAATCCTTGAGGGGGCATTTAGGGATACAGGGCAAAAATCTTTCGGGTGATTTAATGGGAGATTAGGTCTCCTTTGAGCAGGGAGTTGGACTAGGTGATGTCCCTTCAAACTTTCCTATGCTATGAACAAATCAAGGTCCCAAATATTGGTTAACTGGTTGGGCCAAAGAGGCAACAGTGTTTTCTCACCAGATTTCCTCACCGTTTCCTCATCTTATGCACTGTTCAATGTTTCTGAAAGGCGTAGGGTGTCCTTAAAGCCCATTGGCCAACGTTTTTTAAAGTGACGCATTGTCTCCATTTTTGGGTGCCCAAATAAAGACATCTTAAGGCGGTGTTATTTTCAGAAAGGGCTGAGCACCTAACCTGGGACAATCAGCCTCCTTTAAAGTGTCTCAAACTGGGTAACAAAAATGGGGATATCCAAAAGCAAAATTTTGGTCTCTTGGGAGTCTCTATGGTCTTGGGTACAGGATGGATCTGAAACGATAAATTAGAGGATGGGGTCCCTTTTTTTTTGGTGATCTGTTTTCTAACAATGCTTTCTGAGGGGGTTTTCCCCACCAAAAGTAAATTTAATTCTGAATATTGCTGGATTAACATGGCAAACTACAGTTGTCTGCGGTGTTTGTTGAAACAGGGAAGAGGCACGACTCTTCATACATTGCTGCTTGTCCTGAGTAAGGTGTGGTGCGTCACTACACTGCACTGGCATCGGCACCAGCACTAGACAATTAGCCACGCTTCAGAGTCACAATTCCTCCCCTATTCCCCCATTGCTCTGGTGGGGACTAAATTATTTCCCCCTTTATTATGGCAACTTCCTTGAGCCAGTAAGTGGGAGTAAGTAGGTGGTGGAGTCATAGCCTCTCCCACTCCTCACCACCATCTCCAGCCCCCTCCCCACTCCCGGGTCTGAAAATGGCAAGGGTGTCCATCGTAAGAGCGTTTGAGTGCCCCCCTCAGTGACCTGGCTTGATTTTTATTGATTTAGCAGGGTCTGGGACTCCTCCCTCACCCTGGCCACCCACATGCTTTAAGCACTGCCTCCAGGGGTGTACTAGGCTCTCTCTCCCAACCCTATTGGGCGGAAGTCATCATGGGTATGTCTACAATGGAGTGAAGGACCCACGGCGCAGCTGGCCTGCGTCAGCTGACACAGGCTCATGGAGGTCAGGTTGTGGGCCTGAAAATTGCTATGTACATGTTCGGGCTTTGGCTGGTGCCTGGGATCTGCTGGGTGGGAGGGAGGGAGGGCCCCAGAGCCGAGGCTCCAGCCTGAGGGTCTACATGGCAATGTTACAGCCTCACAAGTCCAAATCAGCTGACACGGGCCAGCCATGGATCTTTAATTGCTGTGTAGGCGCGCCCAATCTAAGGGTACATCTACACTACCTGCCGAATCGGCGGATAGTGATCGATCTATTGGGGATCGATTTATCGCGTCTAGTCTACACGCGATAAATCGATCCCTGAACGCTCTCTCCGTGCATTCTCTCCGTCGACTCCGGAACTCCACCGCCGCAAGAGGTGGAAGTGGAGTCAACAGGGGAGCAGCAGTGGTCCACTCGCCGCAGTGTGGACGCCCAGGTAAGTCACCCTAAGATACGCCGACTTCAGCTATACTATTTGCATAGCTGAAGTTGAATATCTTAGGTTGACCTCCCGCCAGTGTAGAGCAGGCCTAAGCAGGGATCAGAAGAGCAGTAAAAGGCCAAGGCCAGGCTGTGGCAATCTGACCCCACAGACAACAGCAATAGAAGCTTTCCTGTTAAATGCACTGAGATGCCTCCTGGCTAGAACATGGCAGAAAGCAAATTGGACACACTCACTGGCATTTTTATACTAATTGGTTTTGACTGCGTCTATGTCCCTTACGGCAATGGGAAGCAAAGAAGCACCTAGTGAGGTGGATGGAGACTGGTGGCTTTGCATGAATATTCCAGCAACTTGTAGCCGTAAGATTAATTTGGGGTGCAAAATATGCTTATCACCAATAACAGGTTCGTTCTAGCTACTTAGAGATTAATTAAGATGATTAATGAGATATACACACACACACACACACACACACACACACTGAGTTTTATTAATATCACACTCCATATAAGCAAAAGTTACAGAACTAGAAAAAACACAGTAGGAATAACAATAGAATCTGCATCATATACCGTCATGCGTAAAGTGAGATTAAGTGTTCAGGTTGTCGCTATCCGGAGGTCCCGCCGCGAGTCAGGTTTGACTGCCTTTTATGCTTGTATTCCGTACAGCCCCCTATTTCTGAGACTTTATTTGCTTAAGTCTCAGCCTCTTGTTCATATCTGTCATTCCTGCTACCCATTTGAGGGTTCAAACAGTTGGCACAGATAGAAGATTCTCCATACAATGCAGTAAAGGGGTCTGACCAAATAAAGCTTTTCCAATCTAGACAGTTTATCACAAGATATATATACAGTGACTCTTCTGAGGCAAGATTATTTACTAATGCTAAATTCTGTTATGCTTATTGCAGCCTTATGCTAACTAACTCTAGGCCTCAAGCCAAATAGTAGGCTTCAGGCTCACTGAAAAGCTCATTTTAAAACAATCGTTAAGTTTCTTTGTTTATTCCTACTTGCATTATAGCTTTTAATTTCATTTGCACTAATTTAGCAAGAATCTTAACTCTTTCTAGGATGTACATGATTATTTTACCTGATCACCTGAACTCAGGTCATGAGTGAAAGGTCAATATCCTTGTATCCTGATTAGCTAATTATCTTTAGTGACCCCAGTCAACTTTCTCCAGGTGAACTATGGGTGTCCAAGTGATCAGAGCGCAGGTTTGCCTGTTAACTCCATTCTCCCCGTCACAATCCTGATTTATATGAACTCCCAGTCATACAAACAAATCTGGTGCCACCCACCTTGTTTAGCTGTTTTCTCCTGATGCGTGTGTAACTTCCATTAATGTGAACGAGATGCAGCAAATAACACTGTGCTATAGATATACAAGAGGAGAAGACAGTGAGGGTTGATACAGTAAGATCCATACAATAAGATCCATATCCAGTTACCAGCTGCTTGAGTTATCCTGTTCCTGGATCAGAGAAGTAGCATTTTGTGTCACTATTACCCTACTGCATCAGTGTCGCTAAATGTATGGTAGACTTAGGGAAGGGAGTTTATTCTCTCTGACAATCTAAACTCTTATTTTCTGTTGCCTTTTTAAAGAAGACACAATGGGCCAAAGTTAACTTGGGCATTTCTTTGCTGCGTTTTATGGAGAGACACCAGGGATGAATTTGTCCCAGTGTAAAGTTGTCTCTCCTTTTTGGCTGAGGCTTAATCTTTGTGCAGTCTGGCTTTCTCTCCTTTTATAATGAGAAAGCAAAGCTTTAGGGACTGGATGATTTTCTATCTTTCTAATGGGAGTATTTCTTGGCCACAAATAGCCCTCTGTCACTTGCCAGCCTTTATTTACCTTGATATTTCACATGCAGTATCCTAGGTTTCATCAAAAGATTCTAATCCAAAACGGGACTGCAATGCCAAGAGAATTACTTGGAATTCAAACTCTGTTAAGTGCAGCATGAAACATGGTGGAGTCATCAGGTGAAATGAAGACTGACAGTTTAATTTCTCTAAATACTGTAAAAGAAAAGACATCTGGCATGATGGCTTCTGGCTTCCACAGGATGACAGTAATAGACGGTGAGTCTCTTTACTGTTAAAAAAACAATCCTTGTTTTAATCTGTACAATGTTTTTAACTGAGCAAAGCATGGTATTACAGTCCACAGCTCAGATCTTTCTCTCCTCTCCCCACGATATCTCCAGTTTCTATGGTCCAAAGGGTATCTCAGATTTGCTTGAGCCATCTTCTTTATACACCACGTTCTAAATAATGGAAACAAAATCCTGAAATGAGCCTTCCATCCTTGTCTCCTTTCCTCCTCCAAACTCATTTCACCCCGTACCTAGATTGCAAGCGTTTCAGGGAAAAGATGGTCTCTATGGGCTAGACTGAGCAGCCACTCAGCTTTGATCCTGCAATGGCTTGTGTCCATAAGTGTGAACTCATTGGCTTCAGATGCCTGGCTTTTGGATCTGTCCTAATGCATGGTGGTCTACTTCCTCAACCCAGTGAAAATCAGGACTGAGAAGCATATAGAGTAACTGGGCTGCAAATCCTTTGAAGGCGCAGGTGTTCCAGTTCTCCAGATCCCCAGTGTTTGGCTGTGGTGTGCTAGAGTCCACATGTTTCTCCTGATGGTTCTCGTTTATGTTAAAATGCGGGAGGTGGCTGGAGAGTTGAATGTGTCTCTCCTCACATAGCAGAGCAGGGCTATGAATGCCGATCAGAGCCGAGAGAAGCTGCTGCAATTTAGAGCAGGCTCCAGTGTGTGTGCTGTGAAATGGATGTAGAGCTAAAAACAAGAGAAATGATTTGTTTCACACAAGCTCTCCTAGCATTAATGTGAAGAGTGATGTGCTCGCCACAATGGGTAAGTCGCAGCCTTGCTCTGTGGACAGCACCTAGCACAAGAGGACCTGTTCCTGACTGAGGCCTTTGGTGCAAACATAATAATAATATAACTCTAAATAAATAATAACAGACAGTCCATAAAAATTTCTCTAGTCCAGAGACAAATAACTCGAATGTTCTTCCGTCTGCAGATGTTCGAATTTTTTGGTCAAAATACTTTTTCTGTGAAAAATAGCTTTTTTAAAACCAAAACAGAAATATTAATTTTAGTTGAAAATTTCCAGTTTCCAGAAACCAAAACCTGAAAAGCTTTGGCAAAAATGGTTTTCAAAAACTGAATTTGTTTTTGGCTTTTGGCTTCGGGTTCCCTCCCCACACCACCATTGAAAAACTGAAAAATGCTCACAGGAAATTTCTTTTAAAAAATACGTTCCCATGAACAGTTAGCATTTTGCAACTGGCCTTGCTTACTTGCCCTACTCAACAGATGCTTTTTGAATTCAGAATCTGAGAGAAGTTCATTTTAAAGGGCTGAAGTTCCCTACAACAGGCAACAGATGGGATCAGAGAGTGGGATCAAAGAAAAAGGAACTGGAAGGATAAAACAATTTTTTTAAAGAAACATTCTGTCATGTTCTATATAATGCTGTAGATTAGTAATGCTGGAAGGATCTTTAAAATCTAACTTACACTTCAGAATTTATGTTGCTGCTTTACTTTTTGAATGTCAATCATCTTGGCCTTTTTAATTACTTTCACTTTCTGGCTCTAGCACAGTTGATGTTTTTAAATCTTTATGGAAAAAATTTATACAATTTAATAGAGATGAAACAAATGTCATTCTATAGAAGTTGCTTGTAAAACCTAAAGAATGTAATAGAACATGTTAATCCTTCCGTACTATCCAATGCAATTCTGTGACTGAGACATAAATAGGCCATTAAATCCCATAGGATGAGCTGAACTTTTCTCTTCTTTTTAATCACTTTTGAATACATTCTATAGAACTGTTCCTTAAGGAATTATTTTTTATATATAGGCATTTCTGTGGTGCTCATCGCCATAGTATTTGACCTTTCACATTTTGGTTAGACACAGTGAATGGAATATTTAAACTAAAAGTGAGCTGAGGAAGATGTATCAGAACCAGGTTAGGGGCAGGCTGGCTTGAAGATTCAGGACTGAGTCCAAATCAAGATTAAGATTCAGGATCAAGATTCAAGATGCTAAATCCCCCGCCCTGCCCCAGTGGAAATGTTGCTTGGAAATGTAGTATGGCAGATATGTGTAGGAGCAACTTGATCTCATGGATTGCTGCCACGTTGTGTCAAAATCTCCTGAGAGGTGGTGCTTCCATGAGATTTTGTCATATCTGAATCTGAAAAATTAGGCTCCTTTCAATTCTTGATGCAATACAGAACTTAAACTTTAGGATCCAGGAATTTTGAAATCCAAGAATTCCAGATTCAGGGGTTTGGTTCCCTTTGCTAGTTACAACAATTTTTTAAAAAAATCTTTAATGAACAAAAGAAATTGCCATGAAAACAAATCTCTCAATATTAGGTTTCCCTAACTTTCCTTTATAAAATGCCTAAGATCCTTGACTTTGTCCTCTTTAAAGTAACCAGCACAAGGACAGAAGTATTGCAAGCAGCCTATTGAACTATTTTAATAATGTATGACTGATGACTAGACACATAGATCTTTTTTGTAGATCTTTAATTGAATTTTTTTTAATTAGACCAGTTCCAGGAACAGATGCAATATCCCAAATCACGGTTCTAATCTTTACCAAGAGACAATTTCCTATCCTCTCACAATACTGGTGTCTTTTCAGCCATCCTCCAGCTATAAATAAATATCAATAACTCAACAGCACGAGGGATTTAGACAACTTTTATCTTTCTCCCAGTGGTAGAATAAAACCAGGCCATCAGCATGAAGTGAAGTTGTCTTTGTTTATTAGCCAGTCTCCAGTTACATATGGGAACCAGTTTCCAGCATTTTCATGGACGTCTCCTGGCTGCCATGTGGCACCTCACTTAAAACACCATCACCAACCAGCTGTGCCATCATCTGGCAATGAATCAGCTCGCTGCAAATGCAATCACTAAGTCAATTGTAGATTCATAGATACCAGGCCAAAAGAAACCAATATGATCGTTGTTATTCATCACACACATCTGCAGGGTCAGAGCTGAAATCCTGGTTCTTCATATTCATAAATCTGGCCTTGAACTAAAGATCACCATGTTAGTCCTAGATAATACAAGTAGTGTGTCCCTTGTCTGCATTGGTATTTCTGTGAAAACTGTATGCTCTTGCACTACCACTAGTGTAACAATGGTGGGATAGTTAACGAGGACAGGCAACCAATATTTTAACCATTGTGTCTCCTAGACATGCTCTGGGCAGGGTCAAAAAATAAATCAGCAAAGTCTCAGACTGTGTTTCTACTATTGTCCCTCTTCTCTTTCCCATGGTGACAAGTAACAGTACCACGTAGGGGACAGAACACTAGAATGGGATTCAGAAGGCCTCCTGGGTGACCTTGGGCAAGTCATGTCATCTGTAGGCCTCAGTTTACCTGTGTGTAAATTGGGAATAATGGGACTGATCTTTGTAAAGTGCTTTGAGATCTACCACTGAAACATGCTACATAAAAGCTAGATAGCATTATGAAGGATGGAGAAATGCATACAATTATCATTCCGAACTGATGATAATCTTCCCTTCTTGGGTCATCTGTGAGATTGGAACTCAGGAGCTTTAACTCTAAAAGCATGAGCCCGTATCTTGAGATAAAGATTGACAGCTGTTAAAATGGAAGTTGTGGCAAATACATCCTTCTTATAGAGCCTGACTACCAGTGACCGACAAAGATCCACATCCTCAGAGTGTGGGTTACATTATCACTTAATTAACGCCCAAAATGTCAAAAGAAAGAGTGGCAAATCTAGCCACTTCCAGCAGCTCTCTACTGTTGTTCATAGGAGAACTGGTGATGGTATCTGTGTTGTATGATGGAAAGACATGGAGCCAAAGAATGCATTCACAATTTGTTTTCTGCTGAAGTATTTGTTCTCTTTGCATGGGGAAAAGCCATAAACACTTCAAAAAATTCTCACAACACATCTCAAACGTGAGTTGAATGAAATGTGAAATCTGAAAAATGTGGATGTTCCAACCAAAATAAAAGAAAGAAGAGAAATATTTGCTAAGAATTACCGGTATGTCTTGGGTGAGAGTTGAGGCATCTGGATTTGGAGGATCTGAATGATGAGAGAGTAAAATGCAACAGAAGATTATTTTAAAATGACTTTATGGATGGGCTGTTTCTTGACACACAGACACAGTCATTCTCTGATTTCAGTCTGAAACCTCCTCACTGAGCCCAGTGTAGAAAAATCATTGTTTGTCAAACTTCTTTTTAAACATTTTGAAGAGTCCAAAAATTTTTTGCGTGCTGGGAATAAAACAGTATACAAGGCCAGTCAGTTAAGGACAGCATTACAAGCTGTCTGCACAGTTGTCTCCAAAGTCAGGCTCGATTCTACCTGCAATTTCTGGGAAAGTTCTTCACTGAAGACCTCTATGACAGATGCACCCCATGCTTGTTCCTATGTACTCTCTCTCCACTCACTATTATTTACTAGTTCATACAAGTGCCTTGTTTGCTTCTATGATTTCCGCAGGAGTTGGGTTCCTTTGGTAGAAATATTGGGTTGGATTTAGATGTGCCAGTTTATATCAGTTTAGGATAATCATGGTCTCCTTGGAATTATTCTCTTTAGGGGAAAGAACACTTAGCACAAAGGTTATGCTAATAAAATTTGGATGACACAAAGTTGGGAGGTATTGCCAATACACAGGAAGACCATAATATACAAGAAGATCTGCAGGAGAACCTTGAAAACTGGAGCAGTAGAAATGAGATGAAATTTAATAGTGCAAGACCATGCACATAGGGACTAACAACAAGAACTTTTGGTATAAGCAGGGGATGTATCCTTTGGCAGCTACAGAAGAGGAGGAAGATCTGGATTGGTTGATCACAGGATGACTGTGACCATCAATGTGATGAGGTCATGAAAAAGGTTAATGAAATCCTAGGATGCATTAAGTGAGGTATTTCCAGTGGAGTTGGGAAGTGTTGTCATCATTATACAAGGCACCGGTGAGACTTCATCTGGCATACTGTGTTCAGTACAGGTCTCCCATGTTTACAAAAGACAAAAATCAAACAGGAACAAGTACAGTGAAGAACTACTAGGGTGATCAGAGGATTGGAGAACCTACCTTATGGGAGGAGACTTAAGGAGTTTGCCTTGTTTAACCTTACAAAATGAAGGATGAAAGGAGGTACGATTGCTCTCTATAAATACATCTGAGGGATAAACATCAGGGAAAGGAAGGACTTATTTTTAAGGACCAATGGTGCACAAGAACAAATCAATATAAACCAGCCATCAAAAAGTTTAAGCTTGAAATGAGACACATGTTTCTAACCATCAGAGCAGTGAAGTTCTGGAACAGCCTTCCAAGAGGAGTAGTGGGAGGGTGGGAACCTAACTTGTTTCAAGACAGAGCTTGGTAAGTTTGTGGAGAGGATGGTATAGTGAGATTGTCTACCGTGGCAGATGGCCCATCCACAACTGCTGTTAGCAAATATCTCCAATGGCCAGAGATAGGACACTAGATGGGGCGAGTTCTCCTTTATTACAGAGAATTCTTTCCCAGGTATCTCGGTGGTGGGTTTTACCCACGTGCTCAGAGTCTAACTGAGCATGATATTTGGGGTTGGGAAGGAAGGAGGGTTTTTTGTCTTCCTCTGCAGCATGGGGCATGGGTCCCTTTTTGGTTTGAACTAAAGTAAATGGTGGATTCTCTATAACTTGAATTCTTTAAGTCAAGATTTGAGGACTTCAGTAATTCAGTTCAAGGTTATGGGTCTATTACAGTAGTGGGCTGGCGAGATTCTGTGGCCAGTGATATTCCGGTGGTCAGACTAGATAATCATAGTGATCCTCTTCTACTTCTATTGTCTATGAATACCAGACTTTGCCTTGGAACCTTCTCCCATATAGCTGGGACCCACCTCTCATTTACCAATATGGGAAAGGCAGAATGATTCCAATCCCCTGACATCTGTTGTCTCAAACCTGAGACTGAGAACTAGTGATCTATCAAACATCTGTTACTCTGATGATTTTCCAGCACCTTAGCTATCAGATGAAGGAAGGTGATTCAAGATGAGGGTAGAAATTTATCTAGAAGTACATAGCTACATAAGGATTTCAATATTTGTTTGCTTCCTGTCCCTGGGCATTATATTTGTAATGTCCCGAATGTCCCCATTCACATCTGTAATGAGCGCAGAGCAGATGAAGTGCTGCTGCTTGTTTTTGCCAGTCCGCTGGCTGATTAAATCACAAGCCTCCAGTGGATTAAATTTTGACATCATTATGCAGTAAAATGTGCAATATCCCCTTACGCTTCACTATTCTCCTTATTGTGCAGTGTTTGCCTCTCACACCATGCAAAATAAAATCAGGCAAGTCTGGCAGAACGAAGAATAACCAGTAACAAAGTGCTTATAGGGGAGCACCAGATTCTGGCCCTGTCCTATGTGTGTGAGTTCACTGACACATTTACAGTTACATATCCTGCATCGGCTGCTGATGCAAAGTTTGGGGCTGGACTCTGTATTTGCTAGGCTCCAAACACAATTACTACATAAATGACACAAAGGCAGGGAGAACTCTCATTCTTCAGGTTCAAAATGCAAGGGGCTCTATAGCCTGAGCTATACGGTAATTCCTTAAAGAAGGAAGAGTAAAAAGTCCCACATCTCTTATGTGAGTTGAACTCTATTCTTCACTCACCCATACAAGGCTCTGCTCTGAATATTCATGTGTAGGAACTCAACGTTAGGTGAACGTTTCTGATCCACAGCCCTGTGAAACCAAAGGAGAATCTCCCTCTGACCTCATTCAGCTATGGCTTTGGCTTGTCCTGGACTTGATGTGCTCACAAAAGTTGACTGCATGTTGTTTTGAAAATACAGGCTGAGAGATTTGGGCCTTTATTATCAACCAGTCCTTTGTGAAATGTTTGTTACTTCCCAGTTGCTTTTGTCAGACACTGACAAATTGGTGGAATTACCTGTACTGGCACTGTAAAATCCATCCCCAGGATCCTTCCCACCCCTCCTCGCTTCATCTGTTCATTTCAGTAACTTTACCAAAATTGCCAGCATTTAAAAATAAGAAAACACTCACTATTTTCAGACAGCCAATCGGAGGGTTGAAATACAATGGCTTTTTTGTCTGATTTAAGGTCCCTTACGAAAGGTAAGACACACAGTAACAATGATTATTAAGAAAGATTTCCCTCAGATTAAAGGTGCCTGTGTCAGTCCTCTAGCTTTCTAAAATGAGGGCATGGTGACAGATGGGGAAGGATGAAATGGTTCAGCTAAAATAATAATCTTTAGGGAGAGATCCTTGGCCCCAGCATAGTCCTTATCGCACTGCTGTGGTGATGCTAATAAAGCACCTGGAGAGTTCCCTGATGTGGGAGAATCCTCAGGTGAAGTAATGTCAGTAAAGCTTGACATTCACACACACACACACACACACACACATACACGGACACGGACACGGACACGGACACACACACACGGACACACTCTGTATACAAGAGGAGCAGCCAAAGATAGATCGTAGATAGACTATTCAGCGCTGTTCCAGTTCTTGGCTGGTAACATTCCCTAGGGAGCTGTTTCAGCTGGCAGGACTGAGAATAGCCCCCTGGCCTCTACAGCATTCAGGGGCAGAAAAGTGGGTTAGGAGAGCAATGCCTGTGTCCCTCCACTCTCCACCGTCGCACCCAGGGGAGTTTGGATGTCGCTGAGAATCTTGGTGAGTGAATTTCTATGGCTAAATCTAGTAGAACTAGAATAGACCAATGATGGACCCCCACCCAAAATCCTAGATCCAAACATCTCCCCTTCATCCTGAGGGAGATTTGGAATTGGCACTCAGCATTGGTTGTGAAATCTAGAGATAGATCTAGGTCTATTAATGGGTCAAAACACCCCCTGCTCTGAATATCAGGACCTGGGTCCATATTTAGCAACTCTGACCATGTCTTGAAAGATCACCGGGATCACGCCATTCTCATCACTTATTTTGCAAAAGGTGCTCGGATGCCATGAGCATGCTCATTAAATCCCAGACATATAGGGCTGCCCATTATCTCATGCAGCCTCCCCTTTCATCATCTGCAGTGATGCATAATGACTTCATGGGCTGGCCTCTTAAGAGGTGGTGACAACGAACCACTGGTTGCACAGCAAGTGCATTGAAGAATCTAGTGGCATTTAAATAAAGTATTCCCAGGCTTTCAAAAGAAATCCACCTGTGAAATACAGAAAGCAGTAACTGTAACTTCCTCGCTGTTAAAGTGATAAAGAAATTAATGCCACACTAGGTTCTAAAATCCCATGGCTGTCTGCAGATAGCTCCTTTTTTAAAAAAACACTTCTCTCCATCCCCAGTGTACGAAGGTGCCTGCAGTTAAAGGAATGGCAAGATGTAGGGAAGATATTGCTTCCCCGGAGTTTTATGAAGCTGATATCAATCTTTTATTTCATAAACTTCAGGCCTGTTATTACCTTAAAAGTGCGCTCCGTGGCATTAAATGTGACACTGACGAGAATACAAATAAGGGGAGGAATCAAATGCTGCTAGACATCAGGGCCTGAGCAGTGCTTCTATAGGAGCACTGTTTTAAATGCTACTCCAAAGAGTTTAAACGGGCCATGAAACAACATAGCATCTGAAGAGGGTTTGGGGGCAATAAGTCAATTTGAACCTTTAGCTCTGAAGAAAATAAATGCAGTGCTACTTTGATATAATGCAGTCCTTGGGAGCCAGAAAATCATACCGCGGTATAGGTGGAACCGCGGTATATCGAACTTGCTTTGGCGTTGAGCATTTCCATTACTAACAGTCAGCAAATCATTTCTGTTAGAGCACACAATTTAGAAACGAGATTAAAATAGGAGGGGGAGATGAGAATGCCTAATGCAGGGGTGGGCAAACTTTTTGGCCCGAGGGCCACATGGGGGTTCAAAATTGTATGGAGGGCTGGGTAGGGAAGGCTGTACCTCCCCAAACAGCCTGGCCCCTCCCCCTATCCAGCCCCCACCTACTTCCTGTCCCCTGACTGACCCCTCAGAACCCCTGACCCATCCAACCGCCCCGCTCCTGGTCCCCTGAATACCCCTTCCAGAGACCCTCTGCCCCTAACCACCTCTCCCAACACCCCACCGCTATCTAAGACTCCCTGTGCCTTATCCTCTGACCACCCCCTCCAGAGACCTCACCCCATCCCTACTCACCCCCAGGACCCCACCCCCTACTCAACCCCCCTTCTGCCTGTCCCCTGACTACCCAACCTCTATCCCCACTCCCGCCCCCTTATAGCCCCCTCAGGACTCCCATGCCCTATCCAACACCCCCGTTCCCCATCCCCTGACTGCACTGCCCCCAAAACCTCCAAACCATCCAACCTCCCCTGCTTCCTGTCCCCTGACCAGCCCCCAAGACCCTCTGCCCTTTATCCAACCCCTTGGCCCCGGCTTGGCCCCCTTAACATGCCACTCAGAGAAGCATGTCGGCGCTAGACATGCTGACACGCTGATCCATCGGAGCACATAGCCATGTCCCCCGGAGCGTTCCTTTACCGCGTTATATCAGAATCCGCCTTATATTGGACCATGCTATATCGAGGTTGCGGTGTAGTCTGATTCAGGTGAGGATAGGGTTTTGGCTTAGTCAGCTAGAGACCTGAAGGCTTGTGTGCAAGCTGAGGAAACAGTGTCATGTCTATACATTCAGGACATACGAGCACTCAAAATTGGTGTTTTTGAAGTAAAAATGCATCCGTTTTCATTAAATGTCATTCCAAGAGGATTGGGTTTCACACGAAAATATGTGACATGTTGGCTCATGAAATGGCCCAGACGGAAACTACAAATACTTTGCATAAATACTTGTCACGTTTGCACAGTAGGAGAGCTCTATTCCAGCAAAGCACTAAAGCATGTGCTTCACTTTAAGCAAGTAAATAGTACCATTGGAACTGCCCACATGCTTAAAATAAAGCATGTGCTAAAGTGCTAAATGGCATGAGGCCATAATAATGGAAGTGACTTACATTTACACCAGCTCAGGATCTGGCTCTTTAGCTCCATTGACCCTGATTTACATCAGCTGAAAATCTACCTATACTGCTTTCCACTAGAAGGACCTCAAATACTTTCCAGATGGATTCATAGATTATAACAGGGGTGAGCAACTACAGCACACGGGCTGGATTCAGCCTGTCAGCCATTTTAATCCGGCCCTCGAGCTCCTGCTGGGGAGCAGGGTTTTGGGTTAGTCCCGCTCCAGTGCTCCAGCCTGGGAGCAGGATCGGAGGCCGCTCCACGCAGCTCCCAGAAGCAGCACATGGCCCCTCTCTGGCTCCTATGCATAGGGACAGCCGGTGGACTCCACTCTGCATGCTACCCTTACCCTAAGCTCCGCCCTGAAATTCCCATTGGCTCGGAACCATGGACAATGGGAGCTGCAGGGGCGGTGCCTGTGGACAAGGTAGCACACAGAGACGCCTGGCCTCCACATAGGTGCTGGAGAAGGGATATGCTGCTGCTTTTGGGGGCCACTTGAGGTAAGCGCTGCCCAGAGCCTGCACCCCTCATCCTTCCCCCGTGTCCCATTCCACTGCTCCAGCCCGATCCCTCTTCCATTCTCCAAACCCCTCAGTCCCAGCTCAAAGCAGCTTCCTACACTTCAAACTCCTCATCCCCAGCCACAACCCTCACCCATCCCCCAGGATGGGGCTCCCTCTGGCACCCTTACTTCGTTTCTGGCCCCACCCTGGAGCCCACACCCCCAACCAGAGTCCTCACCCCCTCCTGCACCCCAAACCCAATTTTGTGAGCATTCATGGCTCCCCCATGCAATTTCTATTCCCAGATGTGGTCCTCGGGCCAAAACGTTTGCCCACCCCTGGATTATTGTGTGTGTGTGTGTGTGTGTATATATATATGTGTTGTGACGGAGTCAGACCAGAAGGATATAGGAGAGTGCTGGAAAGCAGGTATATTAGTCTCAGGGTGTGCAGGTCCCTGTTCCCTGGATAGCCAAACAAAGGCTACTCCAGACCAATCAAGACACCTGGGGCCAATTAAGAACCTTCTAGAAAGGAGTAGAAACAGCTAGCCTAATTGGGACACCTGAAGCCAATCAGGGACTGGCTGAAACCAGATAAAAACCTCCCAGTTAGTCAGGTGGGCTGTGGGTGTCAGGAGCTGTGGAAGGAGGTTGTGCTGTTGGTGAGACTGAGTGGTGGACAACATATCATCCAGAAGGAAGGAGGCCCTGAGGTAAGGGTGAAGTGGAGTTTGAAGAAGCAGGGACTGCTGTGGGGAAGTAGCCCAGGGAATTGTATTGTGTTTTGTGGATAAAAGGACAGCCATCTTAACTGATGCTATTAGGGTCCCTGAGCGGGAGCCCGGAGTAGAGGGTGGGCCCGGGCTCCCCCCGTTTTTCCACCTTCCATACTGGCCTGTGATGAAGGTAACTCACTAGGTGGTGACTCTTGCCAATTATACTGAGAAAGGGAGGTCACTCTGGGGCCTAGATGAGTTTCTGAGTCCCCTAAATCTGCCAGGAAGCACAGGACCCACAAATATAGACTCGGAACTTTGTCACAGTATGTATATATATGTAAATATAATGTGGATAGAGAAGTGTGGTTAGTTGAGTGCTTGTGCTGTTGAAGTGCTTTCTTCATCCAATCGGCATCATCAAACATTGCAACAGTGGGAGAGACCTTTGCAACACTTTATCTAGTCAAATGAAGACAGGAAGTAATGAACGTTTCATCCAAAGTGAAACTGAGGAAGGGGCAGCAGAGAGTGGGTATCCAAACTGGTATTTGATCAGAGGCCTGAGGCTAATGGTGGTTGCTTAATTCTCAGGCCTTATTTGTAAGATGGTACCAGGGTCACTAACTGCTTGATAGAGTAATCAAGAAAGCAAGGAGATAATTTGACAATCTGCAAAGTCTGTGCTAGCTCACTTTTAATAGGCATCACTTTGAAAATGTATGCGCTCCAAATATTTTATCTAATCTGAACACATACTTTTCAATGTAAGCTTCTGGGCACCTGGAAAATATATATATGTGATCCGACCTGACAAATTTTCTGTACATATTAGGGCTGTCAAGCGATTAAAAAAATTAATTGCATGATTAATCTCACTGTTAAACCATAATAGAATACCATTTATTTAAATATTTGTGGATGTTTTCTACATTTTCATATATACTGATTTCAGTTACAACACAGCATACAAAGTGTATACTGCTCACTTTATATTTATTTTTATGACAAACATTTGTACTGTAAAAAACAAAAGAAATAGTATATTTCAATTCACCTAATACAAGTACTGTAGCACAATCTCTTTATAATGAAAGTTGAACATGCAAACATAGAATTATGTACAAAAAATAACTGCATTCAAAAATAAAATAATGTAACCCCCCACCCCAAAACTCATGGCACTGTAGTAGCCAGCACTGCAAGATATTTTTGTGCCAGATGCGCTAAAGATTCATATGCCCCTTCATGCTTCAACCATCATTCCAGAAGACGTGCGTCCATGCTGATGACGAGTGTTGCTCGATAATGTTCCAAAGCAGAGAGGACTGATGTAAGTTCATTTTCATCATCTGAGTCAGATGCCACCAGTAGAAGGCTGATTTTCTTTTTTGATGGTTCGGGTTCTATAGTTTCTGCATTGGAGTGTTGCTCTTTTAAGAGATGTGAAAGCATGCTCCACACCTCCTCCTGCACAGATTTTGGAAGGCACTTTAGATTCTTAAACTTTGGATCGAGTGTTGTATCTATCCTTAGAAATCTCACATTGGTATCTTCTTTACATTTTGTCAAATCTGCTGTGAAATTGTTCTTAAAACAAACAACATGTGCTGGGTCATCATCCGAGACTGCTATAACATGAAATATATGGCAGAATGCAGGTAAAACAGAACAGGAAACATATAATTCTTCCTCAAGAAGTTCAGTCACAAATTTAATTAATGCTTTATTTTTTTAATGAGCGTCAGGAACATGGAAGCATGTCCTCTGGAATGGTGGCCAAAGCATGAAGGGGCATATGAATGTTTAACGTATTTGGTATGTAAATACCTTGCAACGCCAGTAATAAAAGTGCCATGGAAATGCCTGTTCTCACTTTCAGGTGACATTGTAAATAAGAAGATGGCAGCAGTATCTCCCGTAAATGTAAACAAACTTGTTTGTCTTAGCGATTATCTGAACAAGAAGCAGAACTGAGTGGACTTGTAGGCTCTAAAGTTTTACATTGTTTGGTTTTTGAGTGCAATTATGTAACCAAAAAAAAATCTACTTTTGCAAGTCACATTTTCACGATAAACTACAGAATTTGTATGAGGTCAATTGGAAAATATTATTTCTTTTGTTTATCATTTTTACAGTGCAAATATTTGTAATCAAAAATAATATAAAGTGAGCACTGTACACTTTGTATTCTGTGTTGTAATAGAAATCAATATATTTGAAAATGTAGGAAAACATTCCAAAATATTTAATAAATTTCAATTGGTAATCTGTTGTTTAACCGTGTAATTAATCCCGATTAATTTTTTTAATTGCAGTTAATTTTTTTGAGATAATTGTGAGTTAGCTGCGATTAACTGACAGCCTAGTACATAGTGCATGTGAATAGACTTGGTTTGAAATGTCCAAAATTTGATATTTTAATAGAAATGTCATTGCGATTTTGAATTTTAATAGGAAAAAATGAAATTTTCACTAACTGCATGTATGTGTTTGAAAAATTTCAGGAAAATATCAAATTTTGATGGGGGAAATATGGGGGTGGGGACACTGAAGGTATTACCTCCACAGATATTAATATTTAATGTTTAAGGTCAGAATGTTTCTGCATCACTTTTGTTGAGCTTAGTTTCCACTAAGAGTGTAAACACTTAGCAACTGGGATTATTTTGCATGTATACAATGCCTCAGTGCCTAGTACAACTGGGCTCTGATCTCAGCTGAGGCTTCTGGGACCTATTTCAGGACTGGATCAGATCACTAGTCTCCATAATCTTGTGGCTGGTCAATAAAAGGGACCTATACATGATATCTCCAAGGAAGGGGTTAATTCACTTGCTAAATATAGCCAACCTTGCAATGTTACACAGCTGGGAGAGGGGGAAGGGAAAAACCTCCCTGACTGGTGATCATTTTAGCCTTTGACATATTAGACTGGATTATTGTAATTAGAGATGGGCCTGAACCAAAAGCTTTCTCTTTCTCTGTATATCTCAGGAGGACAGGTAGTCCAGTAGTTTAGATAATAGCCTAGCTCTGTGTCTCAGTTCTTCATCTGTAAAATGGGGATAGTAGCACATCCCTATCTAAGAATGCTTGTATAGTTTATAGGGCCAGCCTGCTTACTTGCCTATATATCTTTTTGTATAGGCTTCTTATTTTCTTATGGTTTTGATTGTTTTATTATAATAGGTTTATATTAATGTAGTTTGGCTGTAACACAAGGGACCTACATGCCACATCCCAAATGTTGAGCTAAGGCAAAATTACCACACATATGTCTGGGACATTTCACCTAGACAGTGATACGTTAAAGCAGAAGGTCCATATATGGCAGCAACTTTTAACGTAAATAAATGAAGGATGTGTTAAAGCAGGTTGGCATGGGGACTTTCTGAAGCTCATGCCCTCTGTAAACAGATACATCACAAGGAAAGAACTGAAATAACCAGGAGGATAAAAACAGCAAATGTGAGAATGATGTAATGTCATTAATATGTATGTCTATCTCATCAATATGTACAAACATACCAGCCTATGGAGTAAGTGTACCCCAACACTTTGGTGATTAAAGAAACTGTTTGAATATAGAAGGAGGGCTCAAACAGCCATGCCCTATAGGAGAGGTGACCCACCGTGCCAAAAAGCAACTAAAAAAGCTAGGCATCTAAGTTTATAAGCTCCACGCATCTTGCTTAGTCTATTAGTTTAATTATAAGTTTTACATCAGTTAGTTAAGTGAAATTCTAAGTTAGCTTCAATAGCTCTTAGCTCTCTAACTTCTTCTAACCTGAGGCGAGGCTGGTCCTTTATCTCTTATCACCAGGTCATCAAGGGTGTGAGTATATTAATCAATAGTTTTATAATGTATTATACCGTATGTATCTTTAGAATAACAGTAGTGCGTTTGTAACTCTAATTATTTTGCCATTTAATTACTATTTGATCAGAACTCCAGTTAGCTCAATAAAAGTCTTTAACTATATTGGTCTCTGTGTGAGCATGCTGTCATACCCCGCAGGGTGCGTTGCATACTCTGTGTAGCCTGATTCTCAGACAAGAACCTTATTATCTTCTAATCAGATTAACCGGTGAATTTATAACTCATCTTATCCAAATTAATAATTTTAACCTCCTAAATCAGGGCAAAATACCGGGGCTGGTTGGAAAATGTTGCTGGAATCATGTCAGTTTCACCAAAATTTGTTAGGGGAGGGGGGAAATGGGAATGGGGTGACAGATAAAAAAAACTCATTGTTTCAATATTGTTGGGTTTTTCATTCTGAAATGACGTTTCACTTTTTGAGTTTTTAAAATTTCCTGGAATATTAAAAATGAGAAAATTGAAACACTGTTTTGGTTCTTTTTGTTGTTGTTGAAAATGTCTCCGTGGATCCAAAATGGAAATTGAAAATAAAAATCCTTTACAGAGAACTTCATTTTAGCGGTTCATATCAATTGGAAATGAAGCCAAATTTAGAAATTCTTCATGAATAATTGTTGTCCTCCAGCCAGCGATAATAATATATTAAAGAGTGTGAGGATTTCAGATAATATTTAATGAGGGGGCCTCATAACTACAGAAGCTAGATTTGACTGTCTTCCTATATGGCCTTCTATCCAAGGGCCTTGAACTTGACCATTAGTGATTGTCAGACTACTCAGTCCTTTCTTAATGTTCTTGGGTATTGAAGCAGGGCAGTCACCCGGCTCCAGCCCTGAAGAGGTTGAAACAACCCTGGTGAGGGTTGTGGCTGGGGAAAAGAAGCCTAGCAGAGGCCTGCAACAGAGAAAGCAGCTGAGGGCATAGCAGTCACAGCTGTGGCTGGGTCAGTTAGGGCCCAGCTGGCCCTTATAGAAAGCTGTAGCCAGGAGCTCAGGCAGTCTCTCTCCAGGCTGGGAGAGAGCAGGGCCTGGCTGCCTGTGTGACAGGGTACTGAGGGTGGAGCAGTGCTGGAGAAGGGACAGGCAGAGCTGGTGACCTCCCAGTCTGCAGGCCTGACAAGGCCTAAAAGGTACTGGGGCTTAGGCAGAGGCAGCTGGCCCCCAAACCCCCTTGCCTATGATGACTGGCTTTTACACTGCAGTCTGCCCCAGGGAGTGGGGGCTTGATGATGACTCAGACTGAGGCAAGGTGGGGCTCAGAAGATTGGAGGTTCCCTGGCGGGGGAGACCCACAGACAGAGTGAGGGGGAACTGCCAGAGGGCAGCACCCCAGGTAAGAGGACACTGGGATCCAGGAGGGACACGGGCCCAGAGGACAACAAGACACCGGCCTGCAGAGGGCGCTCCAAGCTGGAAGAGCTAATTCCTGGATGACCAACAGGAGGCGCCGCAGGGATGAGACATCGCCCTGCTACAGGTATATAATTAGCAGAGGTGTTTGGGTTCCATTGTTCCTTTCCTTAGACTGTTGCTTCTCCTCCCCTCATGAACCTGTTCTCTCTAATGTCTTTATTGTAAACCAAGTCACTGTAAAGACTAGTTCGTTATTCCAAGACAGTCTCTCTGTCAGTCCACGTCCTCACAGAGTCCCGCCTTCAGAAGCTTGAACCCACGCCAGTGTGGAGTGTCTCAGTGCCATGGCCGAAAGAGGGGGTGATGCAGCCATTAAGCCACAGTGGGGACTGGGGCTGAAATGGAGAGGGATGGTTGCCAAGTTAGTCTGAGCAGCTGAGGCATTAAACTGAAAGAACTGGTGCTTATGTTGATAGAAAGCTTGGGGGCTATTTGAAGTGGGAAGCTAGTGGCTGAGATGTAGGTGGTGGTATTATCTGTTGCTCCCGGGAAGGATTTGCCCCATGTGCTCCACAGACCCAACTACTGTAATAAAAAACATGTGTATGCCTCTTTACACAGGGATGTGTCTATACCTAGTTTTATCTCCCCTCTTCCCCCACTAAGTTTAGGGCCATTATTCCATAGGGCAGAACACTTACATAGAATCATAGAGTTTAGGACTGGAAGAGATCTTAGTAGGATTAGTCCTGCCTTAGTGCAGGGGATTGGATTAAATATTATCCAGACCTTCCCTGATAGGTGTCTCTCGAACCTGCTCTTAAAAACCTCCAATGAGGAAGATTGCACCACCTCCCTAGGTAACTTGTTCCAGTGCTTAACTACCATGACAGTTAGACATTAGGAAAAACTTCCTAACCTAAATCTCCCTTGCTGAAGTTTAAGCCCGTGTTCCATGTCTCATGAGCTGGAACATCCCTCCCCCCAACACAGAAAAACCTTCCGCTCCAAGACCAGGGGAAGGAGAATCTTCATGAGGGTCCCTTCACAGCAATTCCCTCTCCAGATCTGTCAGGCGGGGTCCAATTTGCTCAGCACTGAACCCACCCACAGCCTCACAAATCTTGAGGGAGCTGCTGGAAGGGACCAATCCTCCCTTGTTGCTTTCTGACCCCCAAGGCCCTATTAAGAGCCTTGTAATTCAGAAATCATTTGAAGGGTACACTAACCGTATTCATCTTACAAACTGAACAATGTTATATTATGTGCCAGTAGATGGCACTCTGTATATTACCCCCCCCCCCCCACACGATGTATTCTCACAGCTGTATAGTGCCCTGAAATACCTGTCTCTCTGGACTGTTACCTTTTCCAGGTAGCTGGCAGAGAGAGATGAGGTTCATCTTGCTAACCTCACTCCCAGCTCAGCCACTCCTTTTAGGGGCCTCTTAGTCATCACTCCCTCCCCACCATACAGATTCTCAGCCCCACAGAGCCTGGGGGACAGACTGGCCAGTGCTATGGGGGCAGCTGAGTATCAGCACAAACAGGAATTGCCAGAGTGGATCAGTGTCTTGGCTCCAGCACCAGACACCTCAGAGGATGGTGTCAGAGCTCCCCTCCCCTTCAGTAAGCAGATGTGGGATAATCCGCCCCACACATTAACGCTCATGTGGATAGCTAGTCATTAGAGATTGGATGAGGCATGAAGTCTAATATCCCTGACAAAATTAGTGTTGGCAATAACCATTATAACTCCAGATATTGTTTATGTTGTCCGTAGAAATATCTGATCCTTTTTTTATCCTGGGCCTCACCAGCCTCCTGTGGCAATGAGTTCCACAGTCTAATTTCACAGGTGTGGGAGAAAAGATGCATGCAGCCTGTATGAATTTGGATAAGAGTTCATGGATTGTTGGGGATGATTTTCACCTCACTAACGGGGCAAAAATCACTTGTTCCTGGTACAGTTTACTAGTGTCCAATAGGTGCAGCATACTTTTTCACTCAAATGGAATAATGTGGTCCTAGAGGAGAAAACTATTTTATCTTATTACTTTAATCTTTATTCTGCTGAATACTAAAAAACATACCTAATAGCAATACTTCTTTAAAGTAATGAAATATTTACTGCCTAGAGCCCTCAGCAGCAGAATGGTACAGTATGTTTATTCTGCAGTTCAGTAAAATTATAGATATAGTTAGAATCAAATTGATGCTTTCAGATCATGCTAATCCAAACAAGTCTTCTTTATGCTTTTAATCTCAAAAATTTGTTTTCCCTTCCCATGCACATAATTATCAAGGCATCTATTAGACCCCATAAATAAACCCAGGCCCTAAAATTTGTCTCCAGACTCCAAATATACGGAATGACTTCAGGGCATATCATTTCTCAGCAGAAACTCATGTTTCTGCCATTTTCCCCAGGCTCTTGGTATTGCCCCTGAAGGAAAACTGCAGCGATAGCTAAATAAATATTTGCTAAATGAAAACATATATATTGAAATAAATGGAAAACAGCGTTTAGAGATAACTGGCACAGTTTCAGTAATTGCATAACTCTAAAGGGTGCTGGTATCTTTCTTTCACTTCTGCCTAGTTTTATTTTATGCTTCAGATTCATTTACCTAATCACAGACTATTAAATGAAGAACAGTCTGCTGGAGAAGGTTGGTCCAGTGATTTGAGTGATAACCACAAATGCGGGAAACCCAGATGTGCCAGGTGACGTGGAACAATCACTTAGGCACAGCTCTTCAAAGGTATGAGACACGTAACTCCCATTGGGAGGATCTGGGCCTTAATCTCCCTATGGCTCATAATCCCATCTATGAAATGGGGTTAGCAGCACTTCTCTTCCTCATAGGAATTAGTCCTTAACATGAGGAATAGTCCTCATATTAAGGACTAAGTGGAGGTTCTCAAAGACTGTGGCAGAAGGATCTATCTACATACTGTGACGGAGTCAGTCCAGAAGGATATAGGAGAGTGCTGGAAGGCAGGTATATTAGTCTGAGGATGTGCAGGTCCCTGTTCCCTGGATAGCCAAACAAAGGCTACTCCAGGCCAATCAAGACACCTAGGGCCAATTAAGAACCTTCTAGAAAGGAGTAGAAACAGCTAGCCTAATTGGGACACCTGAAGCCAATCAGGGACTGGCTGAAACCAGATAAAAACCTCCCAGTTAGTCAGGTGGGTTGTGGGTGTCAGGAGCTGTGAGAGGAAGTTGTGCTGTTGGTGAGACTGAGTGGTGGACAACATATCATCCAGAAGGAAGGAGGCCCTGAGGTAAGGGTGAAGTGGAGTTTGAAGAAGTGGGGACTGCTGTGGGGAAGTAGCCCAGGGAATTGTATTGTGCTTTGTGCCTAAAAGGTCAGCCATCTTAGCTGATACTATTAGGGTCCCTGGGCTGGAGTCCGGAGTAGAGGGCGGGCCTGGGCTCCCCCGGTTTTTCCATCTTCCATACTGGCCTGTGATGAAGGTAACTCACTAGGCGGTGACTCTTGCCAATTATACTGAGAAAGGGAGGTCACTCTGTGCCTCGATGAGTTTCTGAGGCCCCTAAATCTGCCAGGAAGCGCAGGACCCACAAGTACAAACTTGGAGCTTTGTCACAATACCTAACTAAGATTAGTTATTGTAACATTAATGCTGCAGGGCTAGATTGAAAAGCCAGGGGATGTGGAAGTTACAACTGAATGCTACACTTAAATCTTATATTGGATTGCATACAATTAGAATGTATTTCTGTCAGGCGACTATCTGGTCGGAGCACAGACTCTTGGCCTTTGATCCTGATGTTGCCACTGCTTAAGTAACTTGATAACCAATCATATCTTTGCCATGGTTTGTCTGTCTGGATGTGCAATTCACTATTCTATGCCTCTGATACAAAAGCCATAAACTGATCAGAACCTGATCCTATGAGTGATGTGCTCTTCCCTTCCAGAAATTAATGTGCATGGAAGATACCAAAGTGGAATTTCCTCAGTCATCCTTCTCCGAGAAACATGTAAACAGCGTCCCAGGCAGAAAACAAGCTTTGCTAGTGGTATTCAGAGTAGAGCTCATCCCAGTCACATAAGCTGGTCTATTTCTAAGTGTGCAGTACATGGATACATTTCACCTCTTCTAACCCAGGTCTCTAATCACTTATTATAGCTGCATATCAAGTCATTCATACATAGTGTCATAGGAAATGTAGGGCTGGAAGAGATGTTGAGAAGTCATCTCATCCATGACGCCATACTGAGGCAGGACCAAGAAACCTAATCCATCCTCAACAAGTGTTTGGCTAAATTTTTTCTTCAAAACCTCCAGCCATAGGGTTTCCACAACCTCCCTTGTAAGCCTGTTCAGTGCTTAACTCTCCTTATAATTAGAAAGCTTTCCCTACTATTGAACCTAAATCTCTCTTGCCACAGATTTAAGCCCAGTACTTCTTGACCAATCTTCAGTGGACACAGAGAACAATTGATCCTCATCTTTAAGGCAACCCTAAACATATTTGAGGACTATTATTGGGTCCCCCCCGCAGTCTTTTCTCAAGACTAAACATACCCAGTCTTTCCTCCTAGGTCAGATTTTCTAAACCTTTTATCATTTTTGTTGCTGTCTGAATTCTCTCTCCAATTTGTCCACATCTTTCCTAAAGTGTGGCATGCAAAACTGGGCACAGTATTCCACTTGGTGCCTTCCCAGTGCTGAGCAGAATGTGACAACTACCTCCCATGATTCATGATATGAGTTATATGATCTGAGAATTAATATGCATCTATTTATATTGCAGAATAGCTCAGAGGACCCAGCCCAGTTCATGGCTGCACCCAGTAAGAGACAGCCCCTTCCCTCAAAACATTACAGGCTTAACAGAGGAGGTGGACAATGGGTGGGAACGAAGCAGAGACACAGGGACCTACCCAAGGTCACACTGCAGGTCAGTCGCAGATCTCCTGAATCCCAGTCCAGTGCTGCGTCCACCACACAACATTGTCTCATGCATGCAGAAGAAACGTCCCCATCGCTGCAACTTAGTGCTTTTGGCAATCTGGATGGCAGCCTCAGTTGAAAGACTTAAGGCTTCCTGGAAACAGAGACTGAGCAGCTCTCATGCCCCCTAGAAGTGATTCCTTCAGGTCAGGGCTGAGGTCTGTTGGTGGGGTAATGTAGCTCATAGAACTTTACTTGTTCATGGAATAGATTAGTTCAATATCTAAAGATGACAATCCACTCCTTTGCCCCACCACTAAAGTTCATTAGAAACATGCTATGGGGGAAAAGGGGATACCTTCCTCATGCTGTATATGGACCCAAAAAGCTAGATATCCCTCCCATAGCTTTCATTTGTCTGTTCTTCCCTTCACAGCCTTGAGTCCTACAGTACATTATTTCCTTGCTCTCCCCTCTTGCAGTCCTGGTCTAGAGTCCTCGGCTGCACATACTGAACCGGCGATGTATTGCTGTCAGGAACAGCACTGGGTGACTTTACAGTGGCTGGTGTGGAAGAAAGAGAGCCTGGGAAAGGTACCAGAGGATTTTAGAGCAAGGAAACTAGACACTGGATGTATTATTCTGTTACACAGTGAACATTGTGGCCAGTGCAACCAACGTGATCTGTCTTCACCACCACGCTTTGTACCTTGCTCCCTTACGTGAACTGTTTGCTCTTGTCTGTTGTTCCATTATGCAGAGGCTGAGTAGACAATCTTGACACTCATATTTTGTCGGCTGCTTTAAAGATCAAAGGCTTGATTTCTCCTCTCCCCACCCCACCACTCCAAGCTGTGCATGCAAATTGCATCAAGGAGAAGATTGCTGTGCCCAAAGGAAGATTCTTCACTGCAAGAGGGGAGGCTGTGCATATATTATTGCTCTCCACCATGATCCTCTGAGGGAGGGCAGCTAAAGCCCCTGAGCCCAGGTAATGGCCTGAATCACTTCATCTTCTGGCTGCTCTCCACCGTGGGTTCCATCGTGGAGCAGGACTTGCAGGTGATACCCTGCGCTGCAACACACCCCTCTGTTTTCACAAGTAGGGGTGCCCTAACTGAGCCCCCAAAGATGGAATGTTTTAGGGAGAAATGAAGGTTTATCCAAGAGTGGTACAGCTCCTGGAACCTACCCAGAGCTGGAGTAAATTGCGTGTGCCCTGCAGGGTTCAGTGGAGAAGGATTTCTCTGCCATCCACTACTCCACAGCCTGTCAGGGCTGCTGGGTCCTCCATGGCTGATGGCTTCCCTTGACTCCCCTCACATACCATGCAGTGGGTGGATGCTCTCTAGAGCTCCAAGGATGTGAATCCATCAGGCCCCAAACCCTCGCTGTTCATATAGCCCCTAAAGTACTGGCAGCTCTGTTTGCCACTGACCTTAGACAGCAAGTCCCTTCACCACATCTGTGACTCAGTTTCCTTCTCAGGTTAGTAATGCTTATGCACCTTTCTAAAGTGCTCTGAGAGCTGTGACAAAAGGCAGCATATAAATGCCAACAATTACCCGTGTGCTAGTAGAGCCTAGTGGCTAGTCCACAGGGCTAGAATTCAGGAGCCCCAGATCTAGTTCTCAGCTATGGCACTAGCCTGCAGGGTATCTTTGGCCAAGTCTCGTCCTCTCTTTGAGCCTGTTTCCCCATCTGTAAAAATTTCATGTAATTATCCTGACCTCCATCATAAAATGCATTGAGAGCTTCTAATGAAAAGTGCATATAACAGCTAGATGGTATTAGGATAATTGGTCTGCCAATGAACCACTCCTCACTAGACTGCACTTTTTGCTTACACATGATAGGCCAGATCCCTCGCTGGTACCAGCCTGCATAGCTCCACTGATGCCAATGCCAGAGCAATTTATGCCAGCTGAGGATCCGGCCTGTGTCGTGGTGGTGGGTTCTTTAAGGAAGTTGAGGAAAAGCAAATCACTCTAGGAAAAAGTGCAGAATGCAGCCTGCTTAGCTAATTCTTCAGCCTGCTTAGCTGATTCTTTCCAGCTGGATTGCTCTCTAATGTGGAGCAGTAATTGGAAAAAAAAATAGCATTCCATCCTTTTAGAAAATCAATATGCCTTCCCACCCCCCACTTTTTTAACGGGAAATCCATTACGGGGGTGGTTTTGGACACCTGAATGAATGTGGCTCTTGACAGCTCCATCTTTTCACTTAGAACCTCAGAATCAGTAGGTGAAGGGTCAAAATGGCATTCCGTCTCCCTTCCACGTTTGCTGAGTGCTCCAAACCAGCAGCTGCTTCCAGAGCTCCTGCCCCATAAAGGAAAGGAATAAACATCGTTGCATGCCTCTGAATTGGCACAGGCTGGGCGATCAATAGTACAATTTGGCGCTATGTTACCAGGCTCATAGCAACAGAGACAACTTTGCAATGATGCCTCCATAACAGATGTCACCGCAGCCCAAATAAGCCAGATGAGGGAGCAAAGGAAAGAAAACATGGTACAAACATTGGGAATACAAGCAAATGGCATCATATTTTTACAGAAGACTCCATGGCAAACAGGCAATAATTCTAGTAACGCAGTATCTCACATTCCTATTCAAATCCCCACCAGACCTAATTAAATTTGTTGACCACCAACCAATCACAGTAATTGTGCTGGTTGTGCCATTGTAAAGCATATACTGTAATAAAGGACAAAAAAAGTTCTGCAGAGATATGACTTACATGATAAAGAAGATATGATCTCTCAGCTCCATTTTATATTTTTGCTTCCTCTTGAAAGCTGCAAAAGAACAAATTAGATAGGAAAGTATGATAGCTTGTTCGCACTACGAGTTCCACTGCACAGATGTTAAGGGGAGGCAGAATGTCCCGTGCGTGTCAACATTTTTCTGAAGACTAACGGGTGAGGATGTGAAATCCTGATAAGGGAATCTTCCCTGGAGAGAAAGGAACCATATAAATTGAAATGAGCTAACTGACTGCTCAGAGTTTGAATCTGGACTGCAGCTCTTCCTATGATGAAAGGAGACATACTGGAGATAAGTTATAATGTAGTGGTTGATATAAAGAGGTCAAGATTTGCTGTGAGTTACCTACCGGTGGTATACAAGATCCTGCGTTCTTTTCTGTATATAGACATGGGGAACTGCTATAGCTCAAGATAACACTGTCAGTGTTGGAGGGAATGGGTGGGGGTTCATGTCCGGTTATGTTTTGGAAGGACCTAATCCAAGTCAATAGGCCATAAATGAGCTGAAATTCAAGCTTTTGTCCAAACTGGGAAGATTAGGCAATCTTGAAACATGACTTTTAGGTGTTGTGTTTACTTCTAGAATGTTAAAAATGACTTTGAACTAAGTGCACCCACGTTCAGATCTTGTTTAATATCCTGTGAGTTAGTACATGTGTGAACAGAATTCAATTTTCAAGTGTGGAGAGAGCCTACACTTGGATTTGGACTTGAATAAGCATTTACAAAATCAGGGGGTAAAATGTTACTCATCCAGTAGCTGTACAACTTTTAGGAGAGCATTAAAGAAAGTTAGTTTGGATATTGACAAAATTTGGGAAGTGAAATCTGGGCACAAGAAAACCAAACACCAAATTATTTTAAATTGAATGAAACTGTATCCACATGATCTCCAGAATTTATATATTAGAATCATAGGTTTAAAAGGGACTGCAAATGTCATTGGACATATTTACAGTACATTCTGTTCACGTGAATGGTTGGGGTGGGGACAGGACAGCCAAAAGTTTTGGATGACCAGCTATTCAGATAAATGGAATGCTATTTTGAGCTGCAATTTCACAGTGCGGGGGGCGGAGGGTGGGGCATGCTATGGATTTGAATAACTAGGATGTTTGGATAAAGGTAATTTGGGTAAATGGAATTATACTGAGTAATATGTATACATTTAAATGGAGATTATTGGTGAAATCCTGGCCCCAATGAAATCAATTGGAGTTTTTCCACTGACTTCAAAGGGGCCAAGATTTCACCCTATATATACAGTGTGTGGGGAGAGAATGGTAGCTTAGGGTGATATAAAGGTTTGCATTTGTGATAACTGCATTAATCTTAAGTTCCTTTCACCAGCTGTGCTATTTGTTTGCATTTTGCCTCCATATCTTACCAGTTTCTAGTCAGTTTCACTTAATACATCTCATGCATTAAATGAAGACTTTGGGGTAACATAATTGGGTGGGCTTCCTAAAAAATGGATTCGCAAAGAATGTCAAGATGACCCCAAACTTTCCATCTCATCATGGATACAAGCGGACCTGAAATATTACTGGGGGTAAAACAAAGCTATCATGCCAGTAGTGCTTGAAGGAGTGGTCTCAAAAGCAGCCTTCCTCCCCGCCCCTTTCATCCTGCTATATCTCTTGCTACTCAGGATACTACAGCAGAGTAGAACAGTCTATTTTAGGATTAATCTTTCTCACTCTGCAGAATGTTTGTCCATCTATTAGTTTGGTCCAAGAGTAAAGAACTCTCAGCAAGAGCGGGCCCATGTCTTCAATCAGCCACAGGTGCGTGTCTCTTATCTTCCCCTCTCCCCTCCCCTCCTTCTCAACAAATGAGAGTGAAAAGTTGTTGCTCTTTCTCTTTAGCAGAAACTTTATTTTGTACCAGGAACTTTTAGTTGGTGCCCATTCCGGGCAGTGAGAATTTCAATGGAAGACACAGGGGAGAAAAAAATAGCATCTGTAACGATGACAAACTGCAAATAGCATTCACAGACCATTAAATTTTTAATCTTTTTTTCTTCATCATTATTCTCGTGCCTCCATTAAATTCTTCCAGAATCAAGTGAAGAGCTAAAGGTGACAGTGATAGACAAGAATTGTTATTGTCTCGTCAATACAAATAAACCCAGAGCTGATAAGTCAGGCTACTTTTTCAAGGATGACTAAAATTCAATGATCTCTGAAAAAAAAGAGGAGGGGGTTAAATAAAATAGAAATAAATTTATGCATCTTAGGCTCTTTGGAAGATTTACATTAGTCAAGTAGTCTGACTACAGAAAGTGGCTTGAATGATATTTAGTATTCACAGAAAGCTATCGCCTACTTTTGACATGCATGTTTCAAAATGCAGATTTGCAAGGTTGTAATGGAAGGAAGAACTTGATGCTGTCTGTTGAAGGCAATAAGAGATGAGAATGGCAGTGTGGTCTAGAAACACAGTGCAGTGATATGACCTTGCTGGAGAGCACCAAGCAACTGCTGAAGGAATTGGGTTGCCTGAAAATAGTAGTTCCTACCCATGTCAACAAAACTAAGAATGAGTTTGTGAATGGGCCGGGCAGCAGAGAGACCAGCTATATGGGAAGTCGGCTTTTCAGCAGGCAAACTCCATAACAATGAATAAACCTTTGGAGAAAGCATGGGAGAAAAACAGGGACCATCTGAACATCTGCAAAGGAAGGCCAATACTAGGAGATACCATGGTCTAGTAGATAGTCCAGGGCCAGTGCCTTAAGGGGAGCTGTGTCTTAGTCCCACTTCTGCCGCTGGACTGCTATATGACCATAGGCAAATCCATTCTTCACTCTGTGCCTCTGTTTCCTCCTACCTTTTATCTGTCTTGTTTGTTTAGATTGTAAGTGGCTTGTGTAAGGGACTGTCTTATTAGGTGTCTGTGGAACATCTGGCACAACGTGCTCTAGACACACAAATACATTTTGAAGGTGGTTTCCAAAGTTTCCTAGATTGCCAATGACTATAAAGGGGAATTGTTAACCATGATTTCAGCTGGGAGATTCTCAAGTTAACCAGACACTAGCCAGTCATGGGAGGAGATTTGGGAGTGAAATTCCATGGACAAGTGATGCGCCAAGGTGGAATGGATGAGCAGAAGTGACTGGTAAAGGAGCAGTGTGAGTAAAGGCAGAATCCTAGGACCTTTAATGTAGGCATGATGAAGACTCCACAGTTGTGAGAGTGAGAGAAGAGACCAGGATCAAAGGGGAAATAAATGTGAGCTCTTAAGGACGGGAGAGAAAAAGCACGTTGAATTCAGATGTGATAGTGAATCAGCAGAGATAGCATGGGCTAGAATTTCAATAGAGCTCCTCACCCAATAGCTCCCTTTTAGGCACCTGAATAAAGTGGACAGCACCTCCCATAATTCTCAGTGAGACTTGCTGGATGACAGGCACTATTAAACACCTGAATAGAAGATGAGTGCTCTTAAACACCTAGCACCGATTGTGGGTGTGGAGCACTTATCTGGCCCTATAAGCAAAGACTTCTATTTAATGCACCTAACTCTCAAAACTCAGGCTTCACCTGCCATCTGATGCTACATTGCACCTCTCTATCTGAGGTCTTAGCAAAATAAAATGTCTAGTTAAATTATAACTCAACATTTCTACACTGTTCGGAGATTATCTTAAACCCCAGCTTTGCCAACAGACTGTGGAGTAGATGGGGGGTAAAAGAACAGAAAGCCCTTGCTGTTAATATGTATAGGAACTAGAGCTACTTCACATACTTTCAGGCTAGAGAAGCCACTGTTAAAATCAGTGCAGATTATTTTTGGAAAGGCACTGACTGAATTTGATTATTTGGAATTGCAAGGGAGTTTTCATGTAAATTAATTTTGGATGAGTTATTAAATTTAATAGTTTAAAAACAGCAATCACCTTTTTGGAAGTAGGTAAATTAAATCCAATGGCAAAGAGATACCAATTGTAGATTGATTTGAAACATATCCTGGGAATTTAACATTCTTGTGTACTAAATGTATTAATCCTATCTGAAGTCATGGGACCTGATCTGGATAATACTTGTGTATATATTAATCCTCTGGAAAAGCAATCGAAGTGGATACATTTCCTCTTGATTAATAGAATAAGAAGCTCTTGAAAATGGTTGTTTTGATGTATAATTATTGCCTGTTTTATTTAGAGAATGGAAAGATTTGTTCATAACTAGGATTCAAAACTGCCTTTTTTTTATTAAAAGAAGCCAGAATAACCCCCTTCAAACCACTGTTTCCTAAATTGTGACTTGCAAGTGTTAAAATTGTGACTCAGATCCTCTGTGGAAGAGCTATTTTACAAGTCTGAAAAGGGAACTTGCTACAGCTCAGCATCAAAGCTCTGGGCCTGGATTGGGTTAGCTATCCTATACCCTGGTCCTGTGCTGAGAACTCTGCAATTGGACTCCAGCACTCAAATCAAGCAGGGCTCCGCTCATGCCATTCAGTGTAGGCTGGGGCTGTATCCAGTTGGATTGTGATCATCCAAACATCACAAGCATTTTAAGCCAACATTTTTACCATGGGCCTCTGAATTTGAGATCCTGTGGAGTAGGGGAGACTTAATCTAAACCCAGGAATGCTGTGGGCAGCCTGAGCAAATAACCCACCCTTTAGGTTGCCTCTGCTACCACCAATTCCTCTCTGGCAGTACGGCACTAGTAGGAGATCTCCTTAAGTTCTCTGGGTCTCCGTGAGTGTGTGCTTAGCCAGAAGCAGAGACAAGAGGACTTGTTTTGGGTTCACTCTTGTAGTCAAATGCTTTGTGGTGCAAATCACCACCTTCAGCTCCGTTGCCACCCGTCACAGCAAAGAGATCAGCCCAGCTCCACGAGTCGTGTGACTATCGGCCACATTTGTGTGACATGAAAGAGCAAACTATTGGTCCAGTTATATCCTGCGACCCTTGATGGAAGCTGCACAGTATTCCAACAGCAGGGGCGGAGTCGGATAAGTGATACAATCTACTCCACTCCCATGATACGCCTTATGTATTGGCAAACTAACTGACAATTAACTCTTGGGCCTAACAACTACTTGGGAAACTTTTTCCCTTGGATCTAGTTACACAGCCAGGAAACCATCAGGACAGCTGTGATCTGAAAGGCTGATCAGCATGGGTTCCAACCCTGACTCTACAGCAGGCCTGCTGTATGACCATGGGCAAAAGATTTAGCCTTCCCTGCCTCAGTTTCTCCATGTGTACAACAGGGGAAATATTAGCCAACTTTTGTAAAGTGCTTTGAGCTAAACAGCTGGAAGGAGCTGTATAAAAGCACTGTATTAATTGTTACTGCAGGCATAGGTGCTTAATAGTAACCATTTATTTGGGAGAAATGTGAGCGGGTATAATGTTAATTGGTTTACAGTAGATTTAGCTGGGGTCTGCTGGTTAGATTGCAATTCATCATGGTTTAGGTATCACAGAGAGTCATGCCAAACCTCTATTAATCCAACTCTTACTTTAGTGCGGCCACTTGCAAAATTCCCAAGGCTTCCAAGCAGCAAAGAGTTGAGTTAGACTTCTGAAATAAGCCCATGTAACTTGTACGTCTTATTGAAATACACTGCAACACTCCTTCACCACAAGAAGATACCTACAGACAAACAAACTCCCTTTAAAATGAAACTGGCACAGGGGAGATTGGACAGATAGGAACGGTTTGCTGGAGTAAGCTGTATTTATGCCTTCCTCAACAAGCTTAGAAAATCCCTCTGCCTGTACCAGTGCACATCCCTACATTATCCATACAGGGGTGTGTATGTTCTATATTCACTACCACACGGCTGAAGGAGGGAATAAATGTTAACATGGAGTTGTTAAAAGGGAAAGTAAAAACAAACTTAAGCCATGTTGTGGCAAATGAGAATGAAAACGGCAGAAAGAACAGAGAGCAGGACAAGGGGAAAGGAACAGCCCCCTTCCTGGGAATTTGATTATTTAGAGAGCTAAGGGACAGCTAGCTTAGATCACAGGAATCACTGGCTTCCACTAAATCGTCCCCTCCCCTCCGTTGGCATTTCATTTCCAAAATCATGTTCCTTCGCCTGACAGTATTAATCTGGCCAAATCTTTGCAATGCCTGGGTGATTTATCTCTATACCATGCGGCAGTTACTGTATCTAACAGAGCAGGGAGGACCCATCCCTTCCCTCTAGCTAGAGTCTAGGCTAATGTACCCCCGCTTCTCTCCTCACCTGCTGGGAATGAGGAGTAACTAACTCTCCGGAAGTTACCCCCCGATCAGGATGGGAGACGAGGCAGGTGTTGCAAATCAGAGACCACCCAGCCCAGCCCAGCCCAGCCCAGCCCAATCCCTCGTAGGGGGAAAAAAAAATAACCAGGAGGCCACTGAAGCAGCGGGGGCGGGTTTGTTTCTTCACACCCCGGGGGACGTGGCTGTGTCTCTGTGTTGCCCTGTCGGGGGGGTGGATCGGAACTTTCAGCGGGACTCACGCGGGTCTGGGGAGGTGGCCGCTGATCCCGGGGAAGCCGGGCGCGGGGGGGCGGGAGCCGAGGCAGAGATCGCGCAGCGGGGGAGGCTATAAAAGTTCAGGCGAGCGCCTAGCGTGGGGCGGAGGGAAGCGGATCCGCCACCGCTAAGCAACCGGAGACTCTTCGCAGTGGCAGAGGGGGACTCCCCAGGCGGGGTTCTCCGGCTCCGATTTCAATCCGGCTCCTCCCCCCCGGGTGGCGGCGGCTTTGCCTTCCAGCCCGAAGCCTGATCAGCGAAGCCAGCCCGGGTAGGGAGGGGAGAGAGGAAAAGCGAGAGCGCGAAGGCGGCCGGTTTTCTCCTTCCCCTGCCTGCCGCGGATCCAGCGCCGCCTGAAATTTGCATGGAGTTGTTGCCGTGTTCCCCTGGCTCCGGGTAAACCTGCAGCCCCCCCACCCGTCCCCTTGGGTCTCTCTCGGCCGCCGCAGCCATGGGGAGAGGGACGAGCCGTTCCCCCGCGAGCTGGCGCTTGGCTCTACTGGCCGGGACCGGGCTTTTCCAATTCCTCTGCGCGCTGGGCACCGGCCGGGCCGAACTCACCTGCCGCGCCTGCCTGGCCCCGGGGAAGCCGCCTCGGCCGCCGCGGGGATTGTTCTTCGTGCCCGGGGGGCCGGGCCGCGGGGGAGAGGCGAGGCGCTTCCCGGCTGCCGGGTGGACCGTGATCTCCCCGGCGGCGCCCACCCCGGAGAAACCGACCAGCCGGCTGGATCCCGGCGCAGCGCTCCGGGGCACCGCGGGCCGGCGAGGCGAAGAGGGGACCCCGGCCGGGCGAGCGCCCCGCAGCAGGCGGAGACGGAGCCCGGCGGAGCGGAGGCGGACCGGGGGGGTCCTGGATGAGCTGGACAGGGTGGCGGTACCGGCCTCTTCCGAGCAGCCGCCGGGCAAAGCCACCCGCTTCCGGCCGGAGGAGCTGAAACTGACCAGCACCGTCTTCGCGCTGGCCGGGGACTCGGCGCACAACCAAGCCATGGTGCACTGGTCGGGCCACAACAGCAGCGTGAGTCGACCCAGC